>OZ017738.1:381487756-382087756 GCA_963969285.1 Odontomyia ornata
GAAATTCACTCAACTTTGTTAGTAATAGTATGATTTATTGATTTTATGTTTTCTTGAATATAATCTAGACGGTACCCTTAAATTCAATAAAATTTAGCACACAGATGACTATTCCTAAGATTGATCTTTCCTGAAAGTTTCATAAAGATCAAATGGTGTTTAACGAAGTTATAGCGATTTGAATTTTCCTGCATTACTATGGAACAATATGCATTGTATTACTATGGAAACATATGGCTATGGAGCCATATGCGCTTTTTACCGACTTAGACACGACAGCTTTGCGAGGATTTTCATGAAAATTTCAGGAATGATAGGTATCATGAAGATGAGTGGATACAATTGAAACAAGTCGAAAAGGCAGGAGACAGCTCCTAGCAAAAGGGCTTTGTAACCATTCTAAGATTCGAAAAAAAACAGGCCATGAATCGATGATTACAGTACAGAGGAGAGGCTCCTGAAAAAAATTTAATGAGAGGTAGGCGATATGAGTATCAACTGAAGGTTCTCTATGAGAGCTTTTCAAAACAGTTCTTAAACTGACAGTTTTTGCTTCAGTGGGGGCACAGGGGGGGAGGAATACATGAAAAATGTGTTTCCTCCCTTGCGAATGGACACCCGTGATCTTAAAAAATCTGAAATAATTATCAAGAGAGATATTTGTGGGTTTAACTATAACAAATACCTCAGAAGTCAAAATTCTTTCAACTTTGCTAATAATAGTATGATCCTCGAACATGACATATTTCTTGATTTTATTCGTTACTGGTTACTGCATTTTGTATGTTGAGTACAAAACCATTCTGACATGAGCATAGGTCTGTCTACCCAACTTGTTGATGCTTACAAATGCAATGGTTTTTCTCACGCTCTCAGTCGTTCGAGATTTCCCGAAGGAAATCCAAACCGACCTCTCATTGGTTAAAAACGTGGTCTCAGTATGGCTAATGGACTGTACCCAACAAATCTAGGCAATATGGATCAACTAGTTTTGGCACCCTTACTCTACTCCGAGGTAGCTGCTTGCAGGCTAGCTAGTTCGGAGAGAAGTTACAGTCGCAGGTCTTACCCGAGTTGATTAGGTTTGAATACAATTTTTCAGCCACCGAGTCCCAAAGAAACTTTTTGCCAATACTTAAATTTTGCCCTCGCGAAGCCTCCGATAAATACACAATGGACTCACGCGTTCCCGATCTAAATACCGAAGCGACGTTGGAAATGAGCTATTTTAATTGTAACCGATATATTTTCCGCTAATCAAAAATGTCAAACTCAAATTTTGCCACCACATACCGAACCGAGCGGACCGATCATTCGTGGATTTAAACGATAACCCTCCTGTTCACTGCATCTATCTTTCCTTCCCCTTCCTGCTGAAAAAAGTGAACTACTGGAAAGGAAAGATTCTGGTTAGTTAATAAATTCATTTTTATTCTATTTTATTTGGATAATATAAAGTTACATTACTTAAAGATATCAGATTAAAGTATGTGTACAAGCTGCAAAACTAGTTAATAATATATGAGTGTAATTAAAATTATTTGCATCTTGCATTTCATATTATCAAATATAAATCGGCAGTTAAACAGTCAGAAAATTTTTTTATGTCTTCAATCTGGTTCTGACTTTGAGTATTTTTTAATTTTGGGTTTTTTTGAAGGTTTCCATTTTATAACCATTTGTTTCTACTTTTAGCTTATTTGCCTTTGTCTTTGTTCTATAGTTCAAAGATTTGGTGTAAAAAAAAATTTGTGGCGGTTAACTTTGAAATAATATATAAGATTTCTAAAAGAAAATAATATTATACACAATGTTTAGATTTACACCACATATAGTTTTTAACCATTGAAATAAACCATTTCATTCAAAGAAATCGCTTCCATTCAGACACTTTGACACTTTACCCAAATTTTTTAAATCATAAAGATAAGATATAGGAGAAAATCCATCCAGCTTTAACAAGCTCAATGTTTTTCCTTCAATTATTCTAAATTCTTCACTCTTCCAGCTCTTATATGTTCGGTTGTTTTGCTATTACTTTTATTATAGAGTTTTGTTTTAATATATATATAATAATTTTTGTCTGAATTGGTTTCTTGTTTTAATTTTTTTGTGGTTTTTTTGCAGTATTGTTTCATTTTTTACAATAAATGTATAAAAGAAATAAATGAGCAAAAACCATGAAATAAGTTATTTGATTTCCTCTCTTTCAGTTTCTTAAT
Source organism: Odontomyia ornata (assembly GCA_963969285.1). Taxonomy (NCBI): domain Eukaryota; kingdom Metazoa; phylum Arthropoda; class Insecta; order Diptera; family Stratiomyidae; genus Odontomyia; species Odontomyia ornata. The sequence continues at coordinate 381,489,979 of OZ017738.1, forward strand.
GAAATCAAGATGACAATCTTTTCCTTTCTATCGCTCTGAATATTTTTTATCAGTGGATTGGATCGAAAAAATTAAATAAACGCATTTCGTTTTATCTTTCCTTTCGTAGTACTACAGTCCCTTTGGGGCCTTTGTTTTCTGCAAAGAGCGCCTCCAACTATCTGGATTTATTGACAGCGTCTACCAATTTTGAAATCCAAGCAGCGATGAACTTGGTTCGACGACCGAGTCAGGCCAGCGTTTCCTTGGTTTCCCTACTAGCCTCCGGCCTTCAGTCCTTCCAGCGAATACCTTTTTGGGTATCGGTTGTTCATCTATACAATTTATGTGGCCAGCTCATTGCAATTTCCACAGTCTTACAATCGTTGAGACCCCCGGCTCGTCAAAAATTTCATTCAGGTCATTGTTCTATCGAATTCACCATTGGTTGCCATGTAGTTTAGCTCCGATTATTTGCCTCAGGATCTGACGCTTGATTTGGTTAGCATCCATGTTTTACTCTCATAGCATAGCGTAGGTTTTGTCACAGATTTATATACTTAGAGCCTTGTTTTCCTGGGTTTATAGCTCCTCTTCAAGATCGTCAAAATTGAATAAAATATTTTATTTGTGAGCTATATTCTTCGGTGTGTTTCGTCTCTTTCATTAGCGATTCTCATTGTTTTGGCACCTAAATACACAAATTTGCTCACATTTGTTTAAATACCTCCATTCCTTACCGTTTTGCCCATCACTCTTTCATCTTCGCTCAACGCTCGTGCGATCTGCACTTCAGACATCGTCCATTCCTACATTTGCCTCCAGGCAATGCTAAGACATCGGTATGAGGTGCACACAAAATGCTGTGAAATACTCATTTCTTGCTAGTCTAGTTCAATTCGTGAACAGTTCTGAGAAAAAATGTTATAATACGACGCAGTAAAAAAAAACTCTGAGTTTATAAAAACTAGCTGTCTTTACGTATCTCGATGACAGGGTCTAAAATGCCCTAAAATACTGTATTTTCAATCCTCCGGACTTATCATTAATTTAAACTTCTAAGATGTTCCTTGAGTCTTTTCTGAAAAAATAATAATGAGTTTGCGTTTTTCACTGTTTATGGAAGATTGTTGTTTATATGCAGATCATCATTCGTTGCATCGTTCTTTAGTCGAGCAGTTCTGGCGTACGGTATAACAAAATTGTTGGTATTTCTTGAATTATATGGATTTGTTTGTGATACTTTTACAAAGGGGCTTCGTTCCGATTCACTGTAAATTAGACCTTTGAAGAAAAACTTAGCTTTCTCCATAGTAATGATTTGACTGAAGGTGAGTGCATTGGTCCGTTGATACACTAGTCTTATTGGAGTGAGAATCGTAAGGCTTGGAATATTTTTTTATTCTTTAGTTAGTATCCTGGATATAATATTAGGGTTTTGCTTTGACGGTTGACTCCAAATGACCACCGCATAATGTAGCTTCGTCAATACAAATGCATTTAATACAAGTTTCTTTATATGCATTGGAAAGCTTCCATATCTTCTCAACACCCCCATCATTGGTGCTAGTTGTCTCCTCATATTATTTATGTGTGGCAACCATGTCAAACAATGATCTATGGTAAGAAAGAGATATTTAATTTCAAAAACTCTTTGCAAGTTTTCACCGTTACGTCAACTTTCTATGTCTTCCTTATTCTTCTGTTTAAAAATCATGCATTTTTTGCAGTATTTAATGCTAGCCTGTCTTCGATAAGCCATGGATGATATTTTTCTAGATCCTCGTTGACGATATTAACCATGGCAACTTTATCATGTCCTGAATAAAGAAGTACAGTATCATCAGCTTTCAGTTTACATCTATTCAAATTACACTGGTCGGCACCAAAATAAGAGCAAAAATATGTATATTTGAACTCGGTACATATGGGCACGGTAAATCCAAATATATAGCCTTAATTTATCCAGCACATCAAATTTTGATACAATGAGCATTTTTGAATTTTACTAAAATTCGTCATATTTCGATGCAGACAACGATATTAGTGAACGTTGGTACATGAATTTCACTGTTTTCTGTATTTATCTCTGTATTAGAAAGAGATAGCGAGCTGTTGTTTACTACTAACTAACGAACATGCGCAAGCGCAGTGATTGATGCGCAAGCACAGTAAGCAAATAACTCTTTTGTTACGCGTCGCTCATTTATTGAAAACAATTACTGCGCTTGCGGATCAATCACTGCACTTGTGCATGCTCGTTAGTTAGTAGTAAACAACAGCTCACTATCTCTTTCTAATACAGAGATAAATACAGAAAACAATGAAATTCATGTACCAACGTTCAAGAATACCGATGCCTGCATCGAAACATGACGAATTTCAATGAAATCCAAAAATGCTCAATTATGGCTACATATTTGGATTTACCGTGTCCATATGTTTCAAGTTGACATATACACATTTTTGCTCTTATTTTGGTGCCGACCAGTGTTATTGGTGTATAGCAAAAACAAGGTTGGTCCAAGTATGGATCCCTGAGGAGCCCCTGATTTCATTGGTGCTAGATTACTCAAGACATAATTAACTTGTGCTTTTTGGAATCTTCTTTCCAAATAAATTTTAAAAAGCTGTTTTGGTTTTCCTTGTATACCACACTATTTAAGTTTTTGAAGTAACAGGTCATGATCAACCGTATCAAAAGCTTTCTTCAGATCCACAAGAACTGCAATAACATAATCTCCTTTATGAAGACTTTCATTGATGTAATGTGAGACTGATAATAACGCATCAAAAGTACTCTTGTTCTTTTGAAAGCCAAACTGCTTCCGGTTTATGATGGAATTTTCCATTAAGAAAGATTTTAAACGATTATCTACAAGTTTTTCGAATTTTTTACTTAAGGCTGCAAAAGTGCAACAGGGCAGTAATTATTCAGGTCCAGTTGATCTCCTCCTTTGAATATTGGAATTATTTTTGCCAGTTTCACTTCGTCCGGAAATGTTCCATTTCTAATATGCTCGTATATAAAATTTGCCAGTGGCTCAGCTATCTCCTCTTTGACTAGAATAATTTCATGTGTGGCGATGTTGTCAATACCTGGTGCTGCATTTTTTTAAGAATCTTCGATTGTATTTAATACTTCTCTTTTAGTAGTTTGATGAATGTGAAAGATGGAATTAGGTGGGCTATTTCTGATATTGAAATAGCTAGTTGACTTTTCACCAAACTCCCTGGTAGTTTTCTCACCAATTGTTGAAAAAAGAGGGTAAGCGAGTTTGCTGTTCCACATGGGCGTGTTACATTATTAGAGTCGATAGTAAAAAATTCAGCATTTGATGTCATAATCCAGAGTGACGAATTATCTTTTACTTCATTTATTATTTTCCATATTTTGTGTGAGTTGCCCGCCCCTGTTTCCAATCTTCTGGAGTAATATGAAAATTTAGCTTCTTTTATGAGACGTTTTGATTATTTTAGGGCTTGGTTATATAGATGTTTAAGTGCTTGATCTAAATATTTTAGCAACACAATTTATTCATCAATGAAACTATGCTTTCAATCAATTTTTCCTGTGGTATTCCTATAAAAACTAGATTTTACAAAATAAAAACATCAAAGCTTCACTTAAACGAACCAGAAAAAGTATCCGTACATGACAATATTAATTTGAAATATTCAAATATTTCATAACATATCAGAGCTAAATAGCTTTTCGGATAAACTTTTCTCTTTAGGACCTCCTTAAGTCGATTTAGCATGCGGTGAACCAATTTGGCTGTGTCCTGCCTGGTAATTTTGACCCATTCATCGACGATGATGTTTCTCAGCATTTCCTTCGAGGTTATGCTGTGCTGACGGATCCTGCGCTCCAACAAGTCCCACAAATGCTCAATGGGATTAAGGTCTGGGGATTGGGGTGGCGTACACAGTCGATGTTTTGTGTTGCAGGGCAACCAAACACATTGTGTGCTGTGTGCTTGGAATCACTATCTTGCTGGAACCAGAAATCGACACAAAGTCTCAACTGCTGAACGCTTTGCTTCGAATTCGCCTTCAAAATATTAAGGCAACCGTATTCATCCATGGTTGATTCTATAAACACAAGTTGGCCAATTCCTTCTGCCGCCATACACCCCCAGACCATGACAGCACCTCCACCATGTTTCACAGTTGGTACGAGATGTTCTTTTTCGAAGGCAGTACCGCTCTTCGTCCACACTAACTTTCTTCATTTAATGCCAAATATGCTAAATTTGCTATCGTCAGAGAATAAGTTTGTTCCCAAAACTCTGGCGGCTTGTTTAGATATTTTTTTGCGAAATCCACAAAATTTTGTATGTAGGTATAAAATAGTGCTCTCTTCAAAGTTCAACTACAAAAAAATTTTATAAGGTATTTAAGGGGGTCTCCCCATATAGGGGAGTGACCTCCCGAAAAAAAAGTCATCAAAGGTAGCCGATATCAAATGAAAGGTCTTGATGAGAACTTTTCAAAACAGGACTTAGTTTGGCAAAGTTTGCTTCGAGGGGCGCACAGGGAGGGGAAATACACCAAAAATTGGTCTCCCCCCATCGCGATTGGACAGCTGCGATCCGAAAAATCTGAAAAAAATTAGGAGTGGAGGTGTTTATGAGTACAACAGCAACACATACCTTAGAACTTAAAATTCGCTCAACTTTGTTAATAATAGTATGATATTCGAATTTCACATTTTCCCCGATAAAATCGCATGTGTATCCTTAAACTGAACGAAATTTAAGTAGTCCTACAAAAGGTCCTTATACTGTGTAAGTTTCATGAAAATCGAATGATATACACGGAAGTTATAGCCATTTGAAATTTCTCCAATTACAACAGCAATAACACATGATTTTGGTATTTTACGTACTCTCCGTCGAGTCAGTCACCGCAGTTTTGATTTGATCTTCTAGAAATTTTCAAATAAGGGTAATAACATTAATATTTTGAGGAGTTCATGATTTGAGTGTTTTTTGTTGGTCTGCAACAAAATGGCGCCCGTTGAAAATAGAAAAACAATAGATTTTCTTATAAACGTGCACATCCTTTGACATATTTCTTGACTTTATTCGTTGCTGGTGACTGCATTTCTGAGAAGTTGAGTACAAAACCCTTCTGACATGAGCGTAGGCCTGTTTACCCAACTTGTTTTTCATATTGTATTCTGATGGATGTGTTTTCAAAACTGTCAATGTTTCCAAATGAAACTGCAGTTTTTTTAGAAATATTCTTAATCTTGTCAGGTCTCGCTATAAAGAAACGGTAAAAGCTCATAAATTTCAGGACGTCTTTATAGGCATGTCTAAGATAGTTAGCTATATTTCTATTATTCTTTTTTATTCCGTATGTTGAATTACTGAAAATTATTCATTCATTGGAAGAACAATAGAACACTGCTTACAATCGCGATTATAGTTCAGAAGCTTTCGGAGCAAATTGTTGCTGTTATTTGCAATGTCAGAGTAGATTAGCGAACGCATCGCCGTTATATTCCATACAAAAAATGCGTTTTGATTTAAGAATTTTAATTGGCCTCGACACGCCAAACTGTCTGTTAATATGAAAGTATGATACGTTTGTTTATAAAATGATTATTGATTAATTAACATCAGCAAGTATCATTCCCGTTGAAATTCGAAACGGATTATCAACGCAAACAAATTGGACTAATTAGTCAATATCACATATGCATAAATATCTGCATGATTTACATATAAACTCATCAAATCAATTCGCCGTCATAAACAGTAGTCAAAATTGCTCAGTCAATGTTATCATTAAATAGACTAATTAATTGTCATTAATTAATTCTATAGAAATTTAAATTTATGTGACAAGTTTCTCTACAGATGAGTTTTTCAAGAGTTACAATTTATTCAATCGAAATGATTTATCATACCCATTAAGTCAAAAATTGATGAAATCTACATTCAAAGCACGAAGATTTGACTGGACGCACGTATAAATTAGTGTGGGAAACCCCAACCGAAGCAGCACATTAATGGTTAAATGAATGCATTATATTAAATTTTTTTTTGAAACTCCATTATTAAAAAGTTATCAAAATGTTTGGTGATTTTACAACTTTATCGAATTGAAACATTTGTGTTGAATATTAAATTACAATTATTATTTATTCTAATTTCGCTCTTTGAAGTTGTTTGCAATTTATATTATTCATCTCGGTATTTAATGAGGAGTATTTGTAAAGTTCGAGGAATCGATAATTGTCAGTTGTTCATATTTTGACGGGCTCTGTAATATTTAACAACTTATATATAATAATTTTTAACCGACTTCCATAGAAAAACAGATTATCAGTTTCATGCGCATATTATATGTATTTGCTTTGTTTTTATGTACGAGTACATATGTTAGTCCATAACTTTTGAACGCGGATAGGTAAAAGATTCTGTTTTTGCCAAGTTGCTAAGTTTTCTTGTCGTTGGGTGGCATTTCGAGTGATTGCAAAGGACGAAACCCATAACATAAAGTTCAATTTTCAGACTTTGGTAAAGATTTCTCTTCACTGGAAATCGGCCTGTGAATGGATTGCAATTATTGAAGCTGCATATGAAAGATAACATATTATCGTATAATGCATTAGATTTTTATGGTAATTCATTGACCGCCATTGTAGATATTAGCATTAACACACGGCAGGACAATAGATTTTTTTTTTTTGATATTTCGCTATAATTTACTCTTTACTTTTGAATGACGATAGAGAGTTGAATTTTGTTTTCAGCATATTGTTAAGTTTGCTTTAGGTAAGGTTTATTGCAAAGGACATGTTGATCAGATAATGGAAAGTTCGTTCAATACATGGATATATTGGAAGTATTAGGGGGTGCATATTATAGCTAATAGATTTTGGTTGATTCTATGGTAATTTGACGGCTCTCCAATAAAGGACATCACTGACATCAACATTACTATTTAGAAATTTAGATATAAAGATGGTATTGAAGTGTGCTTTTATATGATACATATTCAGTTCGTTAGCATCTTGTAATGATTTTCCTGTCGCTTCCTCCGTGATTTTCCAAAGGAAATTTAAATCAACTTCTCATCAATTTGAGACGCCAAGTCTTGAGGCGCATCAATGAACTGTGCCTCTAAGACTTAAAAGTTAAGATGCTTGCAGTCTACTACGTGGAGGTTGCTATTGAGCCAACTAGTTCGTGGAGAAATGTTGGCCGTGAGTCTTAACCCGAGTAGATTACGCTCAAATACAATCTTCTAGCCAAAAATTCAATTGCCCGTGCCAAAACACGTTTCAAAATTTTTTCAAAAGGAAACTTAAAAACTTTACGCCAGCGTAGCCCTTTCGGGGCTTCCAACAATTCAAAAGGAACATACTTTTCCAATCTACATACCGATGCAGTGTCAGACATACTTTGTTTTGATCCGTGCTGAAAAACTTTACGCTAACAAAAATGTACAAAATATAAACTACGATACCGCAAACTGAACCGAACCAATCAGTCACGGATTACATTGAATCCCACGTAATTGACGATACACTCACCTTTCGTTTCTATTTTCAATGAAAAATCTCTGACAACGAGAAAAAAAAAGAATGTGTAAGCTAGCAATTCATCTGAATTTATTTATCCATAATATTAGAATCTTTAAAATGAAAATTTTTGCTTAAGTTAGTTACATTTAGTAAATTGTACATTCAGTAAATTTGACTTTACCACCCGATGGCACCACTATCGCAATAGAGATTTGCTATCGTGTGGTATATTTTTGTAGATGACAACTGTCAAAATTTAAACAAAATCGGACTCACAGTTTTGCTTTGACGCATTTGGAAGCGGGCATGCCCGTGGATTTTAGAAAAATGGAGAAAGAGCAATATCAGTCGGTGATTCGATTCCTGTTTTTGGAAGGGAAATGACGCAGCAAAATCAAAGAACGCTTATCCGGTGGCTCTGATCTTGCGATGGCGACCATACAAAATGAATTCAGCGAGTTTCAACGTGGTCGCACGTCGATTTTTGATGAGCTACGCCCAGGTGCCCAAAAACGGCTACCACGGAGGATAACATGAAAAACATTCACAAGCTTTGGCAGACTACCGATTGAACATACAGCTTTCTGAGGCAATAGGCATCCTGCATAACATTTTGGGCTCGAGAAAGCTGTCAGCGTGATGACGGCCGCGTTTGCTCATTCCGGACAACAAACGAAACCGTGAGACCACTTTAGAGTAGTGTTTGACACTGTTTAAGCCTGATCCGAAGGAGTTTTGGCATCGTTTTATAACCACCGCTAAAACATGGCACCACCGGTATACACCAGAGACCAAAAAGCAGTCAAAACTTTGGACTTCACCTAGTAAACGTGCTTCGAAGAAGGCAAAGACTGTCCTATTGGCCGGAAAAGTGATGGCCTCCATTTTCTAGGATTCAAAAATGTGATTTGCATCGATTACTTGAAGAAGGGCGAAACGCTCACAGGGCCCTACTGTATGAATTATTGGGCCAATACGATGGCTTATCACAGAATAAAGCACCATTTGGCGAGGAAAAAGTGCTATCGTGTTATTTTGGAAGATCTTTGTGATCAAAATTGGATGAACTTGACGCCAACAATATATGGTTTCAACAAGACGGTACTACTAGCCACACAGCACACCTCACAATTGATTTATTGAGATTCATTTATCTGTTGTTATGTCCTTAATAGAAAATCTTACATATAGTTTGTTATATTTCATGTATTCAAAAAAAGAGTATAGTCTTTTATAATTATATGATCACTAAACAGTGCCAAACGGGTTGCAAAATTCTTCATGTGAATGATTTATTTCAATGAGTTGGGAAATTTTACTTTGATACTTAGATTTCATTTGATACTACCTTTTGGTGTACTGCTTTTTTGCCTTGAGAAAGCATTGAAGCAAAATCACTGAAGATGCTTTTTCGATGAAATTCTTCATTTTCTTCAAGCTTTGGCAGAAACCAATTGGAGAAGTTTCGGCATTTTGAAGGATCAACTGGCTTTAGTTCTTGAGTCAATTTGATTTTGTGACTACGTAGGTCAAGGTTTTTCCACAAAATACGCCACTGATGCCATGAATCGATGACTACAGTACAGGGTTTGATTGTAATTTTTTGAAAATGCTTGAATGAAATTAATACATCCCCTAGGAACGCAATCAATCTCAGATTTCTCACGTTAGTGAAATGAGCAAGATATCCAGCGCACTAAGTATTTTTTTGTAAGTTTGGAAATAAAGAACCAGGGCTTTTCATGAGACAAGAACATTCCGCGCTAATGTAAATATGAATTAGCTCCATCGGAATCTGAAAACGTTTGGAATGTTGAGCTTTTGCCTACTATTTTCTGAAGCAATTTTTTCAGTCCGAAGAAATGCAAAGACAGGAAATGAAAACAAGTAGACACGTTTGATAAAATTGAGAAAGTACTTACCGATCAAATTTTCAGCAATGGAATCACAAATCCAGCAGCTTTTATTTCCTTATGCATCAAGGACCATAAAATATTTAATTTGATAGTGTTCACATTTGTTTCATCAGTGCATAAGCTTGACACTATTTTGAGATTCAACAAAGGATCGCCTACTGCATCTGTCAATCGTTCAATGACAGCAAGCATTAGTCCTTAAAGTCAAAGACAAAGTCAAAAGCGCTTTATTTAATACCAATCGTTATAAATTTTTAAAAGAACATAAAGCAAATTCCAAACAATAAAACTATAAAAAACTTAATGGCCCGAATGGCTCTCTAAATTTATACGTTATCAGTTAAACACATTTAATGAAAAAAGTACACTTGCATATTTAAATTAATTAAGATTATTAGATATTTTTTGATTCAATTGGAAAAAGGAGAAAAACCAACCAGCATTATTCAAAAATTACTTATACTACTAACACAACAATGAACTTATATCCTATACCTAATATGTTACACCCTAATTCTAAATAAGTTCTATCGAAAAAAAAAAAAAAAACGTTACCTTATATTGAAACCTATACCTAATTTGTAATATAAATAAACAACAATACTAGATGTAGCACTAATGAGATGAATCTAAAAAACTAAGTAACGAGAAAAAGCACAAAAACAGAAAATAAACACGAATAATTAAGACATTGCCATTCAGCCACCAATACCTAGATTGTTCCATCTCAGCTCGACCAGCCTCAACGAATCTAGCAAATGAGTATCTCCATTGGAATTGTTGGTCTCGTGAACTCAGATTCGGAGGATATTTTATCTTCTTTTCGGTGGCCCGTCGGTATATGTGATATATGATTGGGACGAGCATTAGTCCTTATACATATCGTTCCTTCTGCCTAGTGACGCCAATGGAAAAGAGTTCAGATGATCTATATGCATTTATCAATTTACCTATAAAAACGAAAAAATGTTTGTTTGTAGCAATAATTCGAATCGGCTAAAAAAACAAAAATATTATAGTAATAATACTGGTGCGTATATTTTATCGACGTGGGTAACAGATCCATCAATTTTTAAAGAGAATGCCAGGTGCACATTGATTTGTTGTAATATTTCAGGTCAGTATGATTGAAATATTGCAGTCATTAAATTCAAATGACCAGGTCAATTGACATATTACAAATTTTTGTTACCTGCACAAGTTTTCCGTCATGTTGTTGTGGATCTTAAGCATTGTTTGCTTTTGCAAGTACTTATCGTAATAGCCATGAACACGCTAATATATTGTATTGAACTGCTTGCCGTCCAAATATATTGGGATCATAAGTTTTTCAATTTAGTCAATTTGATGTTTCATTGCTTTGCTTATTATAACTTTCATTGGAGCTTCGGCTTTTTCAATCATGCTGATTTTGTACGTTTTTGTACATTCTTTGTGGTGTATACTGCTCAAATGTCGTGAAAAAAATTTACTCATTAAAATCGGGACCTCTTGCAGTAGCAATTGCCGGAGGATTTTTCCAAACAAATTTCTTAACAACGTGGGGAAATTTGCAGCCGTAGTCACATCAAATGAATGGAACGCAACGATACCTGGTATTTGTATGCCTTTCTTGTTTTGATATAGAACTAAAATTCTACAAAACAAGTTACGTAGACAGAACTATGCTCATTCCAGAAGGGTTTTGTACTTAACATACGAGTACGATATGCAAACATATGGAATGATTTAATTCAAAAAAACTTCAATTACATGCACAAAAAATACTCGTTTATTCTTGGTTTAGAAGAAGAACTAGTATTAGTCAGTTTTAACCGGCCAGCATTTTGTTGCAATATTACTAAAATCCTTGACTAAGCCGAATTTTAAATGCCTTTTGTTGTAATATATTTGAAGAAAATACAATCAAAAGTAGAGTGTCTAGTTTGATGGGAAGCCCATGTATGTAGTAGAAAAACCGTGTATGATTGTTGTAATCAGAGAAAATTCAAACGGCAACAACTTTCTTATTGAAACTTAAAGAATATAAGAACATTATAAAGTACTACTTAAATATCCACCTCCATCCAATTTAAAGATGTTAATACAGTTTTACTGGTGAAAATATTAAATTTAAAAATCCTACTATCATTATTAAAGTTCAACAAATTTCAAGTTTTAAGTTATTTATTATTGGATATACCTCCATTTTTTTCACCGATTATTTTTAGCAGCTCAGCTTCAGCCATTTATTAATAAATTCAATCAATTGCCATTAAAAAAGAAAATAACACAAGTTTATGCAATATTCTCATTTAATACAGCTACCATTTTGACACATGATTACGGATATCACCCTTTGAAGAAAAATTTTCAAAGATATTCATAGTGAATATAATTCCTGAGACTTTCATGCAAATGCTAACAAACCCGTTGTATCTCAGTTGATGGGAAGCGCATATTGTCCCATAGAGATGTATAGTTGCTGTTGTAATACAGAAAAATTTAAACCATCATAACTTTGTTCAATACTATTTAATCTTCCTGGAATTTTCAATAGCGATTGAACTTGCAAATTGAATTTCACTGAATTTAAGGTTGCCCTGACTATTTTATTTAAAAAAGCGTAGAATTCATAAATCATACTATTACTAACAAAGTTGAGTGAATTTCAACATCTCACGTATTTGTTGATTTTTTTAGATTTTTTTTTGTTGATTTTTTTAGATTTTTTTTTTTTTGTTGATTTTTTTAGATTTTTTATATGTAAGGTGCCCAATCACGAGGGGGATATGCCTAAATTTCATGCATTTCTCCTTCTCCTGCCCCCTTCAAAACTAGTAAAGTAATTTTTTAGACCTGTTTTGAAAAGATCTTATTGAGACCTTTCATATGACACCCCATTTGACCAACATGGATGAACAAAATTGTTTAAGGGTTAGTCCTCTATATAGGGGGACCTCCTTAAGAACCTTTGAAATTTTTTTTTCACCCCGAAACTTTCCATAAAGTTTCATGGAAATAGCTTTTATGGTTTTGGAGAAAAACTGCTGTGACCTACAGACGGACGGACGAGCGGATAAAAGGACACAGATACCGATTTCAAAAGGGGTTTTGTATTTAAGTACAAAGCCCTAAAAATGATCAAAAAATCCATCACACTATTTTTAAATTGTAATTATGCTTACGATTGTCGCTTACTTTAACTAGTATTTCAACTTTTTCTTGAGCTGTCCCTTTAAAGAGCTTTTTAACCATTGATAACAGTGTACAGTGGCTCAAAGTTAAAATGGAACAGCATGGATATATAAGTTTATACCTTAATAACAAATTAACTATATTTTAAATAGTATAATTGATATGTATTTATCATCAATAACAAAACCTTAACAACATTCACATTAAAAACAAAAGAAATTGCATTTCATAAAAAAACAAGTACTTCAGCCTCAAAGTTATAATAGAACTCTACCTGTATTTAAAATTATGTGAAGCTCACTGTTGCAACTTCAGCCAACTTAATTTTATCTCTGAATCTGTGCCGTTAAGTTGTGTGGTACCAGTAAAAGTTTCATTTTACAAGTTCAACTTATTTTTATGATCGGTAGCAAGTACAATTACACCGCGCAGTAAGCAGACATCGATTGAGCAGAGAGAAACCGTAACTCGATTATCAAAAGCGGGTAAATCTTTACAAGATATGAGTGTAATTGTTAATTGAGCACCAACAACTGCTTTTAACGTCATCAAGCGGTACAAAAACACGACAAGCTTCAAAAATAATTCGAAACCGAGTGGTAACAAAATTTTTTCGGAATCGGATGTACGTTGGCTACTAAAAACTGTTAAGAGAAATCCACATACCAGTGCTCCAAAATTAACACCAGAAGCAAAGAAGAATCTTGCGTGAACAGCCAATCCTGAAGCAGTTAGAATTGTGCTTAGAAAGTATCAGCACCATGCACGAGTACCCAGAAAAAACCCATTTGTTACCAAGGCCAACATACACAAACAATCGAGTTTGCCAGAAATAGTGTTAGTGAAGATTTTTCATTCTGGGAAAAGTGTATATTTACAGATGGAAGGAAAGTCAACGTTTACCAATGTAAAGCTAATGAAGAGGTCAAGAAGGCCGACTTTTGTCCTACAACTAAGCAAGGCAAACGTTCAATAATGGTATGGGGTGCAATATCGTCGGCTGGATCGGGTAATTTGCATATAATTGGGGACGGAATATATTACTCCAGTCTCTTAAAAGCAAATGTAAAAGTGCAGTTGATTGCTCTACCATTGTCTTCATGTGCTTCAAACACCATCGCAGTCCCCTGATTTGAATGCTATTGAGCACGTGAGGAGTTAATTGGAGACATGAATAAAAAATCATCTCATAAAAAATAAAATGCAGTTGGTAGCAGCCTTAAAAGGAAGTGGAATGAAATTCCGGCATCTTTCTATCGAAAATTGGTGGTGTTGATGACAAAGTGCATAAAAGTGGTCATACAACAAAAAGGGCTCCCAACTGAATATTAAAATTTAATTTTTTTTTCTAACCTTTAACTTTTTATGACTTCATATTGTGTTCCATTATAACTTTGAGGCTGAAGTACCGTGTTTTGTTATGCAATGCAATTTCTTTTGTTTTAATGTGAATTTTATTAAAGTGTTTTTGTTGATAATAAGTGCGTATTAATAATACTACTTAAAATAAAAAGAAATGTTAGTGACATATTTTTAGTTAATTTGTTATTAGGTTATAAACTTACGTATCCATGCTATTCCATTATAACTTAGAGCCACCGTAAGTGCATTATTATTTTCAATTTCGACATCTTTTTGATTGGTGCTTGTGCCGAATAAATGGAATTAAAAATCAAAACGAAATATTATCTTATTTACATTTGCACATTCAACACGCCCATCTTCATTCTCGTCATCCACTTCATTTTCAGCTCTTCTTTGAGGTATGAAAAACCCAAATATACTTCTCTGTGGTTGTGTTTTATTTTTGAGACCTTTATTTTGTTTTTAACATACTAGAAACTTAAAATTAATAATTTACAAAGAAACAAAACACTTCATATAGGATTTTCCATTAGGGACATAATGGTTTCGTATCTTTATATGAACGCAAATTTAACTTTTTGAATTTACTATTAATGTCAAAACATTAGCTAAAGTCAACATTTTCTGAGTTGGTGGTCGAAATTTAAAAAGCGCTCATAATCGTCCCACTCGATACGCTTTGCATGCTATAGTGGATAAGTTTGAGTCCAAATTCTCACTATTAGACGTTTCGGTGCCAAAAAGATGTTGTGTTGCTTGAAGCGAAGGAAATGTCGCAGCCGTAAATCCATCGATGCAAAATGAGCCAAATCAGTTGATCCCACGTCGTTCTCAAGACTTGGGCATTGCTCGAACGACACATTTTGCAAAAAAATATTGGCCTACGTGGTTACAAGACTAAACTGACTCACGAAATAAAGCCACTTGCTCATTCGAAACTTCTCAAATTGGGCTCTGACAAAGCTTGAAGAAAATAAAGAGTTTCATCGAAAAATCATCCTCAGCGATGAGCCGCATTTCTGTCTCAATGGCTTTGTTAATAAGCAAAATATGCATTTTTGGTCAGCAGGAAGCCCACAGGTGCTTCTTGACATACCATTGCATCTGTAATGATATTACTGTTTGGTGCGGTTTTCATGTCGGAGGTGTAATTGGGCCATATTTTTACGTGGCTGAAAACGACCGTCATGTTACCGTCAATTGAAAGCGCTATCGTGTTATGTTGGAAGATTATTTGTGGCTAGAATTGGATGAACTTGACATCAATGATATGTAGTTTCAACAAGACGGTGCCACTAGCCACACACCACGCCTCACAATCGATTTACTAAAAGGCTTATTCGGTGAATATGTTATCTCGAGAAATGATCCGGTCGAATGGCCGTTCAAAAAATCGACCGTCAAATGGTGAAATGATGTCTAGAGTGTTGTTAAAATCCGTTTGCTGTTGGACATGACAAGAGACTCAAAAGAATGTAATGATTCATTTTATTCACGTTTTAAATATTGAGTCACAAAATGGAATTTTAATTCACGGTTTTGCGCTTGATTCACAATTATTTTACGCTCTGCTATGAGCTCTATTCAAAATTATTCTTCTCAATGAAACATTCCTTAGAATTTTGCGTGTGTTAAAAAATACTAAAAAGAACTATTCATCAAAGTTCACGGTATTCTTTATTTTAATTCCTCGCCAGAATCATCAGGTAAAAAATGTTGCCTCGTTAATCATTTTTGTCTTTTAATGAGACTGTGGCAAGTGTTTTAAGATCCCACCTTTTTGAAGTGTACACTTGACTATAGAATGTTGTTCGCAAAGTGTGTGATACCATTTGCTGATTACCCAAGCAAACGGAATTTTTTCACACAAGTCCGTTACTTTGATTTCAGTTCTGTAGCTAGTATATTGTTGTCCTGCAACACATCTTCCCTTCTTGCTCATTTCTACCGCGCCTCTTTATGCTGATTTCTGCGCGAATGTGATCATCACCTTGTTAAAAATGAAAAAAAAAAAAATAATTTATGATTAGCTAACGCCACAGAAAGTGCCTCACTTTTGAAGAAAATTTCTAATTTTTAATTCAAAATTTCAGCTCGTCTTCTGTTGTTGACAAATTTTAGGACAATGAAAAATCGGTTATAACTGAACCTTTTATAAATATTTTTGGTTGTACCAACATCCTAAAAAATTTATCGCGCTACTTGTAAATTAGTCCAGGATTGGTCCTTCAGAGAAAATTAACGATTTATTAAAATGTGCTTAGGGATGAATCAGACTACGACAAGATCGGGCAACTATTGCAATTTACACATAGTTAAATAGAAGCTTGCACACTACTACGAGTACTTTGTGAAAGTCCTGGCCAGTCGCAGGGATTTGCGATTTTTCCTGAAACTAGTTTACTATGTTGTAGTGAAATGAATTGTATATCGATGTCCATGAAGGACTGCAGCGGTGGTCTGCTGCCTCGGCGAGCGAGGATGTTGGTACTCGCCGAAATTGGCCATATCATAGGACGCGTGAATGTGCTGGCAGGATAGCATTGTAGTGTCGTGGGGCGGATTCTTCTCCCCAGCACAAGGGCCTACTACAAAAAAAAATCACAAATGAGGGGATAAAACACTTGGTTCGACGGTTTCGAGGCCGAGGTAACCTATTCCCTCGGCCTCGAAACCCAAGCAAATCGACGGACTGGGCTTGGCGAAAGTGAGCGGGATTCAAGACGATCTCATCTTCACCATATATACTTACGGCCCCTAAATAAGAGTGGGGCATCCAGGTGGAAGCAGTGCCCCTCTAAGAGCTGTGAACGCAAGTCTGCTGGTGCATAAAGCAATTCCCTCAAATGTGAGGATTCTACAAACAATTTATAAATAAGTTAAATAAAATGTACAATAAATTACAAATATTTTATATAGCAAACAATTTCAATCTAAATGAAAACAATTTGAAGTAGCAGGAGAGTGCTTCTGCTAGGAGGGTATTGTAAAACAATTAATAAATCAAACAATATATTCTGCATATCAAAACTTGACCAATATACGGATTCCATATATTGAGTTCGAAGATTTATTATGGTTATTATATTTTTAATATTTGCTGCCATTTTGTTACAAGTGTTAATGTTGTTGTGATTGTTAAATATTCAATCGGCTATAACTTAGCTATTTATTATTCGATTATTGTGAAATTTTCAGAACACATACAATTGTTTTTAAGAAACTTGAAACGTAGTTTTTGGGAAATTTAAAGCCCCGTTTTGATTTTATCGGCGAAAATGTAAAATTTATAATATGTACTTTTATTAACAAAGTTTATCGAATTTTGACTTTTGAGGTATTTGTTGCCCTTGAGCTCTTAAAGTCTCACCTCCTTAATTTTTTCAGATTTTTCGGGTCAAAGGTGTCCAATCGCGAGAGGGGACACTAAAAGTTTCATATATTTCCCCCTCACCTGCACCCCTCAAAGCAAAATTTGTCATTTCAAGACCTGTTTTGAAAAGTTCTCATCAAAACCTTTCATTTGATACCCATATTGCCTACATGCAATGAAAATTTCTTTTCGGGGGCCCCCCTTGAACACCCTTTACATTTTTTTTGTGATAAAACTTTGAAGAGGGCATCACTTTACACCTACCTACAAAATCGTATGTTTCTAGCTTATGCAGTTTGCGAGAAAAAGTGGTGTGACACACGGACGGACAGACAGGACGCGATTTTAGTAGGGTATTGTTAAATGATTTTACAATACCCTGAAAGAGTACTGACCCAATCCTCCTCTGACGAGCGCTCGTTGACGGGATGGGTACGGCCTGTGGACACTTTAAAATGTTGCCTATGTTTTTTGTTTTAGTCTTTTAACCTTAGCATTTATTAGCAAGCGGGTCCGAAAAACGGCAAGGGCGTCAGCAATGAGCCAAAAGCGAATTGCGCTCCAAATTCGATGAATACTTCTCCACTTAAATATTCGAGGAATGACGCAAAAACACAAATAACGACCAAGCGCCAAGAAAACGGTGGCGTCGTTGGGATCTGCAAGGTTACTGTTTGGCCAGTTCATCACCAGCGAGTTCCATTGAGGTGCTACCAGTTCAAGCTGAAGAGCAACCGCGCTGAAATGTAGAGGTTATGAGCGTAACACGAAAAATATTAGTCCCGCGGGCTTAGCACAATTCACGAAAAGAATTTCCTACCATCACTGATCACCTTTTGAATTGTTGTAAATTGAATCGAACTTACGAGCACAGCATCCGATCGCGAGGTAAACAAAATACAAGAAGAAGTTTTCGCGTCTTTGCGGAAAATTAGCAAAAATCGCGAAACATGCAAACTTAACCAGAGTATGTTATGCAAAACAAACAGTTAATTCTATTTTTGCCTCGTTTGACGTTTTCCCGTCGACCTTTCAAATGTGAGTCCCGTGCATGCCATCAACGGTGGTTTCCTTGGCAAGCCCTCTGGTTCCGTTAACGGTGGTTTCTCTCCGTCGTGATAAGGGAAATGGGTTGCCGTTATCGAGTTTTAATTGTAATTAAATTTTTTTTACTTAATACAATATTTTTGTATCACTTTTTTTTTGTTTTTTTTAGACTTTTTTGTTTTTAAATTACAAATAAAATTAAATGATATTTAAGGCTTACAGGCGTACATTATTTGGGCATTTGATGCTAGATGAATATAAGTTTCTTGTATAGCGCACAAATGAGTCAGAAGGCTTGAACTAAACACAAATGAATGCTATATTATTTGTTTATATATGAGTTTGAAAAAATTTTTGCAAATTTTCAATCTAATCATTCAAATGGCAATAAAATTACGTTTGAAGAATATAAAGATAATTCTCAAAAAAAGGATTTTATAAATACTGAAAATTTTAAGAAAATTTCAGACTACGATGCTACTTAATTTGTATTAGCTTTGGTATCTCTGCTACCAAATTTAATATTTTAAATTTTTTTTGAACTCTTTTTTTGCGCTTTGCAATAGTAATAATATTGCCACCACTCTGTGTATTCGTCATATCAAATTCATACTGATTGTTTTAAACAAAACGAAGTGCATGTACTCCTGTCAAAGACATACCTTCAACTGAGCATATCAGTTCTACGCATGTTTGAAGTTAGTTTGCAAATCTTATTGCAGTGTATTCATATCTGCGTCTAAAAGTCACTTGATATGACAGTTGTATCCCAATGTGGATCAAAATGACGGTAGTGTTTCCCATTCATAAAAAAAATTACATAGGCAAATGACCAATAAAACGTCCCTGAACATTCAATCTTAACATACAGGCAAACTTTACCATTCATTGAAATGTGCTTAGGTAATTTCCCACATCGGGGAATGACAAGTACAAGTAAAATACCGCATATCTTCATTCCTAACAATTAGGTAAATTTTAGTTGAAAAGGATAAAGGGTATCCTTGCATGGGTAATAAGTCGAAATTTGAAGAAACATTTCATGATAATACAAGTAAATTTTTATAGAAAATAGTTCCGGAACGATCATTTTGGCGTAGCACATCGTCTAAAAGATCCTTTTTAGGGATTTGTAAAAATTTCTTTTTTACAATACCCTATTAACTTCGGAACCTATCCGTCCGTCAGCGTTTTATAGCAAGCATGTACTATAGAAGCAAAAGTGATCAAATGCTGTGAATAGCTCAGAAGTTTTTGGTTAATGGAAGTTCTGTGGTCACAAAAGATTTCAAAGCTTTTAGGGGATTATCTTTTCGTATAAGGATGCGAACCCTTAAAAAATGTTTGTCACCAAAGATAGTCGAGTAGGGTATCAAATGAAAGGTCTTGACGATATCTCATAATATCCGCCATTGAAATTGCAATATCATTGACGGGATAGCCGGGGGAAGCGGGAGAAAACGAAAAAATTGTGTCCCTCCTCCCTCACGATTGGATCGAAAAATCTGAAAAAAACCATGGAGGAGTTCTCTATGAGTACAACGATGATAAATACCTGAGAAGTTGAAATTCGCTAAACGCTGTTAGTAATAATATGTTTTATCAATTTTAGATTATCTTGTATAAACTTATAAGCATACCCTTAAATTCAATGAGCTTTTACAAGAATATATCTATTTAAAAGGCAAATAAACTTTGAGAATTTCAGACGAATTGATTTGCATTTAACGAAGTTATGGTGGTTTAAATTTTCGGTGTTATAACAATAAAAATACATAACTATTGAGCAATATGTGCTTCCAATCGACTCAGACATTACGGGCTTCTTAGGATTTGCATAAAAATTTCAGGAAGGGTGTTCATCATGCACGTCTGCAGGAATCTCTTCAATGAGTGGTATTAGTTATCGTAAAACAAAATGGCGGCCGTTTTAAACGAGAATATTGAGTAAATTTAAGTTATTTTCCCAGCTACATCATTTAAAGCAAAGGCTATTAACTTTTGATGGAAACATACATTTTAAAGGTGAAAAAATTCATGTGTACAACAATAACAAATGCATTAGAAGTTGAAATTCACTCAACTTTATTAATAATAGTAGAAATTTGAAATATGACATTTTTCCCTGTGAATTCGTACGAATACCTTTAAATTTAAATTAAAGTAGTTCAAAGGAATGGTCCTTATTCACTTGAAGTTTCAATAAAGTTAACTTACATTCACGGAAGTAACGGCAATTCGAAAGCTCTTCGACTACAACGAAAACAATGTGCGGATTTTCTACCATTCGGGCTTTTCATCGAACTAGACACTACACTTTCAATTAGATCTTCCAATTTCCAGATGAAAGGAATAATTAAAAATATCTTTAAAACTTTATTCAGTCAATGATTGTTAGTGATATTGCCACAAAATGACAGCAAGTTTAAACGATATAATAATGGTTTTCCTTTTAAAACGAGTATGCATTTGTTGTCGATGTCGTTAAAGGTTTTCTTGAGTTTATTCATTATTGGTGTCTGCATATCGTAGGTTGATAACAAAACCCCTCTGACATGAGCATAGCTCTGTCTACCCAACTTGTTGTTCCTTGCAAAAGTGTTGATTCGCACGGAAAGAAACTAAACGCTCCAACAGAAAATGTGGCTTAGGGCGGTTTTGAACTACAAAATTTCTTTGCATGCAATCATGCAAAAGTGCCCCATAGGAGTTGGATCAGTTCTTCACTTGGAAAATGTTAAAACATGTTCATGCAAAAGGAAATCCAAAATTAGTTTTGCAGTGAAAGGACAAATTCGGGGTAGGCCACTTTTGCACAATAAAATATAGATCCTTAGTAAACGACTGGTGATAATAACTCGATTTTGAAAAATCGGTAGCGCTAAACGCCTCATATATTTGCGTAATGAAAATACTTTCACAAAAATTGATAATTTTTTCAAAATATACTATGTATTTTAGTGATTCTTAACTCGTAGTTAAAAAAGTTTATAAACTAAAAAATATTTCTTTCAAAATCAAAATTATTAGTGTGTACTCAAACATTTTGAACTGTTTTACGAATCAGCTTTTTCGCTATTACCTAGAATATTGTAAAAACACAGCCTAAGTAATTTAAAACTAGAAAAGCTTGTGTGAACTAAAAATATTACCAATCACTTATCCAAGACAATCGAAACTTTCCTCAGCGGTAGAATATTTATTATGCATTTCTGAAGTCCTCTAATTGGCATCACCATTGGATTTACATATGTGAGTAGGAACATATCTGCAGAAGTACAAGGTAAAAAATAATTGTAAAGCCAATCTGCATTGAGGCATCGCCATCGCTTCAAAATCTTACCACGACTTGCATATCTTGTTGCCGTCGTAACTATCTGTAGAATACAAAATAGATGTAGTAAATCGATGTAATGGCAAAATAAAATACATTGCGGCTTATTGAGGGCTACTTTACCTGATCGCAATCGTATAAAACGATTGTTGAGCATTGCACCGAGTGCTAAGTGCCTGAAGCTCAAAGAGTTCCATGAGTTTCATCGCAAAGGTGCCTCCAACGGATGCATTTAAGTACATTATAAATGCACTTTATTCTGTCACGGTTCAGTTAGTTGCACGGCTAGCAATAATGGCAGCGGATTTCTAGAGAAAATCACGCCTGAGATATGAGTAATAATAAATGCAAAAGATTGAATATTCCTAGTAATTTAGGTGACCATTGATTAGTGGTCAGTCACCGGAAAGGTGCGAAATTTGTAAACAATGGCGGTAAAGTTTTGCTGTCTCATAAAACAAGAAATTGCCAGTGGTTTGTGATTTTGCTTTTTTGTATGTTTTCTGGCGTTGATTGTTTCTTGAATTTAGTGTTTGAATAGTAATTAAGCATTTTGACTGATTTATATGCATAAGACTTGTAAGTTTTATGGTTGCATGGATGTGGTCTAGAACTGACAAGTTGAATAATCAATTTTTAAGCGATGTTATCGTTAGTTTTCTTAATTATTATGTAATTCAATTAAATTTCATAAAGCGTAAAATAAAGCAGAAATTAATTTTTGTTTCATTTTAGATTCAATTGAAACTATGCAATATGAAATCAGCAATCAGAATTTGATGGTAACTATAGCGTTTTTACGAAAGATTGCTGTAAAATTTAAAATAAATATAAAGCATCCTTCCTAATGTCTTTATATGAAGGGGCAATGGTTGCGAATAACTTTCAGTGCTCACATTTTTCGATATAATTTAACTGAAGGCAAAATCCAGTTTCTGTTGCTTTCATTACTTGAATAATAGTTTCCAAACCAATTGATTAGTTAGAAATTGAAAGCGATTCTCAGTAGTTTTAATTATTTCATTGTTCGTTCTTATAGTTTATACGAGTATATTTTGCTTAATTTACTAAGTACGTTGCACATTCAATGGCAAAAATGTTCACCCTCCTAGTTCTACGTCTAGTATTTGTTGTGTATAGACGTGTTTTTAATTGCTCCTATCAATAATTTAAAGATTAAATAGTTTTTTACAAAAGCCAGTTGAAACTAATTTTTTTAATTGAAAATCACCACCGTTGAATTATTCGAACAATTATCGGATACCTGAAGTTTCTTATCTGAAGAATTATCATAAAGCGGAAAGACATTCAAGGGCAGTCCCGGTTAATGAAAATTCCCTCTAACCTCGCTGTAAAAGCAACGAGGTGGAGGAGCCCGATGGTTCGAGCCATCAACAGAACGATCGTGTCCATCGTGAAAGATGACGAGCGAGAAAAAATTAAAGCGATGATTCGATAACAATGAAAAAGAAGAAAAACTGAAAATTTTATCAGTCGTCGAAATCGAGAAACTAGTTACAGCTAATGACAAAGTTGAGAAGTATGAGAGAGAAAATGAGCCACTCAGACTTAGGATTCAGTCACGAGAATGGCTAGTTGGAAAATTAACGTTCATTAAAGAAGCCAAAGGCAACCGAAGGCAAAAAATCAAAGAAGCCGTAACAGGAACATGATCAAGAAGATGTCCTCAGCGCAGGCGGACCAAAACTCAGTACAAACTATTATGCGGCGCTGGACGATTCCATGGAAATTGAAGAGGACAAAGGTAACAAAAATTCTGAATATTGTTTTACTAAACCTAATAGTATTCATCGAAGATTTAAAAATTAAAAATGGGGAGAAAAAAAAAAGTTTTGTCTGCTGGTCCGTCTCTCAATATTAATCAAAAGAAAGAAAAGGTTCCACCAATCAATGTATTTGGGCAAACTGACAAAGAAATGGTTCGACTTTTGGCAGCTTAAAATCTTAAATAATTTTCAGTTCACAAGAGTGAATGTCGATAAATTGACGATTAAAATTAAGTCACTGGTTGATGTCCAGACAGCAAAAAGTGCGTTGAATTCTGGAGAGGTTCCGCACTTTACGTACATCCCCAAGAGCTAGAAAACCAGGCCTTTTTGTTGAAGAGTCTGGACTGCGGAGAGGACACAATCGATCTCCTTCAGATGCTTCAAGAGGTTGTATTAGAAATAGAATTTATTGCAATTAAATGCTTTGCAACAAGGAAATCGACTGTCATAAGTTAAAATTTGCATTTTCACTTGGTCCGAATTTCGAGCAAAAACGATCCAAGTGCCTTTCAAAAAATAATATACTTGAACATCCAAGTGGTCAGGTGATAACGCCTCCAGAAAAGCAATGTAAACCTGTGCTATAGGTGCCAAAGATCCAGTTATTTGGCTGTCAATTATGCCATGAAATATAGATGTGTAAAGTGCAAAGATATCCATGCACCTGGCGGGTGCAAATTGACTCAGACGGAGCCAAAAGAAAAACTATATTTTGTGAACTGTGGTGTCTTTAGTCATCCAGCATCATATTGATGATGCCCTAGGTATCAAGTGGCAAAATTAAAATTTACTCCAAAACAAACTCAAGTAAACCATGGTGTAATATTTACCAACTTCGTCATGCCTGTGGTGTCATTTGTGATTGCTGCTAGAGAACAAGCAGACAATGTGAATAAAATAAAAAATGTAAGTGCCGATAATGAGCAGAATTTTAAAATTTAACAGCTATTAAATTCTTTATCGGAGAAAATCAGAGAGCAAGATTTAAAAATTAACTTTGTTTTTCAGCGTTTCGGGCTTTCAAATGCCTCAAAATAACTTGTCATCCAGTCAAATTCCCATAAATAGGATTCGTCTCATCTCGATCAACGTCAACTCCATTTTGAGTCCACATTGACGTGACTGTTTAGAATAACATGTCAAGCAAAAGCCTGACATCATCCTTCTCACTGAAACCCATCTCAATTCATGGCACTCCATGACATTCAAAGTCTTTGAATTCGTAAGAAACGATAGGGTAATAGGTGATGGGGGAGGTGGCACCGTGATATTGGTTAGAAGATCCTATTTTGTCCCAACTATTGAAAAAGTTGGATTCAAAAACTTTGAATCTCTTTAAGTTTTCGTTACAAAAATCTCACTGCCAGGTGGGGATAACATCTTCGTTATCTTTGCCTATGTAACTGGTCGAAATGTTCTCAACTTCAAGGGGGACCTCAATTCCTTGTTTGAAATACTCGAATTGAACTGGCTGCATAGTTATTTTATTCTTGCTGGTGACCTGGATGCCAAGCATACGTCATGGCTGAACGCCAACAGTAACCCCAGAGGTGTATTCCTGAAATCTTGGACAACAGAGAACCAAATTGAATACAGGTGCAACCTTTATGGGTCAGAGCTCCCAACATACCCTGGGACAAATTCATATATAGACGTCTGCATTGCTGACGCAAGATTTGCGTTCAACTTTAATAGTCCTGCAGGTGCTTCCTTATGATAGCGACCATAACGCAATCGTAATGGAAAACAATCATCAAAAGGATGATCTCTTCCTCATTCCAGAAATCTAACTAACGATGAAATAGATCTCTATTGGTCAAAATTGGAGAAGCTGACGTTGGAAACGATTGAGAAAGTAGTTCGGAAGGTTAAATATTGAAACAATCTGGAAAAATATGAAACACCAGATTAAACAGCCTTCTTTTCACACGCGTCAACAATATTTGGCCGATTATACTTCAAGAGTGAGGTTAACAATCAATGAGCGAAAAAACTGGGGGATATTATCCCTCAGAACTCAGATGATCTTTTCGTAAAAGTGGATAGCATATTCCGAAAGAAGCCTCGGGTGACGGTATGGTATCTTGAAGTTGCTGTTGATGGGATAAATCTTCTCGACTGGGATGGGATCGAAATTGATAGTACAACCCCGTGCGAATTATTGTAGCTTTTTGGTCTGCCGTATAGATGATCAGATCATCAGCAAACGCTACCAATGATCACGTTGGCGAGACGGTAAAGTCAAAGGCGTTCAATAGCTTGCGAATAAATATTGAGAAGAGCAGAGGCGCATTAACTGTTCCCTGCTGTAGACCATTTGAGACCTTGAATTTGCGCATTGTTGTCAGATTTCCATCAATTACAACAAACAATATCTCGTTTAACATATTGCACATCAAGGCGACTAGGTGCCTGGGGAAATTGTCCTGGAGTAGTTTAAAAACCAGTCCATCTAACCACACCGTATCGAAGGCTTTCTCCATATCAATGAGACATGCTTCAACACATTCTCTATCATTTAGTTTCCAACAGATGTCGAACGTTACTTTCACTACTGCAAATGACTGGCATGAAAACCAAATTGGCAATCAGGCATCAACGGATATTTCTCAATGTGGGCGTTTAAAGCTTTGTTCAGTATCACTTCAAACACCTTGCTGATGTTAGGCAGCAAGCTGATTGGACAATAGCTTTTGGGGCATGAAGTTTCTTTTCCTTTCTTCAAGATCGGGAATACCTCAGCCTTTTTCCACCCATTTGGGAAATATGAATTGCTTGACATGTTGTTGTACAATATGTAATAATTACTAATAGCAGCCTCAGGTAGATGTTGGAGAACCAAATTTGGAATACCGTCAGTACCACATGATTTCTTGTTGTTTATCTCTCCAAACATGAAACAAAAGTCTTCATAGCTGACAAAATAATCAATAAGATTCAAGCTCGATATGAGGTCAGATGTTAATGTTTCATTGAAATGAAGAATTGATTGGCCGTTCAGGCTTGATTTGAAGTTAAAAACTTTTGTTTCAACGACCACTGAAAATATTTCAATCCTTCTTTCAGGGTTTGCTAGATGAACCAATTCAAAATGTGTTCAAATCAGGGCAATTTTATGCAATCCATCACATACTCGTATAATCCTGTTTTAATTTGGAGAAACGCGTTGCATATAGTGCTTCGATTCTAATTTCTCTTCTCATCAAGCAAACTTCGCTTCGATACTTTCAATTTTCGCAATTATAGCTAATTGATGCACACTGTGATTTTGCTCAGACATGTGATGTTTTTGAACGTTTCACATATCACTTCCTTATTTAAAACTTCCATAGTACTCTATAGCTGTAAATTTGAAATCAGCTCTTTGATTGATATGATCCCCTTATCAAATATAGTGTGGTCCAACCAAAACGATCGATGTTAATTGTAAATAAAACGGAAAGTTTTCAGAGAATTATGTTAATATTTTTCATTATAATAGAAGAATCTATGAAAATGCTTGCCACGGCTACAATGGCATACTTCTATCCGATGGACCATATTTTCAATGACTCTGAGACATAATTCAGGTTCAATGTCGTTTATGTGCTGAATTATCTCATTCTTTAGCTCTTGAATTGTTCTTGGCTTATTGACGTATGCTTTTTCTTTTAAATATCCCCAGAGAAAAAAGTCCAGCGGTGTCAAATCACATGACCGTGGTGGCCAATTAACATCGCCACAACGTGAGACAACACGGCCGTTGAATTTCTCGCGCAAAAGAGCCATTGTTACATCGGCTGTGTGGCAAGTGACACCATCTTGTTGGAACCACATATCATCTAGATCCATAACCTCAATTTCTGGCCACAAGATGTCGGTTATCATCTCACATCTCACGGCAACTGCTTGACCGCCCTCATTTTCAAAGAAGTACGGCCAGCCACTCTTTGTGGATGCATCGGATTTTCAACAATGACTCGTGGATTTGCATTTGCTCAAATGCGACAATTCCGCTTGTTAACGAGTACACTGAGGTGAAAGTGTACCTCGTTGCTGAAGATGGTTTTCTTTGCAAAGTCACCATTCCCTTCTGTCTGTTCAACTAACCATTCGGCGTATTGCCGACTTTTAAAATGGTCAATAGGCTTCAGCTCTTGAGTCAATTGAACCTTGCAAGCATGTAAATTCAAATCTTTGTTCAAAATTAGCATCACTTATGTTCGTGAGATGTTCAGTTATTGGGCACGACGACGAGTCGAGGTTGACGGCTCTTCTGCCACGCTATCGCGAAAAACAGCAATGCTCTCCGCAGAACGAACTGAGCGAGCATGCACAGGTGATTTCACATTTCCTTCAGACCCGATTTGCTGAAATTTGCTCACAATTCTCCAGATTGTGGACACATTTGGTCGATTATGCTATTCAAACAAATCACGAAGTGCATGAAATGCATTTTGATTTGAACGCCCATTTTCGTAAAAGGCTTCAACAACCTTAATGCGCTGCTCAGTTGTATACCTCTCCATGGTGGAATTTTTCAACTACTGAAACAAAGAAATGTCAAATTAAGTTGGGCGAAAAACTTGCCGTTAAGGAGTAACTCACAATTAACATCGTGCATTATGTTTGGACTACCCATTTATCTCTAGGGCTTTGAATAAATAAGCTCTCATCATTTGCACTAGAGTTAAACCGTTGTTGGTCGATTATTTGATCTTTATCTTTCATTAGATCATCAATGTGAGCAATAATGCGCTCAGAAGTGCGTTTCATTTTTTGCTGAAAATTTTGACAATCTGAGCAAATGAAATTTCCTCCAGATAAGGATGGAACCATTCTCTTGGTGCATCGATACAGGCCCCGGGAAGTTTTCGATTGCAAAAACCTTTGCAGGTTACATATTTGAATGAGTTGTCAAAAGCTATACGATTTGTCTAGCTACACTTTACACTCATAGAATCTGTTTTGATTCCACAATGAGGATGGTCAGTAACAAACACTTAATCAGCAAGTTCAAAACAGCAAAAGTAGTTAGAGCTGCTGAATTTGCAATTTAATTGTTATCAAAAAACATTCACTTTGACAAAATTCCCTTAATAATTAGGTCACTGATGATAGCCAGACACGGTGTTTCAGTAATAGAAGTGCAAATTGATGATAAGCTGTTTACACGTAGGAAACAGTAGCAATGGAAATAATCAGAAAATAAACGAATTGTACAATGTTACAAGTAATTTGTTCTCATACACGAAAATATTCATTGGAATCGCTCATGTTGGCTAGAATTTTTGGTAAGGTCACTTATGATAAACACAACCGACTTTTACGATAGGGTTTATTATTAAGTTTACAGGGTTTTCCAATAAGAGGTGTTATTTTGATATTAATAAAAGTGCCATTTTTCAATATAAATGATCGGACATTTATTTCATTATTAATAAGAAGGTAAGTTGTTAATAGTGAAAAATAATATCAGGCAAAGGACCACCATGACCACACTTACAGGACCATATCCTTTTCATGAAATTTTCCGTAACAAAATCGCGAAGTGGTTGTCCTATGTCCTCGATAGCCTCGCAAATTCCATCTTTGAGGCCTTGAATTGACGCTGGGCTGTTGGCGTAAACCTTCTCTTTCACGTGGCCTAAAAGGAAGAAGTCGCAAGGTGTTAAATCACAAAATCTCGGTGGCCAATAGTGATCAGCTCGTCGAGGGATAATACGGTCCGGAAACTTTTCCCGTAAAAGATCATTGGTTTCATTGCTTGTGTGACACGTAGCACCGTCTTGTTGAAAGTAAACGTTGTCCAGATCAAAACCAACCAATTTTGGCTATAAAAAATCATTAATCATCTCTCGATAGCGCAATCAACTGTTGCTCCAGCCTCATTTTCGAAAAAGTAAGGTCCGATGACTCCGCCGGACCATAAACCGCACCAAACAGTTACACGTCGAGAATAGAGAGGCTTTTCAACAATAACTCTTGGGTTTTCCGAGCTCCAAATGCGACAATTTGGCTTGTTGACGAAGCCACCGAAGTGGAAATGGGTCTCATCACTCAAGATGATTTTTCGATGGAATTCCGGATCATTTTCATGCATTTCAATGACCCAATCAGCAAAGACACAACGTTGTTGACTATCAACCGGCTTGAGTTCTTGTATTAACTGAACTTTATAAGCCTCAAGATTCAAATCTTTTTGCAAAATACGGTGTAATGACGTTTGTGGAAGGCCTAATTCCAAAGAACGACGAGGAATGGACACACCTGGGTTTTCTTCAACGCTTTCGGCTACAGCAGCAATATTCTCGGCTGTTCTTGAGTGAAGTCTACGGGTTTTATTCTTTACATCACTTAGTTGTCCCAACAGCTCGAATTTTTCCACCAAGTTCTGTATTGCGGTCCGACAAGGTGCTTCACGACGACCCAAAAATGTCCGAGTTTTACGAACCAGCTCTGCCAAATTTTCATCATTTTTATAGTGAATATTAATAATTTCAATGCGTTGTTGAAGCGTGTATTGTTCCAGTTTTAATGGCGTAGTTTTTACTTGTCAAATGTTAAAAAATGACAGCTTCAAAAGTGACATTTACCGAAATAGCGGGCTATTCAGAATAACACCTCTTATTGGAAAACCCTTTATATTTTTGTCATCGGTAATGAGAACACTTCAATAAATGAAAATAAAAGGTTGAAAAAGGCTACAACATAAGGGAGACACTAGGTAAAGTCAATTTAAGACTTTAAACTCAAACAACAGTACATTTAACTTGAAAATATCGAAAGAACAGCAAATGCATACGGCGCAATGAAAAAACACGTCCGCACGCGCGAGCGACCGATTTATTTGTCGCCCAGCAGATTATTTTTTTTTATAGCAACATAAATTGTCATCCTTATATTACATCAAATTTTATTAAATTTAAGTGAACATTAATTCATTTTCCTTACAATAATCTCTCCTTTCAGCAACCAATCATATATTTTCCCAACGAACCCATTAAGAAGGGTCACAAAATAGGACTGGTGTAGCACAGATTGTAACTAGAGGAAAACAGTGATGGGCTGTCCTGGTGGCAACAAATCACGCTGTGAGGTTAACATTCGTTTCATTATATCTATGGAAGCGCCTAGTGTGGTGGCTATAATGGTGGGCTTTGAGAAAAAGTGTTCATATTATTATGGTATATTTTAGCTTACTGCTTGACTGAATTGATCGAAGATGCACTCCTAAGAAAGCGATACTCGCCAGATATTTTTGTGGACTTCAATAATATTTCACAGCTCTCCATGCAAGCGGTGGTCAAGAAATGATATAATATATTAGGGCTTTGCTTATTGGCTTTCTATTGATGAAAAACAGCTATTCAAACAATAGCATCACCTTTACGCAGGTAGAATGGTTTTGTGAAAGCAGTAATACACTTCAGGAGGCTCTGTGCAACGCTGGAATGTTATCCTGAAGTCTAGCTTCATAATTTTTTAAATTTTAATAGACGCTAGAGAAAATCTTAATTTTTGGTAGAAGAAAGTGTAAATAAGCTTCAATGCAAGAAATAAAAACCATGACTACTTATAATGATGTCAAAACAACTTAGACTTTTAAATATCGCAATTCGAAAATTCAAACAAAAGAAAGAACTCCAAATCAGACCCCAGAAATCATTAAGCGCATTTATAAATTAGGCACGTATTGGTCAGAGGATGAAAAGGATGGAAGACTCAAGAAGTTGCACACGGCAAACGCCATAAATGAGCGTTCCTACGGATCGTCCAGCACTGAAGGATACAACGTTTTTTTCCTAAAAAAATTCCAAGAAACACACGATAATGGAATCCTAAAATATTTAAAATGCAATCTAATGCTTGAAGAATGTAAAGTTGGGAAGCTCCCACATAGGAATAAGAGAAGGCGTTCGTCCAAGGTTATTATTAAAAATAAATATGCCTAGCTATTTCCTAATCATCACTCCAAAAGCGGTAGCGTCTTCTGGAATGTATGAATGTTCAAAAAGTGGAAGTCAAGAAATCCAAGGATGAGGTATGTAGCTCAATTAACACCCCATCCTCTGTTAAAAAATGCATTCCCAAATCGGCCCTTCAACTCCCACCAGCAGATCTGTTAAAGAAGTCATTGATCTAATTGAATCCTCAGATGAGTAAGTTTTTTTTATTTAAATGTTTTGACTTATCTTAAGCTTTAGTCAACTCAGTGATGGGAAAATCTTCATGTGTTTTCAACATACAAGGTGCGTTACAAAATCAACGAGATTGAGCTAAAAAAGAAAAGGCAGGAGCTTTGTTCTGATAAATTCAAGTTTATTTATGCGAAATAGTCTCCTCCGGCCTCGATACACTTTTTTGCGCGATCCGAAAGCTTTTCAAAACAGTGTTTCAGGCCATTGACCGGAATGTCCTTCAGGGTGTCGGTACAAGCCTTCTGGATGCCCTCTACGGACGCAAAGCGTTTTCCTTTCATAGCCAAATGCAATTCCTGAATAGGTAGAGTTCACAGAGAGCCATATCAGGCAAATACGGTGAATGATTGATGCTTAAAATGCGATTTCTAGTCAAAAAATCAGTCATAAGAGTGGATTGATGAGATGGTGCATTATCATGCAATAAGCGCCAGTTTCCTCCTTCGCGGTGTTCAGGCCGAATCCGACGAATGCGATGCTACAAACCCTTCAAATCGCCAAGATCGAAAATTGCTTTGACGGTTTGGCTCGTTGGCACGAACGCCTTGTGGACGATTCCCCTGGAATCGTAAAAACAAATGAGCATCAACTTGATTTTTGACTTCTCCAAACACGGTTTTTTGGATGGTGGCTCGTCTGGGACCTTCCATTTGGCACTTTGACGCTTGGTTTCGGGTTCATATTGGAAATACCACGTTTCATCACCAGTTACAATTTTGTAAAGAAAGTTCTCGCCTTTTCTCGCCTCTTTGATTATGCCTTTTGGATGCTCAATTCTGAAACAAAACGTGCACAGACCTTTCGTAAGCCCAAATGATGGGTTAAAATGCGATAAATTGATGTTTTGGAGATATTCAACTCCAATTACATGAATTTCAACGATGATTTTTGATAAATTCACGCACAATTTCGATGGAGTTTTCGGTAATCACTGATTTTGGGCGGCCCGTATGTTCATCATCATTTATGTGCTCACGACCATCTCTGAAACGTGTAAACCAATCATGAACTCTGGCACGCGATCAACAATCATGACCATAAACTTTTTTCATCAATTCAAATGTTTCGGTAAACGTTTTACCGATTTTTAAAACAAAACTTGATATCAGTTCTTTGTTCAAAACTCATTTTTGTACCGATGACACAAACATACTGGCACTTTAGACGCAATAACTTCGCTTCCACTGAACCGAATGTCACCAAACTTTCACTGGAAGTCAGCGTTGGATGTAACTTTTCAACACATTATCTTATTCATAGATGGTGCCACCAATTTCTATGACAAAAGTCTGATTTATTTTGGAAAGTACCTTTTAGAAGCAACTCTGGCTTCAACAACAAAATCTGTGACTCCTACATCACTGTATAATAATTTCGTACGTGTCCAAGACTAAATACCACTGTCGTTGGGCCCAAAAGAATGACCAAAGTCATCACCTTCTCATAACCAAACCCGACTTTTCTTAGGTCTTCTTTTACCACCAAAAGTAAAAGCTACTATCAACTCAAATAGTGATCTTGAAAAGAGGTATCTCATTTGTAGGCTTAGAGATCATCAAATGTATGAGTGCGTTCATATTTATCTATCTTATTTGATACAACCTGCATTGATGGGAAAATAAAGACGAGCCTCAAAGTTATAATTCAAAGAGAAGGCTTTCCAATTGATGTCGATGCCCTTCAGGCTGTCTATTTTCGTGACCATGAACAACAAAGGGTTATTTCAGAACAAGCCAGAAAAAACATGGGAACATATGCCTCACACGTTAGCTCAAACTATATCTCTTCCCTACAAAGGACAAGAGAACAACACCACACATTTTTTCCTCCCCAATAGTGCGTTTAGCTTAAACTTGTTTACCATAAGTGTGACGATACTCCCAGTAAGTTAAATCAACTCTCTCTTGACGCAAAATCTTATAAGTTTAATGTCCTCACCCTTACGAAAACATACTTAAACGAGTCTCACAAATAATGTTTAGAGACGATAGAAATTATCGCAGTACTGCACAAACACGAGGAGGTGGCGTTTTGGTCACTGTACACAATTCTTTTTCTAGTGAGGTTGTATGTACTGCATCAAATAATCTTTTCCAACAAAAATTGGTTTAAATTAAGTTCAATAAATTGTCACTCTACAGTGGTGGTTTCTATATTCCTCCTAATTCAAGTGAAACTGTCTTTAATAAAATCTGTTATGTTATAGCCAAATTTATGGAAAATCTTGATGAAGACTACAAAATAATTGTTAGCGGAAACTTTAATCGACCAATATCAAATTTTATAGTCAAGACAATCTTCTTCTCCCAGTAAATTTCCGCGATTTCGATTTAACGAGTACTTTTTATGGCAATGATTTGCAGCAAAATGCTCCAGTACCTACCCGAAACGGTAATTGGTTAGACCTGATTTTTACAAATTCATGTGGCTAGGTAGTGGCTTATCCAACTGTTGACAATGAGCACCTTTTTGCACAATCTGCATCACTCCGCTAAAATCTTCCTGATAAAATTAATGAAAATTTACAATGCTACAATTGTATTTGATTTTCAAAATACTGATTTCTATAGCATTAGCAATTTTCTACCCACATTCAACTGGACTAGTACTCTTTCAATGCTAGATATAGACAGTGTTCTATCTACTTTTTACCAAATAATTCTTGACACCATTGAAAGTTTTGTTCTTAAAATTAAAAAAAGATAAGCTTTCTGAGCCCTGGCTAGATAATGGCCTCAGATCTTTACAAAATCAAAGAAATAAGTAGTGAAAAATTATAAAAAGGAACAAAAATACAAGTAACGAAATCAATAGCAAATATCATGAACTTGCCAGTGAATTCAAGATAAAATCTCGAGAAGTGTATGACTCGTACGTTAGCGCTGTTGATCGAAATTGCATTGACGGCTTTAAAAAGTTCTTTGATTTCGTAAACATCAAGCATAAAGCCCATGATTTTCCCTCCGCAATGACCTACAAAGGTTCCACTTCAACTTCTTCCGGTCATATCTGTCAATTTTCTGTTGATAATTTCCGGGAAGTCTATCATGATCCCTTAGACTTAGCAAATTTCGGATCTTTTGTAACATCTCCAAGGACCTTAATTGAAAACATTGCAATCTCGGGAGAAGATATTCGCCAGGCAATTGAGGGTTTGGATATTGAATTAATCGAGCGGTCACACAATCAAACTACTCGAAAACCTTCCCATCTCCTACTCGGAATTTCGTGGCAGATTAAAAAAAAAACGAAATATGTAATTGAATTTATTAGCAATCATATTTTTGTAGAATACTTTTTCATTTTGTTAATTTTATCAAATGTTATTTTACATAAATTTTCCTTTATATTAAAATTTAAATGTCTCCCTTTGATTTTATTCGTCATGAGATTTAACTTTTATAACTATTTAAAATTTTCATTTCTTTACTCTAGTTAAAATTACTTTACTTCATTTAAATTTCATCACTCCATTTACATCTTCCGTACCTCATTCAAATTTCTTTAGTATATTTCAAATTTGCTTACTTCATTTAAATTTTCCCTAGTTTAATTAAATTTTTTTCTAAAAATTGCAAATCTGCATGTAAAATTCCGGGTTTGGGAATGCTGATGTAATACTCCCCAACGGTGTATTACATCATGGAAGACAAGTGAACTGGGCTAATAGAGCTCAGCTGAGGCAGTTCACCGTAAAAACGGGATGCGAAGGAAAAAATACAAGTTTTGGAGACGTATCGGGGAGTCGAATTGCTACCTTCACCAAGCGAGCACGGAAGAATGGGCAGTTGTGATGAAGCTTTCCGGGAGACGCTCCACGATGCCGTCATTGTTTGTCTAGAGAAAATATCTTTTCGCGCGTCGCGAAAAATCCATCTTACGGGAATCTTGCCATTAACTGCATGTGAGAACTTTTCCGTGGCCCACATTTTGCGGATTTGTTGTGTTTTCCGTGTTTTCTTGTATTATCGAAGTATTGGCGTTTACTTACGACCGCGACACGGTAAGCACGCGGAGGGCGACCGGCAAGCGGTGATGAAAAAGAAAGTGCAAATGGCAAAAGAGCAACCGAATTACAAGTGCAAAATCCCTTCTACATAAATGATTCTGACATGCATGGTCAATTTTCACGTCGATCAAATGAATGAAAAAGTTATTAGAATCAATACAGTACTGAATTTGCTATTTAGTGAAGTTTGTAACAATTTGCGCGCTACTGTTGCATAAGATTGCGTTTAATCTATTAGATAACAAACGATTATTGATCATTATCTCAATCAATCAAACGTGTTAATCTCAATCAATCAATCGTGTTTATTTTCGAACCTCAGATTATCAGTGCCTAAAATAAATTATCTATTTCACAATCCCGGTGCTGAGGTCTCATTAAGGCAACGGAGATTCGTCATGCAGCGCCGTAATGCATGAATGTTGTGCTAATCTTCCTGACAAATATATCAACAATTTTACTGAAAGCGTAGCATACATTTAAAGCCAAATTGCGTGGATGAGATCACGGGTCAGATTCTGCTTCCGTCTGAGTAGTTTAACAGTAGCTTCATATTTCATCGAAGTCATGTTTTCTCCTACTTTGTGCTGCGTAAATTATGCTCTGCAATTCGTGAGCTTACAAGTAGGACGCTATTTTTGTGAAATGTCCATTGTAGGGATAGCATACCTCTGCGAAATTTAGTGAAACACGAAGATCGGCCGTACTATCTGTTTGAATCTTGCTCACAAAGTGAGCTAACTCGTTGCGTGAAACGCCTTTCGGAAATGGAGTACGATGTAAGCATGTAGGGACTGTTTCTTGAGCTTCGACGACAATCTTCTATTGATGGTCGCGCAGCTCTATGAATATTTATTGGTAATCAAAGAGTGTTTGCTCCTTAAAACGCGATTAAGGATCAAACGAATTAGAAATTGATACGTGTCGACCCAAAAGATGTCACCACGGAGTATACCTGCGGACCAGATAAATTTACGGCTGATTTTTGTAAGTGGGAAGACAAAGTAGTTTCTATTTGGTCCCTCGGACTTAGCTGGCTATATTGCCCAGACGGTCTTTGATAACTGACCCAAAGATTGGGAAGCGGATTTGGTTTCCAAGGCGGAAATCTTAAGACTTATTTATCAAGGTAGATTTTTACATTGCAACGAAGCTTTAGGTAAGTTAGGTCTACCACTGGGTAAAACCACTGTCATGCATTTAGTTCCATGAGATAATTTGCCAGAACTGAATTCACAAGATCAACGGCAAAAAAGTAAAGTTGTCTCCAGTAGATGCTGTTCAACAGCTTGCAATATTTGAATAAACAATACAACAAACTTTTCAACCACAATAATGAAATGAAAGTGGTTCTCATTGCACTTTAGATTCGTAATTAAGACTAACTTTGTCCCATGTACATATTTAACTTTGATTTTTTGTATGGATAAAAGAAAATTTGATTGCCACATAATATTTTATACAGATGAACTTCCTGTTGAAAACAATTGTTAAAACAATGACGTAGATAATAAAAAGAAAAGTTATAGATAAATTTAGCAATAGCAATGATGATAGCTATTCAAATCTCTGAATCTGATTTTTCTTATTTTTGGTAAGATGTTAAAAACATATCAACTTTTTATACTTACAATGTAAAATAGAAAATGAAACACATACATATACAATAGAGAAAGTTTTATAAGGCCCATTAAAACATTTGGAACAACGAAAACTGTGAAAATAATTCAAATTTAATTTTCTTTGTTTTCTTGCATTGTAAATATGTATTTGAAAAGAAAATGGTAGTTTTATTGCAAAAAACAATTTGATGGATAAAATATATCCGCGCGAATTTGCTGAGTTTTAAAAATAAAATAGATCTTTAAACTGGCAGGCTTCTCAGCTCATATGGGCGAGCCATCGGGCGCGCTCCACCGTTTTTTTGTCGTTTAGCAGGGGCTCTTGCCGGGTAGAGTGGCCTTCCGCTCGCATGCCCTTTTATGATATAGGGCAATGTGATTTCATTGCATAGCTCTATAGCATAAATTGGTTACGTTTGTGCTTCTCATTTGAGGGAAAGAGTCATACAAAATGCTTTTGTATGAGTTTACCACTCAAATGAAAAACACATGGCCACGTCTACGTTTGGATCTTGATCTGGTTGGGAGGGTGCGAGGGGGCACCACCTCCATCTGGATGCCCCACTCTTATTTGTGGGCCATAAGGATCGTCGTTAATGACGAGGTCTCCGCCAGTCCGTCCGTTTTTGCTTGTCCCAACTTGTTCTCTGAGCAATTTCAACCCTTAGCTGGTTACCTCCTTTTTCGACTTCGGTCGAATTTTTTCTGAGACCCAGGAATTCGTGAATACGAAATTCTTTTGTAGTGATTCCTTGTGGTAGGGGAAAGAACGCGCCCCATGACACCACGATGCTAGCCTGCCAGCGCATTCACGCATCCCCAGACAAGGCCAATCTCGGCGGATCTTAACGTCCTCTTTTGGCGAGGCAGCAGACCATCGCTGCAGTCCTTCACGGACATTTATATACCCATTTCACTACAATTTGAATAAAGAACCTGGGCCTGACCTAATTCCTCCCTACTTTCTAGCTCATTGTAAAGATATACTAACTTGGCCTCTTCATATTATTTTCAATAAGTCTCTTACAAGTGGAATTCCAATACATAAAAAAGGTGGTAAAAAACCTGTTACAAATTACAGGGAAATTGCTATGCTACCGACGACTCCTAAACTTTTTTAGCAGATTATATGCAGAAAAGTTTCTCCAATCGTTGCACATGGTTTTCGAAACAATAGGTCCATTACTACCAACCTCACGGTTACGACATCAGACATTATATGCGGTCTGGAAAAAGGATACCAGATTGATGCTATTTACACTGATTTTAGCAAAGTCTTTGATCATGTGAAACATGGAGTTCTGATAAAGAATCTGCACAGATTTGGTATTACCGGGTCACTCTTTTGTTGAGTACCGTCCTTCCTGTAGCACCGCGCACAGTTTGTCAAGTTTTAAGGATGTTTATCCAGAAAAATTCATGTTCTCCCTGGGGTTCCTCAAGGTAACTATTTTGGCCCAATGTTTTTCAATATTTTTATTTCTGAGCTTTCAGTGGCATACCTAATATATCATTTCTTTTTCATGCCGATGATCTCAAGCTGTATCATGTAGTTCAGCCTAAAACCGACGGATTGTTTCTCCAAGACAAATTGAATAATTTGCTTCAGTTGTGTAATGACAACCAAATTTCCCTGAATTTGGACAAATGCCTCATAATCAGCTTCACTCAAAAAAGGAATGACATGCTCTACGAATATCAAAATTAATAATTGCCCTCTGAGTAGGGTCAATAGAGTTATAGATCTTGGCGTAGTCCTGGATACAAAGTTTCGATTCAACCTTCATTACGATGAAGTCCTTTCAAGAGCGTATAAAATGCTGGGCTTTATTAAAAGTAGGGCCAAAGAATTTAAGAACATTTGGGCAGCAAAATCTTTATACATATCTCTAGTACGTCCTATTCCTGAATATACTTGCCTAATCTGGAATCTCGTTTTTGATATTCATGGCAATAGGTTGGAGTCAGTGCAGAAGCAGTTTGTACTCTTTACTTTGAGGTCTCTCTACAATCCCAAGCTTTTTATTAACCTACCACCTTATGAAAATCGTATCCAGTTGTTAAATTTGACTAGCCTCTCTTCAAGGAGAATCGCAATGTCAGCATGTTTGGCTTTCGATGTCTAAAAGGGCAGTATTAAGGTTAAAAATTATCTACGATAGAATCCGTATTAAGGTTAAAAATTATTGACGATAGAATCCGCTTGAATGAACCTCCTAGAAGCACAAGACACTCTACCATGCTTACCATAAGTAGACACCATAACATTTACGGAGACAATGAGCCAATCAACAGATGCTTTAGGTACTTTAACATGTATAGTGATAATTACTTCCCATACACTTCCAAGGCCCTGTTTAAATCCAAAGTATTAAATTCCCTTTCTCCGTCAAATATTTGAACACTGTAAAATTAATTAATGTTTTTTGTTAAATTAATTGTAATGTAAATTTTATTATATCGATATGCCTTGATTTGGCGAATGAATAAATAAATAAAATAGTTACAGCCATTTGAATTTTCTCTGGTTACAAGAATAATGATGCGTAGTGGTCTTACCATTTACGTTTCCTATCGTACCTGTTTTGTTCAGATCTGTTCCAAAACTTCAAAACAGATGGATTAGATTTATAATGCGATTCAGTCATTCATACATTCGGTGGTATCCAGAAATACTACAAAATGCTGGAGGGCGCTTAAAATCATGTTAAAATGATATTTCTGTGAATAGAGTATTTGATGTTATACTTGTATGTCACCTACCTAAGTGTTTTTTGCATTCAGTCGTTAAGGTGTAAATAGAATCTGCAATTCATATCTTGACCACAGAGATCCTTTAGCAGGAATTTCATAATTTCAAATTACTGCTTAATTTTTGTTTAAGCTTAGAATATCGTAGATCAAATCTTCAAAAATTTGTCACTGCAATGTGATAAAAAACAGTGATCAAAACATTAACTTCTTCTTCTAAACACCAGTTCTTTTATACTTATATGTTACGTTCATACATTAGTCAAACTTTTTCTTCTAATATCGCATGAAAGAATGTGGAATATTAAATAATTTCCATGTATGCCTTGGAGTCGTTATCATGACCAACCTGCCTATAGCCTTAGTGAGGCGGTTGATTTGCAGTCAATGGTGTTGGGCGTATAATCAAATAATATCACGGTGGAGTCTTGAACTGTGAGATGTTCGTGCAATTCGTTCTAAATTCAAACATTGTGCTGTGATTCCCCGCCGCAATTTAGTTGTTTATTCGAGAATCAATTCCTATCAATCTATTGAAATTTTGAGTTATGTGTGGAACCGATTTGATTTGTATAGAGAATCGATCATCTTCGAGTTAAAGGCAAGACTCTAGGCAATCGCAAGAATTAGAAGAGACTCATTCTTGTACGCTTCCCAATTGGAAATCATAGCTAAACGTATAAAGATTTCATTGAAATTTATCTAGTCTTGATTATTTCATCTACTATGTTCAGTGCAGCTAAGTGAAAATTTTTATTTAAAATGAGGGATAACGAATTGACATCAATTCAAATTACGAAAAAAATTTATTTAGAGAACTATAATGAAATATCTTCGCATTCAGCTGAGGTGTATCTTCGCTGGTATTGTATCAGCAATACTTTCATAATTTCTGCATTTTGCTTCTGCTTTGATTTCCGCTATGCATCACAATTGTGGCAGGAAAACTTAGGATGCCATTCTTGCATAATTGCACACATCGATGCATAGGTCCATATGTTATTCAGTTAGTCGTGAACTATGCATCATTTCTTGCAACACTTCCAAGGTATCTAATAACTTATCCTTAATCATATTATGCAGACTGGAATTCCTGAAAGATCAGAGCCATTGGCTATCATAAAATCTTGAATTACTCACGGTCAAATGCGGTGCATATTAAATGTGGTTGCATGTAATTTAAGTCATGCTTGCGGTCAAAATAAATTACAGGGATCCCAATTCAGATGAAGCCGTGAGTATGACTCCTAACGTTGGTCAGCAAAAGGCAAATTGCGGAAGCATGAATATATTACATCTTTAATCTTGAGTATTTTTCTAATTAATTGATCAATTTTGAAAAGAGAATCAAATATGAATTTAAAACTTAAACTTGCTTCAGTATATAGTAATGCATGACTTTTCAGCAGCATAATATGAGTAGTCTTTTTTGAGCAGTGCCGTATTTTAAGGTTTGGCACTCTGGGCCTGCAATGCACCAACCAGTTGACAAATTTATCAATATTACTATAATAATTAATGGATTTTGTCATGTCAGCTTCTTTATGAAACCTAAAATGCACTTTCTAACATAAATGATACATACCGAGAAAACCAATATAAAACAGCATACAATTATTTTTTCATCACAACGTTTATTTCATCATATTTGTCACTAAGTGCTCGACACATTCTACATCAGACTGTGGAAAGAAATAAAACAATGATGACTTCACATTTTGCAAGTTGGCAACACTTAGGAGTTCATTAGTAGCTTTGGTGGAGTGTATTTTAATTTATTTGGCTGTTTGTAATCAGCTTCACGGCAACGACCTTGCAAACGGAAAAAGGACTATGGCATTGCATCCTGGATTGTCAGATCACTCAATTACCCTGCCACTATTAAGGAGATTTTACAACAGGCTAGTCAATATAAATTTAAAATACTGGCAATTCAGGAAACGAACTCGACTGGAAATGATATTCAAGACATGAGATCGCACAAAATATTCAAAAGTGGGAGGCCTACTGGAAAACGAGAATTCGGAGTGGTTTTCATTGTGGATAGGGAGTTCAAATCACACGTTATTGGTTTCAAGGCATTCAATTAACGGTTGTGTACAATCCGTATAGAAGCGAAATTTTTCAAAATCTGGCTGAAAAGTATTCCCGCCCCAACCAAAGAAAAGGACGAAGAAATGAAGGAAACGTTCTACAATCACCAGGAAAGACTAGTCGACTCATTGCCTACAAATAACACAAAAATAATTCTGAGTGATTTCAACGCTAAGGTTGGCAATGAGCTCTCTCATCGCGGAACAACTAGAGGACACACCCTCCACAATGAAACAAATGACAACGGCCAGCGCCTGATCGACTTTGCATGTAGCAGAAATC
Source organism: Odontomyia ornata (assembly GCA_963969285.1). Lineage (NCBI taxonomy): Eukaryota > Metazoa > Arthropoda > Insecta > Diptera > Stratiomyidae > Odontomyia > Odontomyia ornata. The sequence goes on from OZ017738.1 coordinate 381,532,441, forward strand.
TAGTCATACGTTCGATTTGCTTCCCACATCGACGAATTCATAAAATGGCCTGGGTATCACTGGATGGCAACACACAAAACCAGATCGACCATGTGGATCAGAACAAGGTCGATCATGTGGATCAGAACGTTGGGCGTGGGGCATACTTGACGTCCGTACATATCGAGGAGCCAATTGTACCTTAGATCGTTACTTGATTAAATTAATCTATCGATGTCGTATGTCAAAGGGCTATTCGGCGAAGACCAGCCCGCCAAAAACATTTGACATCAAAAGGCTTCCAACGGCGTCCATATACAAAAATTTCACGGAGACCATCGACAACCAGCTGGCTCCCATCTTATCAAACGCATCGTTAAAGACACGCAACGATTTTCGATTGCTGATGAAAGCGGCTATTAAGACCGTGGCAAAACCATAGAGTTATAGACTAGAGTGGACAACAAACAATTATTGCGTCGTAACCTCCCATTTATGACCACACTGATTAAAATTCACGACTACCAACATATTTTTTCGATAGACGTAGATTTTAAGGGGCAAACTAGCTTTGCTAATAATTTCCATTAAGAACATGAGTCTCAGTAATGCGTATTACATCGGTTTTAAACACAGATTAAAGTCTGGTATTAGTAGTGATAATGATAATAAAATAATAATAGTAATAGTCATTATCATTGCAAAACCTTCCATCAGTTCTATTCAGCGTTCCATTTCAACAGCATATCATCTATGGCCAGTAGCAGCCTATATTACGCTTATCTAAAAACAACTCAGGTATGCAGGAGAGTGCGCTTGCCAAAAGGGTTTTGTTAAAACAAAGGATTCAAATTACTTCTGAAAACATAACTGAACCAATCAGTAGGATCAAAGATTTCATTTATAAACACAAAACGTTGCCGCCATTTTGTTCCCCATGGCGGAGTACATATACCTATACTTTATTTCAAAACGGGGATACTGACTTGGCACCGGTTCTACAAAATTTATTTCATTCTTTACAGGGCATTTTCAAGCCCTTGTTTTGGAGTTGAAATATTCGATTTAAAATTCAATTAATCTATCATTGGAGAAACAATGTTAAATTTTGCTCCTCTAGTCGAATTTGTTTAACTTTTATATAATTTATGCTGAAAAAATAAATTCTTATATTTATACAAGTATCAAGTTAAAAATTGTTCACAATTAATGCAGTAGGTATGCACCTCCCTCTTCCTTTGACCGGGCTTGGGAGCGGCATTGGCGGAATTATGAAGATGCTTTTCTGTAATTGATTTTAAAGGCAAGCTGTAGTGCATTGTTTCATGCATATGTTTGGATTGATCATCGAATAAATTTTGTCCAAAACAATTGGATTGAACGGTAATTACTATTGAATCAAATATCTTTTTGTCAAGGATTCTCTGGCTGTTGCATCGTTGTTTTCTTTTAATTTCTTCTTCAGTCTTTTTGCATATAAAGATAACACTTTTAGAAGGAGACTTCAATCCTCCCCTATTTTTAAACTGCATTAAAGATTTCGGATTTGTTTTACCCTGTATTGCTCTTATGCATTTATTGGCTTTCAAAATATTCAGTAATTTGAAAACAACAAATCCTGCTATATATTCCACAGCATATTGAGGTCTATAGCATAACAGTTTTCAGCAAGAAAGTGATCGTTCGCGGCATCTTCATCAAAATTTATATCTTCAATCATTGCTGTTCGTTCAGCGCTTATGTTGATATTTTGAAATGGGCAATTTTTTTTAGCACTCAAAATGGGAATATGTTCTAATGGAATGCAGTTCCCCATCCCACCATCTTTTAACTGCGTTCGGAACAAAATTTTCTTGTAGCGAGAAATAAACTGCTTACCGTTGGGTTATTATTGGTTCCCAAACCTGCTCGTATCGAACCAAAGAATAGTTCAAGATGGTCTTGGCTCAACCTGTACAAAGGAATGAACTTAATTGTTTTGGTTTTGATGAAACATTCGCACAAAACTTTTATGTTCTGTAGACCAACAATTGGACCAACAAATCCTACATTCGTTTTGGATTCGGTAACTAGCTGAACCAAAGCAAGCCTTAAACTCTTTATATACGATATATAATTGACGCTATTTTCAAATATGATATCATAATTTCGCTCAGAAAGCGCTTGAACCTTCAACGTAGAAGATGCAGACACTTTTATGGAGTTCAAAATATCAAAAATTTCATTAAATATTCTTATAAAATTTGCCGTTGGTTGACTTCCAGCAAACTGCTCCAACTGCAAAGTTTCTCTGCAAAATCTTATATCATTGGTGATGGTGCAAAATCGTGTTTCTTGCATGTCATATACGAGTGTTAAGCCTGTACATTATCTATTAGTAAACTCTATAACTTTCTCCTTTGCTACTTGTCGTATTTTTAAACAGCCAGTTATATAAAATAAAGTATTTTTTATACAAAAACAACTCTAGTACCCAATGAAATAATAAAATTAAATGATTTAATTCTAGATAATGTCCAAACTTATTTTAAGTACCAAATACGGGGTTTCGAATTATTCCCGACGGTATTCCATCAAATGGTTAAAGATTTCTATGAGAAAATATTTTTTAACTTTCTTTCAATTAGCTTTACATCAATATAAATAATAAATTAAAAACTCAAAATAATCCAGTGAAAATCCAAATTAATCGCGACGACTATATTATAATTTAGTATCAAAATTATTGATCAAAATTACATTGCTCCCTTATGTTTCATGCTTTAGGCCTACGTCTATGAACTGAAGTGCACAAACTTCGGGAAAATTTCAAGTGAGTGTCAAACTTTCCCGAAGTCTATTTAGCAACGCCCACGTAAAAAAAACTTTTCAAAAACTAGCAAATAAACACTAACTTTTTAATTCATACAGTTTGTAAACTGCAATGAACAACGTGAGCACTTAATTTTAATCAAAATTTGATAACTTACCTGTGAATGAGACTCCTGAAGGTCGGGAACCAGTAAAATTCTGGCACTTCGTAACTATGCACTTCATTGCTAAATTTTGTTCTTCAATTGTAGTGTCACTTTCACTTGCGCTGATTTTCAATCAGAAGATATTTTAACACTCGCGTTTGCCACTTAACACCATAAAATTATTACATTACTGTTCAAACCACAGTAAATAATTTTCTCGGCCGAATCGACATTCACATGATCACGAACAGATCCGAATGAAGAATCAGCTGAGAAATGAGAAATCGACAAAATGAGCTAATGGTACCAACACGATCACCAAATAAGGTGAAATAAATAGATTTTCGAAAAAAAACTCATATTATCTGAGTTTTTGATCAAATTACACAAATCAAAATATCATATATTTGAATTCGCCATTTGTCTCCAACAAATCAAACACACTTTTATCTGAATTTGTTAAGATATAGAAATAAAATTACTATTTCTGCACATAGCTGTGATCGTACCTTTATGTTAATTGGTTGATCAAAAAGAAATTTCAGGTGAGTGTCAAACTGAGCACGAAAATAGCCGATTGTTGCATTTCTTATATAAATGCATAAACATTAATCGCGTTTTACCATAAATGAATGAAAACATAACTTTTTTCAGAATTTCATGACTTCATTACACACAATAAATATATTAGAAGAAATCACTATAAATTTCCATGTGTGGAAATGTAACATTCTTTAGAAATTAGCATTTGAAATTCGCCATTGAACAAACCACCTTTCAAAAATTGTTTATGGATTTTGTGAATGATTCACGGGCATATTTTTATTGCAAAACAAGAAATACTTATTAAACTATTCTGTTTAGGTTTTAAATGCAAGACCTCTTTTCAAGCCTTTTAGAAATATCTAATTTAAATTCCATATGTATGCGATTCTAAATCGAGCTTGCCCGAAAACAGCCGAATATCAAAGTAGTTTGCAAAGGGAAAAAAAGAAAGCAACCTATTCTTGGGATGCTTATGTACACGATTTTATATTAAGATAGCCTCTCTATTATCTTATTACTCTATGGGCAGAACAGACGATCGAAAATCAAGCCCGGCGTAAGAGAAATGATGCTAGAATGCGTTAGACAAAAATAATCAGGTGTACAAAGATTCCGCAGGTGGAAAACCTAGGGCGAAGAGAGAGCACTATGAAAATCCGAAAAGAAGAACAAATAAGATAATTAGGATTAAGAAAAAAATATACAGTAACGACCAATTAAGAAGTATAGATGTAAGTCTAGCGAGCAGCAACACAAGACAAGCATACAAAGGTGTGAAAAGCCTGAAACGTGGTTATCAGCCCAAAACCACGATCTGTCGTGATGACATCGGTAATATCGCTGATAAAACCAAGCTTAAGGAAAGATGGGCATCATATTTCAGGAACCTCCTTAATCCTCCGCACAGCTCCAGAACATCGAAGCCTATATATGTCTGCGGAGAGCTTCCATTGGTTCCACCAACTCTGAAGGAAGTTTGCGCCACCATCATAGCCAAAAATAATAATAAAGCGCCAAGTATCGATGAGCTTCCTGCGGAGCTCACCAAATACGGTAACAGCAATGTTTATAAACTTATTCAAAAAGTCATCCAGCATATTTGGCAACAAGAACATACGCCGAAAGCGTGGAGCCAATCAATTATATTCCCTATCTACAAAAAAGGTGACAAGCTACAGTACGAAAATTATAGCGGCATATCGCTACTTTGTACGGCGTACAAAATATTTTCTAAAATCTTAGTAAATAAAATCGGATCATACGCCAACAGTAGTATTGGGGAGTATCAAGGTAGTTTCAGAGGAGATAGATCGAAAAAAGATCAATTATTCTCAGTCCAGCAGGTACTTGAAAAATGCAAGGAGTTCAACATAGTCGTGCATCAAATTTTCGTAGACTTTAAGCAAGCATTCGTCAATATTGATCCTAACGTACTTTACCAAATAATGCTTTGCTTTGGCATCCCAGCCAAACTAGCACAACTTGCCAAAATGGCAATGACGTCGATAACCACCCAAGTTTGCGTTAATCACACTCACCGATGCCTTTGACACGAATATCAAACTAAAGCAGGGAGATAGGCTGGTCCCATTGCAATTCAATTTGGCTCTAGAGTACGTTATAAGGAAGCTACCTGTCGATACGCGAGGTATATTACTATATAAGTTGAAGCAAGTAGTAGGCTATGCGGATTACATCAACAATTTGCCACTGTCATTAATAACTGCCAAAGAAGTCTTTCTTAAACTCGACAGGGAAGCAAAACTAGTAGGGCTACAAATCAATGAAAATAAAATGAAGCTCATGAAATAGTCGAGGAAAAATACTTCAAGCACAAACAGTATCACACTTGGCAAATACAGTATCAAAAATGTGAGCAAGTCTGTATATTTAAGCGCCAAAATAACGAAACCGGGTAATGAAAGAGACGAAATACGCCGAAGAATATAGCTCGCAAATAAAATATTTTATTCAGTATTGACGATCTTGAGGACCAGCTGCATACACAGGAAAACAGAGCTTCAAGTATACAAATCTGTGATAAGACCTGTTATGGGTGTGAAACATGGACCCTAGCTCAAGCATCCACAAATATATTGAACGTCTTTGAGTGATGGGTTCTGAGCCAAATAATTGGAGTGAAGCTTGATGGGGACCAATGGCAAATTTGATACAACCATGAGCTATTTGAAATTTTCGACCGGTTGGAGGTGTCAACGATTGTCAGACTGTGGAAGCTTCAATGAGCTGGACACATGAATCGTATGGGTGAACAATAGATACCCAAAAAGGCATTCATTTGGAGAGGTGAAGGATGGAGACCAGTGGGTTTCGGTCGATTGAGGCAGTTCATCGCTGCTCGGGTATTGAAATTGGAGGGGGCGATCAATGAACCAAGACAGTTGCAGGCGCTTTTTGTACGAAGCGAAGGCCGAAGAGAGGTTGTAGTGCTACCAAGAAGAAAAAGAATTTGACCGTTATGAATATGAAGACAATATAGGTATCGAAAACATTCCAATTGTTTATGACTACAAATTAGAAGAGGAAGAAAATGTTGCCGAAAATGAAAGTCCAAATCGTGAAGATGATGCACATCCATGGGGAGATTTTAAAAATTCTTTCAAAAACACAGTTTGGAAGATGAATAAGTTTAGTTTAAACGGAGGGCAAACGCAGTTCAGGGACACAGTAATTTGCCTTAATCAATATTGACATTAGAAAGACTCCACAATTATTTTCAATACTTCTTTGATGATGAATGAGTTAACTCAATGTTGCAAGAGTCCAACGAACGCACCTAACAGAAAGATATTGGCACAAGTAACTATTTCAAGGCTGCAGATATAAAAAAAAAATATATTTGAGTCTGTGTATATTTATGTCTGTTACAAAGTTACCCCTATAAGGAGCTATTGGCCTACAAAGCTTGAAATGCTACTTATCAAAGAAGCGATGAATGTAAACACTTCAAGAAAGTGAAGAAACTCTAATATTTCAACGATAATCCAAAAATGAAACCTAGAAATGTTGAAGATTTTATTTCGACCTGTTATGAATTACTTAAAGACTAAATCTTCAAGCATACCATGCGCACAAATATGTTTAACAATAACTAAGCACTATTTCCAACAATATGGACTGATGAAACTGATAAATGGGGGTTATAATTTCTAGTATTGAGCGCCCTACGTGGTTTCGCGTACATTTTTGAAATATATCAGGGATTCAACATAATGACATTACCAACAGAGCTTGATTTTCGAATATTGTGCGAACGTAGTAGTCCGGCTTCTTCAAAACAACAGATCACCAGCATCGAATAAATTCAAGAAATATGTCAAACAGATGTGTTTAAAAGAAAATCCATTGTTTCTCTATCTTCAACAGTCACCGTTTTGTTGCAAACTAACAAGAATCACTCAAATCATGAATTCCCGGAAATATTAACGCTACTGGCCTTATTTGAAAATTTCAAGAAGACCAAATCAAAACTGCAGAGACGGATTCGATGGAAAGTCCATAAAATACCAAAACCATTTGTTATTGTTGTTGTAATTGGAGAAATTTCAAATGGCTATAATATTGGATTTCCATCAAACTTACAAATTTTAAGGAACTTTTGTAGGACTTCTTAAATATCGAATTTCGTTCAATTTAAGGGTATCTATAAGATTTTATTGGAGAAAATGTGAAATTGGAATATCATACTATTATTAACAAAGTTGAGCGAATTTTGACTTCCAAAGTATTTGTTGTTGTTGTACTCATAAACACCTACCTCCACAACACAAATTTTTCGTGTGTTTCCCCTCCCTGTGCACCCCTCGAAACAAAAAGTGTCAAACTAAGACCTGTTTTGAAAAGTTCTCATCAAGACCTTTCATTTGATACCCATATCGGCTACGTTTGGTGAAATTTTTGTTTCAGGGGCCGCTCCCCTATATTGGGAGCCTCCTTAAATACCATATAAAATTTTTTTTGTAGTTGAACTTTGAAGAGAGCACCACTTTACACTTGCATACAAAATTTGATGTTTCTAGCTTAGTCAGTTTGCGTGAAAAAGTGCTGTGACACAAGGACGGATGGACGGACAGACAGGAAGGGATTTTTTTTTATTTTACAAAACCCTAAAAAAATTCGAAAATTCGACAAAAAACAAGAAAAAAATGGACATTTCTTAAGCTTCGGTTGTCAGAGAGTAAAACCGAAACATGGGTGGTGTTTATCTTTTTAGATAATTTGATCGGTAGATATTAAAGAATAATTCGCACGTAAAAGTGGTACTTTATCATTTACTTGACCTCACCGTTGTGAATAGCTAGTTATTTTATAGAAAAGCTTGCATTATCAGAAAGGGAAATTTTTCGAACTTAGCGGGGTTTTGATTTGAGGTGGCAAAATGCTTATGCAAATCAGTCTGCGTAGCTACACCTAAACGAGGTAGACTGAATCTGGTCAATGTTGAGAATAAAATTCAGGCGAAGAAATTGAGAGGAAAAATGAGCTACACTCTCCCGAAACCAATAAGCACTAATAATACCGGACATTGGTGCCAATGCAATGAAAGTAGAATCATTTGCAAAATGCTTGCGTGCAAATAATTAACATATGTAATGTGTGAAAAATACGGACTTGCACTTTGTTTCAATGAAGGAAGCAGTTTTTTAAACATTTGCATCAATAAATTATTATTGCCCTACCGAGAAAGCGAAAATTTGAGTTTTTTTATTTACAATACTAGAACATAACTAATGATTGATTTATTTTTTCGTAATAGAATTAAAATTATAACAAACGTTGTGAGACTTCTTATCAGAGAAAAGAGTTAGGTACTTTTGTTAATACCAAAATAAGAACAATACTAAACTATACTGTGTAAATTGACTTGCACTTTCCACTTTTAATATTACGCCCAAAGGGCAAAGTATCATTTCTATTACACACAAGAAAAATCTAATTTTCAAGGCATTTTGGCATAATTGCTTTTTTTATTATTTTTCCCCAAATCTAAATGGTAGAATACATAACTCTACATGGTAGAATACATAATTATACATGTTAGAATACATAACATTTTTTCACTCAAAAAATAAATGGTGCGTTTTTTAAATCTTTACGCCTTCTTCATTCGTAATTTTTAAATGTTTTAAGTACGGTAAACGATTGTTCTGCTTTATATTTCGTCACTGCAGTACACGGAAAAATGCGCAATGCTTGTCATATTTGAAAATACATCTTTTAAATCCTTTTCTTGAGTAAATTAATAAAATTGCTCCAATCACATTTTATTTTTTCATTTTATTTTAATAAGGCGTCAAGAATTGTTTTGAAAGAATACATTCTTCTTGTGGATTATCCGCCAGATCAATTGAGTATACTTTTGGATTTTTTCGACATTCACGCTAACTTTTACTTGTATCCAATTTTCATAAAAATATGAAATTGGTGATTACCGCATCATATGATGTCTTGTCACTTGTTAACTTACCCAACGATTGGTCGCATACTAGGGAGAAGTTATTAACAATGAAGTGGTAACATCCTTTTAACAAACTTTGTCCATCAGGTCATTTCTTTCTAGTAATAATTCTTTTGTGATTGTTCGTGCATTCTTCTATAAATTGTTTTTTAGGGACATATTCAAAAGTGTTAAAGTATTTTCCACAAAAGTAATGAGTGACTCGTGAAGTCTGGAAACCACCTCTACCTCTATGTCAAAGTCAAAGTCAAAAACGCTTTATTTAATACTAATCATAAATTTTCAAAGAACGTAAAGCAATTTCAAACAATAAAAATACTTAAACTTAATGGCCCAAATGCCTCTCTGAATTTATATATGTATTATTAATTAATAAAGTTTTATCAAAAAACAATATCAAGTTCAATTTAATTAAAATTATTACATATTTTAGGATTCAATTGGATAAAAGGAGCAAAATTAAATAATCGAAAAATGTAGACTCTGTCATTCAGCCATCAATACATAGATTGCTCCGTCCCAGCTCGACCAGCCCCAACGATTCTATCAAATGAGTATCTCCATTGGAATTGTTGTTCTCGTGAACTCAAATTCGGAAGATATCTTATCTTCTTATCGGTAGCCCGTCTATAAATTAGATGCAAAATAGGACACCGTCAGGATCAAAAACATATCAATTCATGTCAAATTACATGAATGCTTTAGGAGGAATGAAGCCAGTAGCGAGGCAAGTCTCAATAAACACGTCTGTAGGGTGGAACGGCTGTGAAACCCGGGGGTTTTGCTCACAGTTATAGATCCTGCTAGATGATTCCAAAGAAATCTTAATATGAAAATATTGACCCTCTTCACTTTAGCAGTTTAATAAATTCTTCTATTCGATTTACAGTGTTTCCAATTCGTTTTAGGTTTTTTGTATAGGCCAGTACATGTAGACTCTGTCATTCAGCCACCAAAACATAGATTGCTCCGTCCCAGCTCGACCAGCCCCAACGATTCTATCAAATGAGTATCTCTATTGGAATTGTTGTTCGCGTGAACTCAAATTCGGAAGATATCTTATCTTCTTATCGGTAGCCCGTCTATAAATTAGATGCATAATAGGACACCGTCAGGATCAAAAACATATCAATTCATGTCAAATTACATGAATGCTTCAGAAGGAATGAAGCCAGTAGCGAGGCAAGTCTCAATAAACACGTCTGTAGGGTGGAACGGCTGTGAAACCCGGGAGTTTTGCTCACAGTTATAGGTCCTGCTAGATGATTCCAAAGAAATCTTAATATGAAAATATTGACCCTCTTCACTTCAGCAGTTAAATAAATTCTTCTATTCGATATACAGTGTTTCCAATTCGTTTTAAGTTTTTTGTATAGGCCAGTACATGCATGAGAATATTTCCTTTTGAAAAATCTTAATGTTTGCATAGTACTTGCACCCTAATTGTAAAGGCTGGTCCAACCAAACGTAAATAAAACAAAAAATTTTTAGAGAGTTATGTTAATATTTTGATTGTAATAGAAAGATCTACGACAATTATGCGTAAAACAAAATATTTAGAAAATGCTCGCCATGGCTACGGTGGCATATTTTTATCCGATGGTCCATATTTTTAATCACTCTGAGACATAATTGAGGTTCAATGTCGTTAATGTGCTGAATTATCTCATCCTTTAGCTCTTGAATTCTTCTTGGCTTATTGACGTACACTTTTTCTTTTGAATATCCCCAGAGAAAGAAATCCAACGGTGTCAAATCACATGATTGTGGTTAGTTTCGAAGAAGTGCGGCCCGATGATGCCACTATTTCATGAATCGCACCAAACAGTCACTCTTTGTGGAAGCATCGGCTTTTCAACAATCATTTGTGGATTTTGATTTTCCCAAATGCGGCAATTCTGCTTGTTATCGAAGCCACTGAGGTAAAAGTGTGCCTCGTCACTGAAAATGATTTTCTCACCTTTCTCTTCTGTTTGTTCAACCAACCATTTGGCGTATATGCTTGGAATGATCAGTAGGCTTCAGCTCTTGAGTCAATCGAACCTTGTAAGCGTGTAAATTAAAATCTTTTTTCAAAATTTGCATCAGTGTTGTTCGTGAGATGTTCAATTGTTGGGCACAACGACTTTACCAGATCTGACATTCATATGTCAAAACTGGCCTAACCAGGGTCTTGTAACAGATAACTTTGAGCTTTTGATCAATGTATCTGGAATGAAAGAGCCGTCGAAGGGACCTGACTACTATTATTTATTTACTAACCAAACAAGGTATTACACCAAAATTATAAATTATCACAAAGAAATGCAAGTTAAAAGTTGCAAAATACAAGTTAAAAACATAGGTTACACCTACAAAAATACAAGTTAAAAATATAGGACTAGGAAAAGAGGAACATTGATAGATTGGTTTTAAACTCTAGTCTGGATATGTTTGGGGAAAAGCAATGGCTCAGGCTATTTAATATTTTGCGGCATCGATTGATCGATTTATTTTCACCGTAGATGGTAAGATGTCGACTTTCCCCCAGCAAACGTGAATGTCTTGTAAATCTTACTGGTTCGTTCAAGGATATCCTGTCAATCAGATATTGAACTTTAATGGTACCACGGAGGACATCAAATGCAAAGCATGAGCATGACATAATTCTACGGGAGGAAAGTGAAGATAAATTTAGAATGGACAACCGATATTCATATGAAGGCAAGCTCTGATAGTTACGTGGTTCATATTGAGATCGTAAAGCAAATAACAGGAACTGATTTGTACAGACTCAAATCATTCTGTATGAACATCAGAAACAGGATGCCAGACGACACCTGAAAACTCGAGAATTGGGTGGACTAATGATATGTATAATGTCTTTGTTACCCACACATTCTGAAGTTCTTTAGCACGCCGTTTGATGAAGCCTAACATTTTGTAAGAATATCGAATCACTGTGGGATATTATCCCATAGTATAATTTGGGATCATCCGCATAAAATAAATGGGGTATATCGGATAACACATCAGAAAGATCTGATACAAATATGTTGAAAAGAAGAGGCCCGAGATGACTGCACATCATGTCGACAAGGAGTTTGGGAAACCCGTCCTGAAGTAGTTTAAAAATTAGTCCATCTAAGCGCACCGAATCGAAGGCTTTCTCCATATCAATGAGACATGCTCCAACACATTCTCTTTTGTTTCGTTGACTACAGATAATTGAGGTTACTTTCGTTATCACGAAAACCAAATTGGTAATACGAAGATGGAAAAAACGTTTGTTATTTTTTCTTTTGGGAGAAATGCATGAAAAATCATACTGAAATTTTGTCACCAAAACTCACTCATCAGATGCTAACTTGGACTTTGTTGGATTAGCATGATCTTAATTAGATGCCACGTCGTGCCCACAAATTTTTCGGCTTTTTTAAAAAAATTACCCTGTTAATATCGGTACCTCTCCGTCCGTCCGTCAATGCGTCGCAGTAAGTTTCATCAGAAACTATAAAAGCCACACTGATTAAATTTTGTGCACAGCTCAGAAGTTACTGGTGAGTGAAACAATTCAAAGGCTTTTAAGGGAGTCTCCTCATGTGAGGTTGTGAACCCTTAAAAATTTTTTTTTCACAAAAGATTGTCGAGTAGGCTATCAAAGGAAAGGTCTTGATGAAATCTTTCGATATCTGTTATTGAAATTGCAACTTCGTCGATGGAGTAGGCAGGAGAATCTGAAGAACTTGAAACAATTGTGTCCCTCCCCCCCTCCTCAGGAAAAATCGAAAACAAATAATGGAGGTAGTTCTTTTTGGGTACAACAACGACAAATACCTGAGAAGTTAAAATTCGCTAAACTTTGTTAGTAAATCTATCAATTTTATATTTTCTTGTGTAAAATCGTAAGGGTACCCTTATATCTAATGAAATTTTAAAAGACATAAGGCTAATAAGCTATGAAAATTTCAGAAGTATCGAATAGTATTTAATAAAGTCATGGTGGTTTAAATTTTCAGTGTTGCAACAACAACAATAAATGGCGATTGTTTTTAGCGATATTGCAAAAAATGGCAGCAAGGTAAAATAATATAATAATGGTTTTTCTTTTAAAACGAGTATGTTTTTTTTTGAGGGAGTTGCTAAAGTTTTTCTTGAGTTTATTCATTGTTTGCTTATTGTAGACTAAGAACAAAGCCCTTCTGACATGAGCGTAACTCTATTTACCCTTAATGCTTAGTTTCTATTTAAGTCAACTGCATTTTTTTTTTCAAAGTCAAAGTCAAAAGCGCTTTATTCAATACTAATCGTTATAAATTTTAAAAGAATATAAAGCAAAATCCAAACAATAACAATCAAAAACTTAATGGCCCAAATGGCTCTCTAAATTTGTACGTTATCATTAAACACATTAAAGAAAAAAAAACTATAGCAAATTCAAATCAATGAAGATTGTTACATATTTTTAAAATTCAATTGGAAAAAAGGGAAAAAACCAACCAACACTATTCTAAAATTATTTATCGTCTTAACACTACAGTGAACTTTGATCCAACACCTAATATGTTTTAACTTAATTCTAATAAATGCAATCAAAAACATTATCTTATACTAAAAACATCTATAACTATGTTCCTAACCTAAGCGTTTTACCTTATCTCTAACCTAATATAATAAACATAATATAAACCTAGCCTATACCTAATTTTTAACAAAAATAAACAACAACACTAAATGTAGCAATAATGAGCTGACACTCAAAAACTCAATAACGAAAAACACCAAAACTGAAAATAAACACGAATAATTTAGACATTGTCATTCAGCCACCAATACCTAGATTGCCCCGTCTCAACTCGATCAGCCTCAACGAATCTAGCAAATGAGTATCTCCATTGGAATTGTTGGTCTCGTGAACTCAAGTTCGGAGGATATTTTATCTTCTTATCGGTGGCCCGTCGATATATGTGATATACATATGACTGGGACGCCGTCAGAATCAAAAACATATCGATTCATGTCCAAATACACGAATGCTTCTGGAGGAATGAAGCCAGCAGCGAGGCAAGTCGCTATATACCCGTCTGTAGGGTGGAACGGCTGGATTTCACACAAGGGTTTTCACTCATAGTCACAGATCTTGCGATATGATTCCGAAGAAGTTTCAATATGAAAATATCGACTCTAGTGACTTCAGCAGTTTGATAAATTCTTCTATTCGATATATAATGTTTCCAATCCGTCTCAGGCTTTCTGTACAAACCAGTACATGCACGAAGACATTTCCTTTCGAAAACTCTTAATTTTTCCATAGTACTAGCGCTCTGGTTGTACCAGATCTGACATCCATATGTCAAAACTGGTCTAACCAGTGTCTTGTAACAGATAATTTTGACCTTTTGATCAATGTATCTGGAATGAAAGAGCTTTCGAAGGGCCATGACTACTTTAAGTGCCTTACTGAGCATGATTTTCACATGTTCAGTATAGTACAGATACTGATCGAGATAAACACCGAGGTATCGAACACAGGATTTATCCGGAACCCGTTCAAGACTACCCTCACCAGACATGATGTCGAAATCTTTCCAATTACGTTTCAGGTCTTGACTGACCCCCCGCAGCCTTGTCCGAAATAAGATTGTTTCACACTTCTGCACATTGATTTTCATTCGCCAATTGTCAGTGTACAGCTGTACATCATTGAACATTTTTTGGAGATTGCTCTGAACTATTGTAGCTTTTCGGTCTGCCGTATAGATGATCAGATCATCAGCAAACGCTACCAATGATCGCGTTGGCAAGACGTTAAAATCAAAGCCATTCAATAGCTTGCGAATGAATATTGAGAAGAGCAGAGGCGCAGTAACTGTTCCCTGCTGTAGACCATTCAAGACCTTGAACTCGCGCATTGTTGTCAGATTTCCATCAGTTACGACAAACGATTTCCCGTATAACATATTACACATCATGGCGACAAGGTGTCTGGGGAACTTGTCCTGAAGAAGTTTAAAAATTAGTCCATCTAACCACACCGTATCAAAGGCTTTCTCCATATCAATGAGACATGCTCCAACACATTGTCTATCATTTAGTTTCCAACAGATGTCTGAGGTTACTTTCGTTATTGCATGTGTGGTCGAATGCCTGGCACGAAAACCAAATTGGCAATTCGGCATCAACTCATTTTCCTCAATGTGGGCGTTTAATGCTCTGTTGAGTATCACTTCAAACACCTTGCTGATGTAAGGCAGCAAGCTGATTGGGCGATAGCTTTTGGGGCATGAAGATTCTTTTCCTTCCTTCAAGATCGGAAATACCTTAGCCTTTTTCCACTCATTTGGGAAATTTGAATTGCTCAACATGTTGTTGAACAATATGCAATAGTTCCTAATAGCAACCTCAGGCAAATGTCGGAGAACTACATTTGGAATACCATCAGTACCACATGATTTCTTGTTGTTTATCCTGCGAAATATGAAACACAAGTCTTCATAGCTGACAACATAATCAATAAAATTCAAGTTCGGTATGAGGTCAGATGTTAATGTTTCATTGAAATGAAGAATTGATTGGCCGTTCAGGCTTGACTTGAAGTCGGAAACTTTTGCTTCAACGATCTCTGAATATATTTCATTCCCTCTCGCAGGGTTTGGTAGATGAACCAATTCAAAATGTGTTCCAATCAGGGCAAGTTTATCTAATCCTTCACAAATGATCCTTTTTCCATTTCTATCCGGAGTCGTACTATCAATTTCGATACCAGCCCTATCGAGAAGATTTATCTCATCACTAGTGACTTCAAGATTCGATACCTTCACTCGAGACTTCTTGCGGAATATGCTATTCACTTTCGTGAACACGCCGTTTGGGTCCTGTGGGCTAATACCCCTCAATATTTCCGCCCATTGATTGCTGACCTCACTCCTGAAGTATGACCGGATTAAGTTCCGGACATTCTTCAGATGTAATTTCAACAAAGCCAACGAGGGATGGTTGTAATCCAAAAATCGTCGATAAATATTGTTGACGCGTGTGAGAAGGAGGCTTTTCAATCTTTTCAACCTTGCGATGGTTGGTGTTTCATATCCTTCCATATTGTTTCGAAGTTCAATCTTGGGAACTACTTTCTCAATCGTTTCCAACGTCAGCTTCTCTAACTTCGACAAATAGAAATCTATTTCATCGTTAGTTAGATTCCTGTCATTAGGAACCATTGAACAAGAGTTGCCACCATCAGAAGGGGGACATTGCTTCTGGTACTCCCGATTAAACTTCTTTTGAAACTTTCCCCAGTCTATTTTTTTGAAGTTCAACCGATGATTTTCGTGTTGAACTGGCATGAGGAAGAAATCATCCCTTTGATGATTGATTTCCATTACGATTGCGTTATGGTCGCTATCATAAGGAAGCACCTGCAGTTTCCGTTGAGGACTATTAAAGTTGAATTCGAGTCTTGCGTCAGCAATGCAGAGGTCCAAATATGAATTTGTCCAAGGGTCTGTTGGGAACTCCGACCCATATAGATTGCACCTGTATTCAATCTGGTTCTCAGTTATCCACGATTTCAGGAATACACCTCTTGGATTATTGGTGGCGTTCAGCCTTGATGTATGCTTGGCGTTCAGGTCACCATCAAGAATATAATAATGATGAAGCCTGTTCAATTCGAGTATTTCAAACAAGGAATTGAGTTCCTCCTTGAGCCTGAGAACAGTTCCACCAGTTGCATAGGCAGAGATAACGAAGAGGTTATCCCCACCTGGCAGTGAAATTTTGATAACGGACACTTCAAGAGATTCAAAGCTTTTGAATTCGACTTTTTCAATATTTTGGAAACGATAGGGTCTTCGAGCCAATATCCCGGTGCCACCTCCCCCACCACCTATTACCCTATCGTTTCTTACGAATTCAAAATCCTTGAATGTCATGGAGTGCCATGAATTGAGGTGGGTTTCGGTGAGAAGCATGATGTCAGACTTTTGCTTAACAATGAATTCAAGGAGATAATCACGCCGATGTATAGTAACAATGGAGTTGACGTTGATCGCGATGAGACGAATCCTATCCATGGGAATGTGACTGGATGACAAACTATTTTGGAGCATGTTGACCTAGACTTTGAAAAACGAAATTGATTTTTTGGTCTTGCTTATTAATTCTATCTGAAAGCGATTCAAGTTGCTGGTAGATTTTAAGAAGCAGCTCATTATTGCCACTTACATTATTTATTTTATTTATATTGTTGTCTGCTGGTCCTCTGGCAGCAAGTGCAAATGATACCCCAGGTTTGATGAAGTTGGGAGGTAACAGATTGTGATTTACTTTGGTTTGCTTTGGGGAAAATTTAGCTCTTGCATCTTGATACTTAGGGCATCCTCGGTATGATGCTACATGACCAAATGTACCGCAATTAACACAACTCAATTTTTCTTTTGGCTCCATCTGAGCCAATTTGCATTCACCGGGGGCGTGGATATCTTTGCACTTAACACAGCGATAGTGCATTGCGCAATTGGCAGCCGAATGACCGAATCTTTGACACCTGTAACACTGGTTGACCTCAGTTTTTTGGAGGCGTTCCCACCTCACAACTCTAAAGGTTAAGTACCTTACCTGTTGGAGGGCACTCGGACTGCTGTCGTTGGAAATTTGGACCAAATAAAATGGTAATATTTTGCCTTCTACAGTTGATCTCCTTGTAGCAAAATTTTTCACACACATGAACTTAACAGCTGGTGCTGCTTCCTGCAACATCTCAAGGAGATCAACTGTATTCTCCCCACAGTCCAGGCCCTTCAACAGGAAGGTCTGATTTTTTCCGCCTTTGGCGTATGTGTAAAGTGGGGAGCTTGGACACTATTAAGAGCATCTTTCGTCTGTTTGAAGTCAGCCAGTATCTTTGTCTTGATCGAGAGCTTATCACCGGTCACTCTCTTAATTTCAAAGTTTTTGATTTTATGTTCGGCTGCCAATAACCGAACCATATCTCCTCCACGCTGCCCAAAAACGTTTATTGGAGGAACTTTTTCATTTACCACATTAATTTTATTAGGAGGACCAGCAGACACACCGGTTGGCTTCTTCTCCTTTTGCTTAGTTTTTAATTTTAAATATTTAATGAAATTATTATCGCTATCAATATTACCAATCTTATCGTTGCTCTCTATCTCGACGTCCATTTCTTCGTGCATTGCAGACAGCACCGCATAATAATTGGCACTGTCGTTCGCTCCTCCTGCGCTCAGGATATTTTCCGCATCATGGATTGTCTTGCTCATATCTTGCGATTTCGTTTTATATGTTGGTACTCCTTTCCCGTTGGTCTTGCTTGTTGTTTCCTGTTTTTCATTCTTCTTAGTTAGTATCGGCTCTTCTTTGCCGGACGTATTCTGTGGCTTCGCTTCTTGTTTGCTCCCATTTGACAACGTCCGGACCATATCTTCCAAACTCTGTATCCGGAGATTTAATTCGTCATTTTGTTTCGTAACCCTTGCATTCTCCATGGTTACTTTTCATAATCTTCGCTTGAAATCGTAATTCGCTTTCCATGCTCACAATTGTCTTGTTCATTTTTCCGCTTGTTTATTTTATCATTTGTAATTTTCAAAATGCCTGGCTCTGGGTCCCCCAGGGGTGGGAAGCCGTCGAGCTCCTCCATCCCCCCGGTGAAAAAAACTTTTTTTCTTTCTTGAAACTTTCTCGCAGGTAAAGTCTAGATACTCGATAAATTGTTCGAAAAGTTCGACGATGTAATAAGTTTCTTTATAAAATTACTTTGTAATTGACGTTTTTAAAAATTATTTTAATTTATAAAAATTCTTGACAGGAGCGAATTAAAAACACGTCTACACGCAACGAGTGCTAGACGTAGAATAAGTCAACTGCATTTAGTTCGAATGAAAATCATTAAATTAAAAAAATTATGAGCATTACTAAATATCTAATTTAGAACATTCTTATCAATCAAAGTCAAAGTTAGCGTCTGATGAGTGACTTTCGATAGCGAAATTTCAATATAATTTTTAATGCATTGCTCTCAAAACACAAAAAAAATACAAATTTTTTCCACCTTCACATTGAATTCTTTTTTCGTAGTTCGTGTATTAACTATAATGGCTTAGTGGGCTCAGCTCACTACCTAATTACGTTCGTAAAAACGCTATCTACGTCCTGAGGACTTATAGCCCTCAGTTTTTCTAAACATTGATTGCTGACTGCACTCTTGAAGTACGAACGGATTTAATTCTCGACATTCTTCACGTGTAATTTCAACAAAGCCAATGAGGGATGTTTGTAGTCCAAAAATCATCGGTAAATTCAAAGCGTGTGAGAAGAAGGCTTTTCAATTTTTTCAACCTTGCCATGGTTGGTATTTCTGTCGCTTCATATTATTGCGATTTTTAATCTCGGGAACTACACTCTCAATCGTTTCTAATGCCAGCTTCTCCAGCTTCGACAAATGGAGACGATTTCATCGTTAGTTCGATTCCTGTCACTAGGAAACATTGAGCAAGCGTTGCCATCATCAAAAGGAGGACATTGCTTATGGTAATCTAGATCAAACTTCAAATGTCAATCCGTTTTCAGGTCTCTGTACTAAAATACAAAACCCCTGTTGAAATTGGGGTCTGTGCCCATTTGTATGTCACATGAAACTTTGTGAAAAGTTTTAAGATGAAAAAAGTTTCCAAGAGTTTTGAGGGAGTCCCCACAATAGGAGAGTGAACCTTAACAATATTATTTCTTCAAAGGTAAGCAAATGGTATGTCTAATGAAAGGCATGAATGAAATTTTTTTACCACAGGGGATCTGGGAACAAAGGGATCTTTCTCTTTAGTATGTAGAAAGTCGGCAGCAACAGATCGGGGGTATTGAAAAAATCTTTTCCTATGCCGGCGAGCAGAATAGAGGATTCGAAATTGGATTATGTAGTGGAGTTGCAGAAGTCTTTGAATGACAGTGGAACGAGGTTCACTTTAATTAACTCAAGTCTTATTGGTGATAAAGATAAATTTTTGAATTAGCGGCAAGCGGAAACATTGGAATTTGCAGTGGAAACTTTTAATCTTGTTAACGCGCTTAATATTGAAATATAGGATCGATTGTTCGATTTTCAGTCAAACATGTGCTGTTATATGGAAGCGAAACATGGACCCCGACGAGCGAGTCCAAAAACACAGTGGACGTATTTAAACGCAAAGTGCTCGAAAAATCGTCGGCCCAGTGAAACCAGGATAAGAGTGGAGACTTCGTTACAACGATGAGCTGTATGAACTATTTGATAATCCAACTGTTTCTTCTTGCGTATAGTTACACAAATTGCAACGGGCGAGCCATGTAGAAAGAATAGAAGAAAATTGGCTGCCAAAAAGAACATTGAAGGGTAGAGCACAACGTAGACGTGCAGCGAGAAGACCGAGAACTCGAAACAACTGGCAGATAAGTTTGCGAAACCATGATAACTGGAGGAAATTATAACTGAAGGCCAAGACCCGATTTAGGCTGTCGCACCAAAGGTGATGATGATATGTTAATTTTCAAATTGCGAGTTCGTACAAAAGTGTTTCAGACGGAAAACTTTATTGTTTTTATGTAAGCTTGGCTCGCAAGTGAAACAGGAAACCAAACATAGGGACTTCCAGGTGATTTCTTTTCCTCTGGAGTGGACAAGTTTATTATCCTTTTGTTACGATGAGTAAATAGTTTTCCTTTTTTTCCGACTTAAGGTTTTTATCTGCTGACAAAAGTTCCTCTAATCATCTACTCGGTTGGCGGTTGAAACAAGGATTCAGGGCTGATGGAAATGGCGTTCATGCTCTCCTCTGGTGAGTAAAACCATGGCTCACAGAACTTTCTCAGTCAGATTGCCCTCATATGGAGGATAACATCTTTTAATTAAAAGATCTCAAAACGGTAGTCTTTTTTTCCATCGAAAAATATTGCTACCTTAAATGAGCGAGTTGCTTCTAAACAGAGAAGACTGCACTTTTATGTACGATTCGGTTTATTGCCATAAAACAAGAAGTGTTGCGAAGTATCTCACCCAAGAACACATAAAGAATTGGCCGGCGGATACAACATAAACAAAATAATTGACTAAAACATAAAGGTTTTACCCTGGCCAGAAAATTTTCCAGATTTCAATCCTTTTGAGAATTTTTGGGCGATCTTTAAGCGTAAAATGGCTGAAATCATGATAACAAATAAGGAATTATTGATTGCTAGGCTTATACAAGTCTGGCATCATGATCCTGAGATCAAACAGAAGGCTATAAATTGCCTCAGAAATATGCCGAGCAGGATCAAAAAAGTAATCAAAGCAAAAGGCAGCGTAAACAAATATTAAAATATTCACACACAAACGTAAATAAATTTTACATGAAAGGAAAGTAATACTTATCAATCAGATTTTATTTTTATTTGCGCACAAAAACTATGAGATTGCAATAAAATTCAGAAGAAATTTCTTGTAATTCATATTTTAAGAGTTCTAGACTTTTGTATTTAGAGTTAGGAAAAATTTTGTAGTGACAATTCAATGGCCACCAACTGTACATCAGGAGATCATGCAACTGCTTACCGCAACCAATCGTGGCTATAGAATAGCTGTCCTAGATCTATATTGAAAATATATCATAGTGAAAATATTTGTTGGCAGGAGCCTAACGTGGAGTCTATCAGCCTTCTTTTCGAGCCTACATTTAACCTAAATATTGGTAAATTGTTGATTTTAGGGTGTAGGAACAGAATGCTTACTCCAAGCCTACAAAGGGTGACTTGAGTCGCCGAAAAAAAGACATAAAATTTCGACTCAGGATGCATCAGAAGTGGTAGGTTTGTTATAGTAAAATTCTGGCCTCAACAATTTTTTATGGAGATGCCTTGATATATAAATATGGAAGAGTCAAACTTAGGATATTGATGAAAAATGTTCAAATGGCTTGTCATTCTTAAGTTGTTGACTACTCTTTTGACTTTAATTAAATTGTTTTCAAACTATGTAAATTACACGAAAGGAAAAGCATACTCAATGCGTTTAGGAATTCATTGGTTTAAAATAAATGTTGACTATTTTAAATGCAATGAATGTATTTACAAGTAGAAGACGCTTCATCTTTGTGCAGTAATGATGCCTTATCATTCATCACAGTTGGCATAATCACTAAGGTATATGTTAACACCTAAGGCATGACACATCTACTAGCAGCAGCCAACAGGAAACTCCGCTTATCGAATCCCAATCCTTCTTGAACACTGCAATCCAACTGAATGCGTTTGACACCACCACATTGAATAGTTTAAAAGTGGATGTGGTTAAAACTACTGGTACCCGAATGCAGAAGTGCACACGTGACACGGATCATCAGCCCCAGTACATTGCGGACCTGAGAACCGAACATTCGCGAGCATACTTCCACCTTACTACTCAAATGCTTGGTGAAGAAGCCAATGAATTAGACAACCAGCAAATAAAGTAAATGTCCAACAGCACAACAGCCATTTAACAAATAGGGGAAGGTGGTTTGAGATGGCATGGATTTTGAAAGGATTCATTACTAGGAAAAAGGTGAATGTTTTAAAATAAATAGCAATTCAATATCAAATAATAGTTTATTATCAACAAATAAACAGTCAATAAGTTCAACAAAAAATACGTGTTAATTACGATAGTTAAAATCGTGTTATTTACGATAGTTACAAGCGGGTTTACTTGCAGATTTCACAAATAACATGTTTAGCCGTTTTTGGTAGTCGTATGCATTCGGCGTGGCACCACTTAAGACAAACTTGGCATTGAAGCCACCTCTCCCTCGAGCGTGAATGACTCTAAGGCCCCATGGAGTAAATGCAACATTTGTCTTCATCTTCCGAAACAACAGGTTCTTCCTCGTCACTAGAATCTGCCAATATGACTCTTTTTTTAACGTTTCGAGCGGATTTCCTCAAATTTGTTGCTTCTTTTTCAGCAACAATAGCTTACAATAGTGCTTTATCTGGAGATGCATTCAACATTCCAAATTTACCCTTTTTACGGATTATTTGCTTTATGTGCGAAGATTTTGGCAGCGGAGAAATATCTGCTATGGTTGGACTTAGCTGGGCTTGGTCATTGACCTGAGAGATCACAGGCACTGAAGGTCCTGCCTCTTGCCTCCGGTTGACTGGAAAAATACAGATTCTGAAAGCGCCAGTTTAGCTTGCTCGTTTGACTGAGAACTTATATCTTGGTCATTTGACGTGAAGTTCTGCGCATCACTATTGTCACCCGGTGTTATAGTGACAGAGTTCACAGATTCTGTATGTTCGGACTCAGCTTCATAGTTTGACTGGGATTTCTGTACATCACCACGGTCATCTAGTACTACAGGGACAGATGAATCTGCAAGGTCATTGTCCGTAACATATGCAGGGGCATACATCCACTCAGGGAAAATGCTTTCATTTAACGGAAAAATACCACTCGCAGCAAATCCATTTTGACCATTGCTTACTGTGGCCGCTCGAAGATAAGCCAGCTTGAATAGCTCAGCCACTTGTGACTGTATGACAGTTCTTCCTGGATGATTCCTTAACCACTTATGCAATTCTTGATTATAAAATATGTTAAGTGGGCCAAAGAAACTTACATCTAGTGGCTGCATTTTATGCGTGCAGTGAGGTGGAAAGCAAAACAGGATGATGTTATTTTCTTTGGCATAAGTTAATGCATCCAAATTTTTATGACTGGAGTGTCCATCAAAAAGCAACAGAACCTTAGATTCTTTTGACAGATTAGCGTATTTAACAAAATGCTGCATCCACTTAAGAAAAACTTCTCCGTTCATCCATCCTTTTTCTTGGGCAAACAACAGCGCCAGTTGGAGCATGATCCATTAATTCTGCTTTCATATTTTTCCTTGGAAATATGAAGGCAGGAGGTATGAAACTTCCAAGAGCATTAACGCAGCAAACTGTTGTAAAGTGTTGTCCTCTTTCAGCACTCGTTAGAACACCTACTTGTTTCCTGCCTTTTGTTGCAAAAACCTTTGGGTTTTGTGATGGTACTGTGCTGAATCCGGATTCGTCAACATTCCAAATTTGATGGGGTTCGATGTTATATTCCTTGATGACATCAACTAACAACTTAAAAAAAGTTTCCACTTGGACTTTGTTGAAGCCTCGCGCTCTGGCTGCCGATGTAGCTTCAGGTATTCGAAGTTATATAGAGGGATTCCGTTTCCTAAAACCTCTCAATCAGTCTAGATCTGCCATTTCATTCTCCTGAGAAAATCTATGAGAAATTTTTTTAGCAACCGCTATTTGACATGCCAGCCTTCTCAAATCGGTTGTAGTCATTCCAAAAAATCGCACCTCCAGTTCTTGCAAATGTTGGATTATTTTTTGCTCAAGATCTTTTGTGAATGTCGCTTTGTGACCACCTAAATATCCTTTTGAGGAATTACCCGTCTCTGCTCGATGTCAGAGTGTAGTAGCTGGAACATTGCATGTTTTTGCCGCCATCTGCCATCCCATTCTTTTATTACGAACCGCTGCAATGGCATCTCTCATATTCGTTTCGTCCCAAGCCTGCCTTCCAGATATTCTTAAATAAAAAAGGCACATTTTGGATTACTTTCGTCACTGATGTAGAAAACAAAATAGTATTAGTAACTTCATAATTTACAAAACAATTATTGAAAGTGTTGTTTACATTGACTATGGGTGAGATGGCATAGCCATGTGCCATCTTATCCGGTGGTTACAGAATCAAGAAAAAACATCGTACTTCTATTATATTAAAAGTTACATATAACTTATTGACATATTCCATTCAACACATTTGGCAACATTTATGTGCATATAATTTACCGGATATCGTCTCGTGAAACACTCACAATTTCGATTACGTTTTCCACGAGGCCAATTTTATGATAATAGCAGTGGTGTTTGCTTTAATCACTCTGATGTACTGGCAACAAACTTGCTAGAACATATATGCGTCTGGCATCTCCTCACTCTAGTGACTGCTGCACTGGACTGCAAATATCGAACATATGACGACTGTGCCATCTCAACCACTATGCCATCTCAGACCACATTCCCCTACTAACACAAAACACATTAATTTTTATGGAACAACAAAAATCACGAATTGATGGTAATGCTCCAAAGCCTTCCAAAGCTGGAATGCATGGGGCATGAGCCAAATCTTAAACACTTAACTGCCACGCAATTAAATTTCTTTCCCCGAACTAAAGGGTGGTCCAACCAAAGCACACTATGTTAATTGTAAATAAAACAAAAACATTTCAGAGATGTACGAGTATGTTATTATTTTTTAATATAATAGAGTTTATAAAAAAATATCGCCCAAATGCTCGCCACGGCTATGGTGGCATACTTTTATCCAATAGTCCATATTTTCAATGATTCTGGGACATAATTGAGGTTCAATGTCGTTAATGTGCTGAATTATCTAATCCTTTAGCTCTCGAATTGTTCTTGGCTTATTGACCTGCTTGGCCGTCCTCATTTTCAAAGAAGTACGACCCGATGACGCCACCAGCCCATAAACCGCACCAACCAGTAACTCTTTGTGGATGCATCGGCTAGTCAACAATCACTTGTGGTTTCTCATTTGCCCAAATGCGGCTATTCTGCTTGTTAATGAATCCACTGAGGTGAAAGTGTGCCTCATCGCTGAAGATGATTTTCTTTGTAAAGTCACCATTCTCTTCTGTCTGTATAACCAACCATTCGGGGTATTACCGCCGTTTGAAATGGTTTGTAGACTTCAGCTCTTGAGTCAATTGAACCTTGTAAGCGTGTAAATTTAAATCTCTATTCAAAATTTGCATCAGTAATGTTCGTGAGATGTTCAATTTTTGGGTACGACGACGAGTCGAGGTTGACGGCTATTCTGCCACACTATAGTGAATAACAGGAATGTTTTTTGCAGAACCAACTGGGTGAGCATGCACAGGTGATTTCATATTTTCCAAAGACCCGTTTTGCTGAAATTTGCATACAATTCTCCCGATTGTGGACATATTTGGTCGATTATGCTGACCAAAAATATCCCGAAGTGCACGAAATGTATTTTGATTTGGCTTCAACAACCTTAATGCGCTGCTAAATTGTGTACCTATCCATGGTTGAATTTGTCAAACACTGAAATAAAGAAATGTCAAATTAAGTTGGGCGAAAAACTTGGCGTTAAGGTGTGACTTACAATTAACATCGTGCATTATGGTTGGACCGCCATTTATTTGCGGACAAATATTTACTCGGAAAAGTTGATCGAAAGGAAATAAACATGCACGTTTAAAGTATGTTCCCAAGTCTTTCAAATGCAAGTTCCCAATAAAAAGACTTCCAAAATCGGCAGCAACTAGTAGCCGATCATGAAGCATGTAGAAGCTAGTTGATCAAAATGAGTACAATGCACAAAGAGCTGGAATCCAAAATGGAAGTAATTAAAATTGGAGAGCAATAATAACTTAGGTGCAAGACTTCAACCCTAACAGCAGAGTATGTCCATTATCAATTTAATTTAATTGAAAGAAATAAATCTGACTTGCAAATAGAGAGGCTAATCCAACATTGCAAAACACAACATCAAATAAACTTTAACTTTGAAATTAACAAAACAAATCAATATTTGTTTTGGCAGATGACAACTGCCCTGTTGATGTTTGTTGAGTTTACTTTTTGCCAGATGATCAAGAAGGTTAAATTGTCATTGAGGTGAAAATTAAAAAATTAGAAAATGAAATCACTTCTGAGTGCGAAATTAAAACAAATGAGTGGGACGAGAAAAAATACAGTGGTTTCAACTTGGGAAAGTGGCTGACCGGCAAAGTCCCTAAAGAAGGAGATCGGCAAAATTATCGATCGCATTGAAAACAAGTAAAAGATTAGAATGCTCTTACCAAAAGGGTATTGTAAAACAATTTGAAATTCGAAAACGCCTTCTGAATATCAAAACCTTGCCCACACATATATTCCCTGAATTGAGCTTGGAAAACTAATATATGGATATAACCTACTTTGATTTGCTACCATTTTAATTTCAGTGTGCTCCCCAATTGCGAGGGAGAGGCACCAATTTTTCGTATATTTACCCTCATCCTGCACCCCTCCATTCAAATACTTCTAGTTTAAAACCAGTTTTGAAAAGCTCTCATCAAGACCTACCGTTTGAAACCCATCTTGGCTACCTTTGGTAACAAAACTTTTCAAGGTTCACTTCCTTATATGGGGAGACTCCCCTTGAAGACCTTGTATTGTTTTTTTTTGTACTACAGATTTCATTACTCTAGCTTACTTACTTACTGCGACGTACGGACGAACGCACGACCAGGGACCGAATTTAATAGGATATTGTAAAAAAATTTTACAATACCCTAAAAATGGTCTACTGGGTAATGTGTTAAATTTGGAATCAGGATAAAGTGTAATGTATTAAATTGATTTAGATCGCGTATTTATCACATTATTTGTAAATTTAAACAAAATGTATTAAGTTTGATTTCCCTTTCGCGGAAGATATTTGTCGGTAATCTAAACTGACCGGATTCGTTTGCTGGAACTGCAGTTGATCATTTGCTTATTTAATATAGAAAGCGCTGACCAACTGAGTAGGGACCGGGAGAATTTCGGGTCTAGGAAGAAAGATTTTTTACCGATTTCATCTCTGTGTTTTTGGGTAGTTTAAGGTTTCGAGAGAGGATTTTAAATCGGTGGGGTCAGGTGATTTGTGAATGTTTCGCGTCTTCTGGTGAGCTGATTTTTTACAGCGGTATTTAATAATTTTTCCTGATGCGAACCCGATGGAATAGCGCTAAGCAATAAGAAAGAGGAATATACGAGATCGGAGACTCTGGCGGGCCGCAAAATCACTCGACGGTTCTTCGGGCTTTCAAGGTGAGTGAGTGGTGCCTGCTTGTCTTCTGGGGAACTAACCGGGAGCAGGCAGCCCCACCGCAGGATCCTCTGTTTAGGGGGTAAGAGGTGCATTACTAGAATCGAGAGGTGTAAGAGAAGGGGAAATCTTGGAAAACCTATATAAAGCCCCTCCAATTCAACCTCTAAAAGTACTGGAAAAATCATAGGAATAGCTCTGTTTGAGTACTAGAAAAACAAAATTAACTAATAATATTGTTTGAAAATTTTTCGTTTTCCCCTATAAAATCGGGCTTTTAAGTTCTATGAAATTCGGTGTTCAAGTAGCTTAATGTAAGGTTCTTCTGACTTGTAACTTGAATAAAGTTAGAACAACATGCGAAGTATCAATCGGCAGTACTGAATAGTAATGCTTAAAAATAGTGCCTTGGATATTTATGTTTTTAATTTAAGCAGGAGTTAAATTAGTTACCAAAAAAATAAACGGTTTAATTACAATTCTATATACAATTGTAAATTCAAATACAAAATGCATTGCATATCGTATGTTGGATTCTTTAGCGGTACAGTATAAACATATGTGAATTACATGTTCTAAACCAGATATGAATGCATTATCTAGCTCATTGGTACCTGTAAACGAATAACCCCCTTTTCGATTGTCAAAAAATCGATGCGTAAGAATAATTCACAAGAAATATTTTGTTTCATCGGGACAAATTTTTAAACTTTTGCAATTTCCTTTGTTGGAACAAAATTAATGCGTTAATTCTCATAAGCGATCATGTTAACATAGCGACATTTCAAAGCTATTTCCGAATTCCCTTGCATTACTATGATAAGCTAACACCGAAATCGTAATTAAACTTGTTTCGAATATCAAGGGGAGGATTTTGTGCTCATGGCACCCATATTTCGCATGTGAATTTAATTTTACATGTAAGATATTCGTCATTTTGATAAGCCTTAAATTAGGGGGAAAATTCTATAAAAGGTTGAAGCGCATTGAAAACGTTTGGTTACTTGTATCTTCAAATTGCTTCATTCAACATGGCAGGTAAGAAATTTTTATTAAAGAAAAAGAAGGCGTGTTTTATTAAGTGATTTTATTTTCATTTTCAGAACGAAAGCTATTACTTGTGATAATCTGTGCAATTTTCATGAACGAGAGCCGTGGCTATAAATATGATCCTCCAACATGTGAAACTATAGAAGAGCACTTTACTTTATTCCCTGCTGAAGATCCCAGGACTTTCTACGTATGCCTTCCAGATGGAAATGCTAGATTAGTGCAGTGTGATAGTGGTTCAGTATTTGTCAATACGGACGAAATTTACGGATGTGCGCCATTCGATTTATCACCATGTGCCAAAAACTACCGTCCAATTGATTGCAATCCGAATGCAGATCGTAGTACATTAGTACAAGCCTTAAATCCGCAAACCTACTGGCTTTGCTCTGCGCCAAATGGTGTTCCAGTGGAACTACCATGTCCTGAAGGCAAAGGATTTGTTAAAAATGCAACAATCATGGGCTGCTTGCCATGGGCTGATTGGAGTTGCTGAAGTGGTCTTTGTATTCTGCCACGTTGAAACTTCAGTTTTATTCTCGGGCGTTTCTTTTTTGAAAAATATAGAGCAGCTTAAGTAAACGGAATCTATGCACAGTGAAATGAAACGAATTTTATCTCTTAGTTTATAATGGAATGGGAAATCATTTACTCATATATTAGGTAAATAAATTATGATTGGATGTAGTCTTTTAGATATTAAAATGTGTATCCTGCTGATTGGCTTTTTGTGTATTATTTTGCTTTTGTGATGGGGTTTATACATGCATGCTGAATAGAGATTAATTATTTGCCTTATTGTACTTACTTTTTTGGGTATATTAAAATATACTTACATCAGAATAAGTAAAAAAAATTACTGATTGAGCAAAGAAATGAAATTACTACATTAGTAAAAAGTCAAACGTTTTGGCCATAAATTAAATCTTGATATATTTTATCAACCCCATGAGCCAAATTACATCTTTTTCATCATTTACTCAATGCAAAGATATCCATAGTATGTTTTGGGATCAACAAAGTTAAACTGTAAGACTCTTTCTGTTCCAAATCCAGTTTTGAACTTTTCTTAGCTAAAATTCTTGGAATTTACCGTCTTAACTTACTATACGTCATCGATCTGAACATATGATACTAAACAGTAAGGGTGAAAAGATCGGTGGTAGTTAACCGGTGAAATCGATTCACAAATCGATTTTTTTTACTTGGCAATCGCTTTCACCCAAATCGATTAAATCTGCCAGTTAGCAGAACGAAAATTTCATTCGCTACTTCAAAGCACAATTGAGAAATAAATTGGCTCGTTCGCTACATTGCCATCGTATGCTGCACCCCTATCAATCGCTTTTCTCTCCTCGCTGGCTAACTCACTTCCTCATATTTTCGTGACTCGATAAATTGATATAATTTAGGAGTAGTAGTTTATTGAGACTTTTCTTTTGACATATGTTACTTAACCCACTTTTAGTGTTACGATTCATTTGACAGTGACACTTTTGTCAAATGTCCTAAGCTTTTTTATACGACCTGAGTCTATACTTTACAGTTTTTAAAGTGCTAGTGAAATTTTTCTATACCGTTTGCTCTTACGGTTATTGACTTTAAGTTGTTTATTTACATATTAAAACCTAAACTAAACTAACCTAACTTATTCTAATCTTAGCCTAATTACATTGTCTTTTTAGTTTTGGTTGGTCGTGTGTTCTCTTCAAGCGTTTCATCCAAAAATCGCGTTTCAGAAGAGGCACAGTTCCTACCGACCTGATCTTCAGGGTCTACGAAGTTATTTTTTATTTCTTTAGTCGGTTACTTGATTTTTGTATGTTTGGTTCTAATTTTCTTCCCCGATGGAAGTTCGAGTTGGTTTAGCCCCTGTAGGTGTTGGGGGACGATATATAGTAGAAGATGGGTTTTGGGGAGTTTGGTTGGGGATCGGTGTTAATCTGGAAGTCTTGGAGGATTCTTATGGGAGAGAGATAATATGGGTTTTCAGAGGTGGGGGTACTATTGATGAGGTCCCGGATTAGATTTGACTCGTGTGTCTGCCATTTATCTATTCGCTTTTTGCTTGTTTCGAGCATGTATTGCAGGATGGGGGTCACCTTAGTTTCTTCTTCTTGTAGTATTTTTTATTGGGGCGTCGGTATTTCGATATACATTTTCTGAGTATCCTCCTCTCAAGTATTTGCAATTCCTCGGCTACTGATGGTGAAATTGTCAGCCAGGCTGGGAAGGAGTATGTGATGATGGGGCGGATTAGGGTTTTATACATGAGAAGTTTCACATTTGGGAAGACGGATTTGGAGGATAGGAGGGGTGAGATTAGTGCAGCAGCTCCTTTGGCTTTATTTATTGCCTTCCTTGCATGTGGGTTCATTTTGAACCTGTTGTTGAGGTTCACTCCCAAATACCTGATGTTGTCTTTTGGGTTCACCGTGACCCCTTCGATAACCGCCCTTATTCGTTTGCTTTGCTGCACTGCTAGTTTGTGCCCTTTACCACTCGCGTTACGGAAGCAAATTATTTTTGATTTAGCAGCGTTGATTTGGAGCCCCCAATCCTTTAAATAGCGTGCTATAGTGTCGACTTCTCTTTGCACCATTTCCATGGCGGAAATGGGAAGAGTGTGACTGGCTAGGATTAGGATATCATCCGCGTACATGATCATGTTCAGGTTACTGGAGATGTTTTGGGTTCTGATTGTGGGGGCGGAATGTGGGATGTCGTGTAGGAAGAAATTGAAAAGGTTTGGTCCCAATATGGATCCTTGTGGGACTCCAGACAGGATAGGTATAGGTGTTGAAGTTCGGTGGGATATTACAGTAGTTAAGTATCTATTTTGTAGGAAGCTATCAAAGATACGGGTGAGGGCCAGGGGACAGTTGGAGTGTATGAGTTTAAATTTTAGCCCATCGGTCCAAACGGAGTCAAACGCTTTTTGTAGATCTAGCGCGCATGCGACTGTGCATTGTTTTTTGCGTAGGTTTTTTACGACGGTGTCGTGCACAATCATAATGGCGTGTTCTGTGGATTTTTTGGGTTGGAATCCAAACTGAAACTCGGGGATTAGCTTCGTTGAGAATGCTCTAAATCTCCGTAGAATGATTCTTTCCAGAATCTTACCGATGTTAGAAAGTAAGGAGATTGGCCTAAAGTTTTTTACTTCTCCGTCGCAGTTTGGTTTAGGAATAAGGATAAGGTTGCCTCGTTTCCATCTTTCCGGAAAGTAACCATTGTTTATGCAATTGTTGAAGATGACTGCTAAACTTCTCGCGACAATTGCGCCGGATTTCCTTATTACTTTATTGGGGATACCGTCTAGGCCTGAAGAGGTTTTATTATTAAGACCGGCTATTGTATCTTCTACTTCTGACACGTAGGTAAAAAATTCCCCGAATGTTTCGTGTTGCGGAGATACTGCCTTGTTGGTATCAGAGAATATTATAAGGTATGACCCTTGGTAACCAATGTTTCTCTCTCTTACAGCTGATATCATTTCCTGTGCTCTTTCGTTCTCTGGGGCTCTCTCTCGGTACAGGTTACCGTAGAATGAAGAGATCACTTGCAGCTTTTCTTCAGGTGTGGAGAAGGGTAGCCCTCTGTGCTTGATGGGGTCCCTGTCGATGTTGAAATTATATGACCGTCGGCCCATTAGTTTATTAATTTCTCTAAAGACGTCTGAGGATGGTTTGAGTAAACTCAATCTTCTTTTATAGTCTTCGTTCATCTCACGTCTTATTTGCCACCTTATGCGGTTGTTTAGTTCAGTGATTTCCGCTTTAAGAGTGAGGTATTCCTGGTTTATACGGTTGTTGTGCCGGTGGAAAATCCGTTTAAGCCTTTGAATTTTCCGTTTTTGTTCCCTCATCTGTGATTTGGTAACCTGCGTCAGGCATCTGTATAGCCCTTGTTTCAGTTTTTCTTCCGGCGCATGTGCGTCCATTCGTCTTAGTATAGCCTCGGTTAGGTTCTGGATGTGGATATCGATTTCCTGGTTAGATAGGATTCGATTCACAGGGGGAGGGGGGGGGGGGTAGATCGTCTTCGAGGTCTTTTCTGAACTCTGCCCAGTCCACAGAGGCATAGGATCGAAATTTTTTTGGTGTGTCCTCAATAGTGGTTAGGTTGTTTAGGTGGAGGGTTAGTTTCAGACAATAGTGATCGGATATCGATGGAAGGGTTGCACATTGGTAGGGAGTTGTGTTCCCAGTTAATAGGTCTTGTGACACCAGAAAGTTGTCTAAGAAGGAGCTGCTTCTCGGGTATGAGGGGACACCTGCGTTGACAATGGCGCATGTTAGAAATGCGCTTGTCAGGAACCATTTATGTATTCTTTGGCCGTTTGGGTTCCGTGTGGAA
Source organism: Odontomyia ornata (assembly GCA_963969285.1). Lineage (NCBI taxonomy): Eukaryota > Metazoa > Arthropoda > Insecta > Diptera > Stratiomyidae > Odontomyia > Odontomyia ornata. Next base: position 381,565,697 of record OZ017738.1, read on the forward strand.
TCGCCCCAGTACTCATGTCTCGCGTTGAAGTCTCCACCAAGGAGGATAGAATCGTGGTTAGCAGCTATTGCTAGTATTCTATTGAGAGTCGGTTCTATTGCAGGTCCCAGGTTTCCTGGGATGTAGATGGACCCAATTAATATTTTCCCATGACCACCATTGCGTCTTCGCATGTTTAAGGTTGCTAGTGTGCAGGAAATGTCGGGATGCTTAAAGTTTATTTGGTCGACTGATAGGTTGTCTCGATATAGAATGGCGGTGCCTCTGCCTGCGTCGTTTCTGAGTACCTGGTAGTTTTCTATTCGGACCTTGTGTATCGGTTTTAAGACTGTTTCATTAACGAAAACTATGTCTGGTTGGATGGATTTGGTAAGGCTAGTCACAAATATTCTTTTGTCGTGGGAAACTAGAGAGTTTATGTTGAGGCAGGTTGTGGTCAGGTTATTTACCCCCATACAGGTTGAGGTATAGCTCAATTAGCACGACTGGTTTGTCCTGTGTTGGCGTGCCATCGTATTTTGGCCAGAATTGGGCAACCTTTTTTAGAAGTTCACCTGGAGACACTCCTAAGACTTGGACTGTTTCGTGGTGGAGTCTTTGAAGGGGGTTCCCTTGTGATTCTGGGTTCCGGGGCATGGTTGAGTTTCTTCCACTTGTGACTTCCGAATACAGGGGTACTGAATGTGCTGGTGTGGCTATTGCTGATGGTGTTTGGATATATTCGTACGATGGGATTGAAATGGGGGTTGTTCTTTTGTTTTTTAGAAACGCTATCTTATCTATCAGCCTTCTCCTTTCCGGGCACCCGGAGAAGTTTGATGGGTGGCCTTTCTCTTTGCAGAGAACACAGAAAGGTGGGGTGCTTATTCTGTCAATGTCCTTTCTTGGACATTCTTGGGGGTTGTGGTCCTCTCCGCAGGCTACACATCTTGCCTGGAAGGCACAATTCGCCGAGACATGGCCGAAGCGCTGACACCTATAGCACTGGAGTAGGTCGCTCCTTCTGGGCTTTTCCCATGTCGCTTTTTGGTGAAGGATGAAACGAAGCTTAATGAGGCGTTCTTGATCTTCTTTTTGATGGAGGATTATTTTGAGTAGGTCTAGGTTCACGCCGTTCGCTTTAGATCAGCCGGTGGTTAACGGTAAGACATTTTCTATTTTGATGTCCGGACATTGTATTTCAATGTCTTCTCTGACCTGTGTGGCCCCGAATGCCGAGTCTACCCCTCTAAGGACGACTGTGTATTTTTTGCGCTCCGTCGGAGTGAAGGAGTAACCTTCTGCTTTGGATCTGCGGATCAAATCCAGTAGTTCGTCATGGATGGCAACTTCGTCGACTGTAGTTTTTAATTTACTCGCGCTCAGGCGAGTAATTCTGTATTTCGTCGTGGGGCTCCTTTGCATGATATTTTTGACCGTCATAGCCGTGATACCTTCTACGAATATAGACGGACACCATGACTTTTTATTTTCGGGGGCACACTTGTTTTGATTTGAGGCTAGTTTTTCTTCTCCCGAGAGAGGCGCGTATGGATTTGGATTATGGAGGGTTGGTGTTTGGATAAGAGTGGGTGACTTTCGTTTTATTGCCAATTTACCTTGAGCCATTCTGAATCCTTCCGATTCCATGTTTATCCGGTCGATGATTAAACTGTTTGGAGCGTTTGTTGCAGCTTGCTCCACTTCCATAGTTGCTAGCGGTAGTACTTCTTTCCTGGCCGCTTTCGTTCTTGGTGGGTGCGCCTTCTCGTCATTGTCCGCATCGGACCATCTTTGAATGGTTGGGGACTCGCTTTGCACCTCTGTTGTTGCCAGTTTTCCGGGCTTTAATTCCTTTTTTCCGCTATACTTGTATTTCGTTTTCTTTTTCTTTATAACCTTGATTTTTAACACCTTAATGTTTTCGCTTGCGATGTGTTCGGTTTGACGTCTCACCATCCACTAATCATTGATATAATTTATTTTTTGAAAGATTTCCCCACATGCTTCCATTCTGACTCGCGTCAGGTGGCGGAAACCTTTTGAAAATATAATTTTTAAGTGCTTTTTTAAATTTTTTCATTGAGTGGCAGAAACCAAGGAAATAACATGATTCGTAGTATATGCAAAAGCAAAAAATAAAAAAATGGAAAAAAATTACATCCGGTATTCGTGAAAATACAATGGGCAAAATCATCACCGAGAGAGGGCAGGGTGTTATAACCAATGGAAGAAGCAACAACAAAGCAGCTGCTTGCTTTATGTTTGGCACGGGTAACCACATCGCTTACGCTGGTGAACTCATTAGCAACATTGCCCAAGCCATCCTCGGTATGAGTCCAACATCAGCAACCTCAGAAGCAGAGCCCAGGGATTCAGAGAATTAAGGACAAGGGATGGAGTCACAGAGCCCATCGAATTATCAGTGCGCACTAAGCTCATGGAAGTTTTCACGAGAAGCCTTAGCATTAGCAAATCAAGAATTAACACGCTCATGTCAGAAGGGTTTTGTATTCAATTTACAAAATGCAGTCACCAGATCGAATGAAACCAAGAAACATGCCAATGACAATTTTATTGGAGAAAATATGAAATTCGAAGATTTTACTATTATTAACAAAGTTGAACGAATTTCGACTTCTGAGGTTTTTGTTATTGTTATACTCATAAATATCTCCCTTGATAATTATTTCAGATGTCCGTTCGCGAGGGAGGAAACACATTTTTCATGTATTTCCCCCCTGTGCCCCACTGAAGCAAAAACTGACAATTTAGGAACTGTTCTGAAAAGCTCATATGAAAACTTTCATTTCATACTCATATCGGCCACGTTTGATGAATTTTTTTCAGGGGCCACTCTCCTGTACTGTTATCATCGATTAATAGCCAATTTTTTCGAATCCTAGAGTTGTTACAAAGCCCTTTTGCTAGAAGCTCCCTCCCGCCTCCTTGACTTGTTTCACTTATGAGTATTAATTGTAGGTACTCATCTTCAGTCATTCATTAAATTGAATCAAGTGTTCAAAGCATGCACCTCAAACGTTGAAGTTGGGACAAAATAACTCAATATTATTCAATCTTCGCATTTAAAACAGCCACTATTTTGTTTTACGATTACTGATACCACTAGCTGAACTGATTCTCAAAGGTATTCATGACACCTATCATTCCTGAAATTTTCATGCAAATCCTAGCAAAACTGTAGTGTCTGAGTCGGTAAAAAGCGCATGTTGTTCCATAGCCATATGTTGGCATAGTAATACATGCAGTGCATATTGTTCCATAGTAATACAGGAAAATTCAAACTGCTATAACGTCGCTTAATATGATTCAATCTATATGAAACTTGCAGGGTTAATTAATCTTGTAAATAGTCATCTGTGTACTGAATTTAATTGAATTTAAGGGTACCGTTAAGATTTTATTCAAGAAAACATAAAATTGATAAATCATACTATTACTAACAAAGTTGAGTGAATTTCGACTTGTAACGTATTTGTTGTTGTTGTACTCATCAAGGCCTACATTCTTCATTTTTTTCAGATTTTTTGGATGGAAGTTGTCCAACCGCGAGGGGGGGGACACAAATTTTTCGTGTATTTCCCCTCCCTGTGCGCCTCTCGAAAAGTCCTCATCAAGACCTTTCATTTGATACCCATATCGGCTACCTTCAATGGAATTTTTTTTTTCGGGGGGTCACTCCCCTACATGGGGAGACCCCCCTTAAATACTTTATAAAATTTTTTGCAAATGAACTTTGAAGAGAGCATCACTTTACACCTACATACAAAACTTGATGCTTCTAGCTTAAGTAGTTTCCGAGAAAAACTGCTGTGACACACGGACGGACGGACGGACAGACAGACGGACAGACGGACAGACGGACAGACAGGACGCAATTTTAGAAGGGTTTTGTAAAATTATTTTACAAAACCCTAAAAATTGGAAACAAGGGGCTTCAAAATCAGCCACGAGGTACGAATGTGTTGGAACTTGGGATAGTACATGCTGGTGCACTATCTTAAGCTCAAAGAGTGCATTATTGTATTATTATTGCATGATTGCATCGTGAGCGTGGCTCTACAAATCAAAGGACAGCACCTATTGTCGGTGGGGAAAAGGTTGATGATTTGGTCGAGATCAAAGACCTCTTGAAGCCCCTAGAGAAGATAACAAATATAATCTCAAAAGAAAACAATTTCACTATAAGTAACATCAAGGAAACGACAAGAAGAGGAGATTCTAATAGCTAGGCAATAAAACATTCCCAACCTAGCCTCTTGCTTGTTATCGACAGATGCACGAATTGTTTCTTACTTTTAAAATAGCACCTAGATCCTTGGGCAACTTTGAACATGTATTTGATACTTTGGAACACTTACTTAAGCTTTCAGAATATCAATACCTAATGGTCAACAATACCCTCGACATCAATGTAAGGCACAAATTTTCAATAACAATTAAGTCTATATTTATGAAATCGAGTTACTTTACCCTCATTCAGTAGCAACCTTTCTAGATCTTCGCTATAGGTTCGAGAATCCATAACTTTTCTCTTCCATGATTAGTTCCTTTGGTTAAAATTTTAACGCTCGGTATGAATCTTCCTTATTGGGAGTAACTTGCAGAGGCTCCTCCCGCCAAGTTGCTAACACATGCATGTGTCCAAACTGTCCTCCAGTTCGTTTGAAGGAGGACGAAATGGAGGGGTGTGTCTAGCGACAAATTCAAACCGCTTTACTTAATATTTACCCTCATAAATTTTCAAAGAACAGTCAGCAAATTCCAAGCAATGAAAAATGCAATTAACTTAATGGCCCAAGTGGCTTTATAAATTGATACATTTTTAATTAAAAAATTAAATCAAACAACAGTATAAAATTCGATTTAATTAAAATTATTAAATATTTTATTATTCAATTGGAGAAAGGAGAAAAACCAACCAACACCATTCAAAAATTACTTTTAATATTACATAACCGAACAGTGAACTTTTATCATACATCTCATATGTTATAAACATATCTTATTAAAATTCAATCAAAAAATTTATCTTATTATAATAAAAAGCAATCACTATATTCCCCACCTAAATGTTAAACCTTATCTCTAAGCCTTATATAATACATATCACATTATATCTGTCCTTTATATTGAAACCAATGACACACAAATAGTTCTGGGTAATTTCATCGCTAAGGTTGGCAATGAGCTATCTCACCGGGGAAACGACTGGAGAATATAGCCTTCACGACATTTCTAACGATTGGAATTGAACAAGGTGCATTTGACTTGACTTGACTAGCCTCCATGACGAAATAAGTGACAACGGCTAGTGCTTGATTGACTTTACGTGTAGCAGAAATCTAGTCATATATTCCACTTGCTTCCCTCATCAACGCATACATATAATGACCTGGGTATCACTGGATGCCACTACACAAAACCAGATCGGTCATGTTCTGATCCAACAGCGTTATGCCTCAAGGATAATTGTCGTCCGTACATGCCAAGGACAAGACAAGCATCCAAAGTAGTGAAAAGCCTGAAACGAGGTTATCAGCCCAAAACCACGCTCTGTCGTGATGACATTGGCAAAATCATCGCTGATGAAAACAGAATTAATGAAAGATGGGCATCATACTTCAAGGAACTCCTTAATCAGACACCCCGCTCCACAAAATTCGAGCTTACAGGTATTCCCGGAGAGCTTCTATTGCGAATAATAAAGCAGCGGTGTTCAGAAAGCTGTCCATAAAATCATTCACCACATTTGGCAACCAGAACATATACCAAAAAATTGGAGCCGATCAATTATATTCCTTATCCACAAAAAAGGGGACACGCTACAGTGCGAAAACTATAGAGGCATCGCATTGCTTTGTACGGTGTATAAAATATTTTTTCCCAGATCTTAGAAAATCAGATCGAATCATACGCCAACAGTATTATTGGGGAGTATCAAGGTGGTTTTAGATCGACGATAAACCAATTGTTCACTGTCAAGCAAGTATTCAAAAAACGCTGGGAGTTCAACATAGACGTACACCAAATTTTTGTCGACTTTGTGCAAGCATACGATAGTACTAATCGTAACGTACTGTACTAAATAATTATTTGCTTTGGTATCCCAGCCAAATTAGCCCGTCTTACCAAAATGACAATGACGTCGACAACCTCCCAAGTCTGCATCAATAGCCATCTCACCGATGCCTTTGACACAAATATCGGACTGAAACAAGGAGATGGGCTGGCCCCATCGCTATTCAATTTGGCTCTGACATACGTCATCAGAATGCTACCTGTGGATGCAAGAAGTACGTTACTATACAAATCGACCTAAATTGTAATCTATGCGGGCGACATCAACATTTTGGCGCGGACATTAACAACTGCCAAATAACTCTTCGTAACACTCGACAGCGAAGCAAAACTAGTAGGGTTACAAATCAATGAGAATAAAACAAAGCTCGTGATGCAGTCAACGAAAAATATCTCAAATGCTCAAAAATCACACTTAGCAAATACAGTATCGAAAATGTAGGCAAATTTGTCTATTCAAGCGCCAAAATAATAAGAACCGGTAATGAGAGAGGCGAAGTACGCCGAAGAATACAGGTCGCAAATACAATATTTTATTCAGTTTTGGCAATCTTGAAGACCAGGTACATACACAGGAGAACAAAACTCAAAGTATACAAATCTGTGATAAGACTTGTGTCATGCTACCGGTGTAAAATATGGACCCTAACCTAAGCATCCGCAAACATATTGAACGCCTTCGAAAGACGTGTCCTGAGGCGAATAATCGGAGCGAAGCTAGACGGGGATCGATGGCGAATTCGATACAACCATGAGCTGTATGAAATTTTTGACGAGCCGGAGATCTCAATGATTGTAAGACTGTGAAAGCTGTAATGGGCTGGCCACGTAAATCGTATGGATAAACAATGGATACCTAAAAAGATATTCGTTCGGAGAACTGTAGGGTGGAGACCAGCGGGGAAACCATGGAAACGCTGGCCTGACTTGGTTGACGAAGACAGTTCATCGCTGCTTGGACTTCGGAATTGGAGGACGTGGGCAATGGACCTAGACAGTTTGAGGCACTATTTGCAGAAAGCCAAGGCCCAAAAGAAGAAAAAGAAATTTGAAAAATTCCTAGTTTTTAACATAAACAAACAACAACACTAAATGTAGCAATAATGAGCTAAAAATCAATACTAAGTAACGAAAACAACAAAAAACATCCAGTTAAAACAAAAAACATTAATACAAATAATTTAAACAATGTGATTCAGCCACTTATAAGTAGATTACTCCCTCCCAGTTTGATCAGCCTCAGCGAATCTAGCAAATGAGTGTCCCCATTAGAAGTTTTGTTTCAGGAAGTCAAATCCGGAGGATAAATTATCTTCTGTCGCTCATCGATGCATAATTAAACACACAAATGCTTGTAGAGGAACGAAGGCAGTCGCAACAAGGTTAAATATATCCGAATGAAACAGCTGTGAAATCTAAGAGTTTTCACCCACAATTACAGATCTTTGGCAGTTTGATAAATTTTTCTATTCGATATACATATAGTGTTTCCAATCCGTTTCAGACTTCCTTGCAAACTAGTACATGTATGAAGACGTTTCTTTTAGAATAGTCTTAATCTTTCTATAGTACTGGCACTCTGGTTGTACCAGATCTAACATCCACATGTCAAAACTGGTCTAAGCAAGGTCTTGAAACAGATAACTTTAACCTTTTGATCAATGGATGAAAGAGTCATCGAAGGGACATGACTACTTTTTGTGTTTTGCTGAGCATGATTTTTAAGTGTTGATTATAGTACGAATACTGATCTAGTTTTTTTAATGGTCCCATACGTAGTTTTAAGCGGAATATCAATGTTCTGTCTCACATCATTGTAAAATTATAAAAAGTTTTCAGCTTGTATTATGTTAATTAATTGCAAGCGTGAATGTTGTCTATTGATTACGTCCTTTTTCAAGTACTGGGTCTTCATTCCATTTTTCAGGCAAAGCAATTGTGCAGAATATTGTGCATTTCTCGCAACAATTGTGTTTTACTGTTTCACAATTTTGGAAATACTGGCACTATGTTATTTTTCAAATGCAGTTTGTTAAACAATATATTTGCTATGGTTCTATCACACCCGACTTTCACGCTACAGGAAATGGAGCTGTTAGATAAGGGACTAAAACACAGCTTATAAGACATAAATCGAAACAAAAACCTAGAACGACTAGTGATCGACACTGAATTAGCCATTAACAAACTACCGTAGGAAGAACAGGCACATGCAAGACACGCAGCAAAAAATGCGCAACAGCAAAAGCAAAACAAATTTTCATGAAGACCATAAGATATTATGACACATTCACACAAAAAACTTATAGGGATCCTGCAAATAGTGACAAAGGCATACAAAGGAGCCGCAACGGTGATCTTGAAAAAACAGACTAAGTACAAAAACCAGCAGACTTCATCAATATCTATAGATATAAACTAATGAGTAAGGGCCCACCAATAAGTTCTAAGCAGACTTAAATTCTGCTGTAAAAAATTCTCCATTCATCATTCCTTATAATACTGAGCACCACTACTCAAACCTAAATCCATTCACCCCACCCATTAAAGCACAATATAGGCTCCAAAAATCCATTTTCCCTATCCGGCTTTGTATCAATTACCGCCTAGATCTTGCATACTAGTTAGCACGGTCATTGGCAACGGAATTAGCTGATGTCATACATCTTGATAACGAATTCACAATATAGAACAGCCAAGATCTAGCAAACAATACCATCTCTCTAACATTGACTGCCACTTGTCGACTTTTATCACCAGACATCACCAACCTCTATACGTCTATACTCGTTGATAAAACACTAATCAAGCTAAAATAAAAAATTTTATTCAATAACAGCCGACAATTCACAGATCAACTACTTAATCTCATAAAGACCACAATCAAGCAGAACTATTGTGACAAATATGTTGCCAAGGATGGTTTGGGTATGGGATATCCAATGCCCTCAATAAAGTTAAAAATACCTTAGAATCTATGGAATAAGTCTACATACCCAAAATCTTTGAAAGATTCAATGAGATATTTTATAAACGATATGTGGATGACTGCTTAGTCGTTATTAACTCACAAGAAAATAAACAAGATGAACTATTTACCTATGTGAATATAATATATCCAAATATAAATTTCACTATAGAAAAAGGAACAAACGGACAACTCAACTATATGGATCTAATCGTGACACGGGAATAAATACGATTAGACACAAAATATACAGAAAATTAACCAGAACTTATCATACCATGTACGTAATATCTAACTACCCCACACAACATAAACTAGAAGCATACAGATCAATGGTGCAAAGACTCTACTCCATCTTCATGACTTCATTTAAATACTCCAACGAACTAAACAACATTTACAGAAAAGGTAGTAATAATGAATACGAAAAACGTGACACTGACAAACTTTTTACACAGTACAAATAAAGGCAGGAACGCCAATTGACTGAAATGCACAAGGATGGCCAACAGACAGTGGATCCCGTCAGCATATGTAGGAAAAGAGACATATAAACTATCATACTTCCTATGGATATACAAACTACAAACTGCATTCAAAACTAACCACAATATTGGAAAAAATTGAAACTGAAACTGAATGACACATCAATAAACTAGATCAGTGGCATATACAAACTGATATGGAAGGACTGCAACATAGTATACACAGAAAGGACAACATGGGAAGCTAACGGCAAGATACGAAGACCATTTACGATCTTTCTTGCAATGCAATGTTCTTAGTACTACGCCACATCCTCCGTCAAAAACGGAAGCGAGACCAACCAAAATAAATGGACATCTAACAAATCAAAGTAAAAATATAATATCCTTCGACCCATTCAAGCTTAGAACCCTCCTGTTTAACCTATCATACAGCTAAGTTGAGTCATTTCTGACTCAACTGCTTTTATTAAAAATTTGTGCTTGATAAAATGGTTAAATTTTTCTTTTCGATGGCCGGTCTGCTTTCTACAAAGTTTTTAATTGAAATGAATTTAAATTCTGCTGCATTTTTTTGAGTACTTCAGACAGATCGATCGTGTCATCTTCGCAGTCCAGAACCTTCAACGGAAAGGTCTGATTGTGTTCCATTTTCCGTGTGTAGGTGAAGCGTGGAACCTTCCCAGAACTTGTAGCATCTTCGGAAAATTTAAAACAACCAGTAGTTTCATTTGAATTGTTATTTTCTCTGCATTTACCTTTCAATCTCGAAATTCCTTAATTTAGCTTCAGCTGCCAATAGCTGGACCATATCTCCACCGCTTTGTCTGAGTACATTTATAGGCAGAACTTTTCCTACCTTGTTACTTGCTTTATCTGAGAAACCAGCAGAACTGCGATTTAGTTCGTCTCGTTATTGGCGATTATTTGAAATCTACGTCGACCGTCTGTGGAGTTTTCTTGATTGTGTTTTGTTTTTGTGATCTTTTTGTTTGCTTACTTTTTATTGTTTTTTTTCAAGTTTCCTCCCTCAATGGGAATCAGTCGGGCTTCACCATGCCACGATCTATGAAAAAAACCTCTTCTTGAATTAGCTCCTTGAAATTTGCAAATTCCAATTCGAAATTAGTGGTATAATAAACAGCGAAACTTTTCAAAATTAATTTCTTATTAGCGGTTATAAAAGTTTAAGTTTTGAGATACTGATGACAGTTAAAAAGCTCATCCGTACACAGTGAATTCTACGTTTAGCAGTCGTTGCATATATACGTTTTTTTATCAGTCCAGTCAATAATTTTTAAAAATTAAAATGATATATAAAACGTCAATTCGAAGTTAATTTTTTTTAAAACTTATTAAGTCGTCGAATTATTCGAACAATTTATCGAGTGTTTGGATTTTACTTGCGAGGAAGTCCCAAAATGTTCAAAAAAGAAGAAACTTATGTTTCGCTGGGTGCATGGAGGAGACCCACGGCTTTCCACCACTGGGGACCCAGGGCCAGGCATTGCAAACACTACAAATGAAAATCATGAAACGAGAAAACTACCAAGAAAGCTTTGAGCGTATCCCAAGCGAAGAATTGGAAAGAGTAACTCAAGAAAACGCAAGAGTGACTAGAAATGCTCCGGCCATTAATAAACATCAAGAAAACAAAAGTGAGGAATTCACAAAATATGTCCGGAAAATGACAACAAGCAAGACGAACGAAAAGAAAGTAGCCACGCAAAAGGCTCAAGAAACAAATAAAGCAACATTACAAGATATAAAGAAGTCAACAATCCATTATGCTGATATACTAAGTGCGGGAGGAGCAAACGAGAGCACAAATTACTATGCGGCACTTGCTGCAATGAATGACGATATGAATACCGAGATGGAGTGCCAAATATTAATGATTCTTGTGATAATTTTATTAAATACTTAAAATATAAGAAGGAGAAGGAGAAGAAGCCAACCGGTATGTCTGCCGGTTCTCCTATTAAGAATAATAAGATAACTGACAAAGTTCCTCCCATTAATTTCTTTGGGCAGTGCGGAGGGAATATGGTTCGGTTATTGACAGCCGAAGATAAGATCGATAATTTCGAAGTAAAGAAGGTGACCGATGATAAACTCAAAAATAAAACAAAAAGACTGGCTGATTTTAAGCTAGCAAAAGATGCTCTTAATAGTGCACCAGCTTACCACTTCACATACATGCCTAAGGCGGAATAAAATCAGACCTTCCCATTAAAGGGCTTGGACTGTATGAATAATATAGTTGATCTCCTTGAAATGTTGGAGAAAGCAGCACCAGTTGTCAAATTCATTAGTGTAAAATCCTTTGCTACCAGAAAAACAACTGTTAAAGGCAAAATATTATCATTTTATTCAGTACAAATTTCTAACTATAGTAGTTCAAGCGCCTTCCAACAGGTAAGGTACTTGAACTTTAGAGTTGTGAGGGGGGAGTATCTCTAAAAGACTGAGGTCGACCAGTGTTGCAGGTACCAAAGATTCGGTCATTGGGCTTCTAATTGTGCCACGCACTATACCTGCGTTAAATATAAAGATATGCAAATTGCCTCAAATGGAGCCAAATGAAAAATTATACTGTGTTGACTGCAGTATATTGGGTCATCCAGCATCATATCGAGGATGCTCTCAGTATCAAGATACAAAAGTCAAATTTTCCTCAAAACAGACCCAGGTACATCGTAATGTCTTACCTTCCAACTTTGTCAAACCTGGAGTATGATTTGCATTTGCTGCTAGAGGACCAGCAGACAACATTGTAAATAAAATAAATAATATAAATTATGTAAGTGGCAATAATGAGCTGCTTCTCAAAAATTAACAACAGCTTGAATCACTTTCAAAAAGAATAAATAAGCAAGATCAAAAAATCAATTTTCCTTTTTCAACGTTTTGGCCAACATGCTCCGAAATAGTTTGTCATCCAGTCACATCTCTATGGACAAGCTTCGTCTCATCTCGATCGATGTCAACTTCATTGTTACGCTACATAAACGTGATTATCTCTTTGAATTCACTGTTATGCAAAAGCCTGACATCATGCTTCCCATTGAAACCAACCTCAACTCATGGCACTCCATGACATTCAAGGATTTTGAATTGGTTAGAAACGATAGGGTAATGGGTGATGAGGGAGGTGGCACCGGAACATTGGTTAGAAGACCCTATTATTTCCAAAAAATGGAAAAGTCAAATTCAAAAGCTGCCAGATGGAGATAACCTCTTCATTATCTCTGCCTATGCAACAGATCGAAATGTTCTTAAGTGCAAGGATGAGTTCAATTTCTTGTTTGAAATACTCGAATTGAACAGGCTGCATTGTTAATATATTCTTGCCGGTAATCTGAATGCCAATCATACATCATGGTTGAACACCAACAACAATTCAAGAGGTGTATTCCTGAAATCGTGGATAACAGAGAACCGAATTGAATACAGGTGCAATTTATATGGTTCTGATTTCAAATCAAGTCAAATGGTGAATCTCTTCCTCACTTCAATTAAACATTAACATCTGACCTCATACCAAGCTTGAATCTTAGTAATTATTTTATCAGCTATGAAAACTTGCGTCTCATATTTGGCAAGATAAACAGCCTGATTGACTTTGCATGTAGCAGAAATATATTCAGACGTTCAACTTGCTTCCCACATCGACGCATTCATAAAATGACCTGGGTATCACCAGATGACAACACACGAAATCGGATCGACCATGTTCTGATCCAACAACGGTGGGCCTCGAGCATACTTGAAGTCCAGACACATCGAGGAGCCAATTGCTACTCAGATCATGTAATGAATTTTCCTGTCTAAATTGTGCGAACGAAGTTGGAACCGACCTTTCATCGGTTTCAGACGTGAAGTTTGAGTCATGCCAACGAATGGTACCAATCAGTCAACCAGTTCGAGCACCTGTAATCCATTTCGCGGTGACTGCTTTTCGGCCAGCTAGAACGGAGAGAATTTCGGTCGCAGGTCTTAAAATGGATTACGCTCAATTACGTATTTTAGCCACCATTAAATGCCCGTTTCAAACGCGTCGAAAACACAAACATACAGAAGAGAAACCTACGTTACTTTGTTCTGTATTCATTCATCCCTTCAGCCAATTAAAAAAATCTAATTTCCACTTCCCTTTCCCGAATTTTACCGACGCGGTACCGAAAAATACACTGCGTTAACTCAATCCCGAATAACTCTACGCTAAAAAAAAAGCAAGACAAACTAAGGTACCGCGTACCGCACGCGACGCGAAACCGGCCATCCGCGGATTTTTAAAACTCTACCCTCGCGACGGCATACTTACCATTCACTCTCCTTCTCGCTGGAAAAAAAGGAAGGGCAGGCTGGAAAGGAAAGTCCAGTTTGAACTTAGCGATTCATAATCAGTTAATTTAATATCTTTCAAATATAAGCAAGCATAGGATCTAAGACAAACCTACTACAACAATTTCTACATACTATTAATTTATTTCTTTATCTATATTTTGTAATTCGTCGTAGAGACAAAACTGCAGTCAATCATTTAATCGTGAGAAACAAAAACTAGTTTTCCCTAAAACCGATAAAAGATGAAGAGATTATAAAAATTTAAAGCAAATATTGCTTATCCTCACGTTTTCGTTTCTTTAAGCTTCACGCAATTTACATTCATTTCTATAAGCAGGTTTTGTCGATACATCCGTTGAACAAATTTTTGACTTAGTTCTATGTAGATGGAAGATATTGCTTACTAAATTTTATTATTTTCGATATTATATGTAGTTTGAAGTGATTGTTCTTAATGAACTATTCTAGACAGTTGCCTGTTTTCTATATCAAGTTTAAATTTGAATATGGATATTGCAACTACTTTTAATTAAACATCCTATTTGTTCGTAGTCTATATGAGACTCTTATACAAATAATCCTTAGGGTTTACTATTCCATAATTATTGAAATACGGTTAATGCCCCTCTTACTATTTCTAGTTAAGATTGGCTGAAACTGATTTTTCTCTTTAATAATCTAAGGGTTAGGAGGATATGAAATTAATGTAGTACAACTAAGCTAAAGCAAAGTAATCTAAGAACTGACACATAATCGTGTTGCGATTGCTTATCATGTGCTAATATTTTAGTAAGGAGTTTTTTGTCTTAAGTTAAATACAAAACGGGGCTCTATTGTTGGTTGCTGTAACAAATCCGTCTTGTTCTGTATTTACGCTTAATTTAAAATACTATTTAGTAGATATTTAGCTTTGTAGCCTAAAATTAATTATTTATTTAGTTATTTCATGATTCATGGATGTTCCATCTGCTATTAATTATCCTCCAATGGTACATAACAAATATCTAGTAAATATATTAAAATTGTATAAGTCTAATATTAAATGCAAATAGAATTTTGCCAATTTTTTCTTCTTTTTCCTCCTATATCATAATCATTAAGGCAAAATCATTTGGACTTAACGTACCTATGTCCGTTTTTGTAAAAATGAGGGCTGTTTTTCTTTTAGTTCATAGCATTTTTTTCACTATTCAAGATCGACTTACTATTTTACTAATGCTACTGTGTTGTTATAAACACTGAATTCATGAAATTCCTGATCTTGTTCCCCGCGAATTGTATTAAGATATTTGATCCTAGATGTAGGCTAACATCATCAACAACAATTTGAGCCTCGTCTTCTGAATCAACCATTACAAATAATTAAAAGTATATCCCATCGATTCAAACAGCAATGTGGTTAATGCAGATTACGGATACTGTGACAAACATTTATTTTCTAGCCCTAGCCTAATTGTTTCGCTTCAATTTTTTAGGTAAAAGCAGAATTCACTCGCCCTTGAGGAACCTAGAAGGACCGATTCAATTTACAACCCACCAGCTGAGATTGTTATTCTCCGTCTCTGAATAAAATAAAAAACACGAGACAACTTCTAGACACCAAACGCGTGCTGTGAACGTACAAGTTTAAGCGTGCAGCCCCGCGAACCAAATACTTATTGCTGTTCTCGATTAAGCACAATGCAACGCATTCATTACTTTTTTTGGTGTAAAAAGATGGGTTTCACTTGATGAAAGCTACTATGCAAAATTTTGGTACTTATCTCGGCAGATGATGTGATATAGGATTTTCCGACTTTTGACAATTGATTTCCGTATTAGTCACTTTAGAATGATTCAATGGCACACACTTTCACCAGATGCACTTTCTTGACTCTCCACATCAGCACACCCAAAGGGGCCTCTTCATTGTGGTTAGCTAAATAGTTCCGCAACTAAGACGTGCCATTGAAATACCTGTCGCATCAAATTCTACAAGTGGGCAACATTTTCTGACGTGCTGCGCTATTTCAGAAAAATTTTCTTCATTTGAGGCATAGTATAAACGAAGGGTCTTTAAAATAATTCCACAGGGTACTCACTTATTGAAAACAGTTCTCATGCCCGGTTTATTTATGGCAATAACTAAACTGATGTAATTAGCTTGTGTTTCACCAGCTAAGCCTTGGTTAAAATTTCGGGGTTATGTCCACTGACCGGTCGAGGAATGTCCCAGTTGGTTTCTGTTTTTCAATTTTTGTTGCGAGTCGTGCACTCAACTTGCAACGACCTTTTTATTTCCTTTAGTTTTCCTTCGCTTACCACGAGGCGACACTGCCTTGGCCTTTTTTGACAGGTTCGACCAACTCCAACTGCCATCAGCTTTGGGTGACATTCCTCGACTCAAACTGACGTAGGATGGGACTGTCATCCAAAGCTGACGTTTGCTCGAAAGCCATATGGCAGCGATGCGCATGTGTGCGAGCCGCAGTGACGTAGGGTCGACTCATTACAATCATTACTTGATCAAATTAATCTTTCGATGTCGTATGTCAAAGGCATATTCAGCGAAGACCAGCCCGCTACAAAATTTTACATCGAAAGGCTCCAAACGGCATCTGTGGCCAAAAATTTCACGGAAACCATTGACTTCCGCATAGCTCCACAACATTGGAGTCTGTAAATGTCTGCGGAGAGCTTCTATTGGCCCTACCAACTCTGGATGAAGTGTGTTCCATCATCAAAACCCAAAAGAATAATAATATAGCGTCACGCATCGATGAGATTCCAGTAGAGCTCATCAAATATGGTGGCAGTAGTGTTTATAAAGCTATTCACAAAGTCATCCAGCACATTTGGAAACAAGGACATATGCCGAAGGAGTGGAGCTAATCAATTATATTCCCTATCCACACAAAAAGGTAACAAGCTACAATGCGAAAATTATAGAGGCATAACACTACTTTGTTCGGCGTACAAAATATTCGTACAGATTTAAGAAAATAAAATTGGATCATATGCCATTAGTATTATTCCGTTGACGCTAAGCAAACATACGACAGTATTGGTCGTAACGTACTGTACCAAATAATGCTTTGCTTTCGCATCCCAGCCAAATTAGTCCGTCTTACCAAAGTAACAATGACGTCCATGACCTCCCAAGTCCACATCAACAACCAACTCACCGATACCTTTAACACAAACATCTGGATAAAGCAAGGAGATGGGCTGGCCCCATTGCTATTCAATTTGGCTCCGAAATACGTCATAAGGAAGCTACCTATCGGTCCATAAGGAACATTACTATACAAGTCGAACCAAATAGTAGCTTAAGCGGGCGATATCAACATTTTATCACGATCATTAAAAACTACCAAAATACTCTTCCTGAAACTTGCTAGCGAAGCAAAACTTGTAGGGCCACAGATCAATGAAAATAAAGCGATGCTCATGACACAGTCGAGGAAACATACCTCAAGCACACGTAATATCACACTAGTAGAATACAGTATCGTAGGCGCTATTACAATGAGAACCAGCAATAAAAGTATTGAAATACGCCAAAGAATACAGCTTGCAAATCAGATATTTTATTCAGGTTTGACGATCTTGAAAACCAGCAGCATACATAGGAAAACAAAGCTCCAAGTACATAAATCGGTGATAAGACCTGTGTTATGCTAGGAGTATGAAACATGGACCCTAACCGAAGCATCCGCAAACACATTGAACGCCTTTGAGCGACGGGTTCTGAGGCGCATAATCGAAGTGAAGCTAGAAAGGGACCAATGGCGAATTCGACACAATCATGAGCTGTAAGTAATTTTAGACGAGCTTGAGGTTGCAACGATTGCCAGACTGCGGAAGCTGGAATCGGTTGCACACAGGAATCGGATGGATGAATAACGAATAACCAAAAGGGTGTTCGTTGGGTAAACTGAAGGCCGAAGACCAATGGGGAAGGCGAAAAAACGCTGGTCTGACTCGGCCGACGAAGACAGTTCATCGGTGCTCGGACATCGGAATTGGAGGACGCAGTCAGTGGACCGAGACAATTGGAATGAATTTTGATTTGAAAGCCCGTTTTTGTAACAGGCTTCAACAACCTTAATGCGCTGCTTCATTGTGTACCTCTCCTAGGTTGAATTTGTCAAATACTGAAACAAAGAAACGTCAAATTAAGTAGGGCGAAAAACTTGACATTAAGGTGTGACTCATAATTAACATCGTGCATTATGGTTGGACCACCCTTTGTGTTAAAACAAATATATCATACTTGACATAGAATTAAAAGTAACACCATACATATGGCAAGTGCCTGTCTACATTCATAACTCATTTAAGAATACCCGTGTATCTAGATTAATTTAGGATGCTTGAAAATAAAATTTCTGATTGATTTATATTCTTCGTCAATTTTTTATCAAATCGAAAGAATTGCGGTTCCGCGATACCCAAGCCACAGTTCAGGAGTTGTTCACTAAAACGTTGGCTAAGAAGTTTTTTTAACTTTTCACTTCCACGAGGCAGCAAGGAATCATGCCAACTGCTTATTGAAATTTTCATTGGGTAGAGACGTCAAGCTTTTTGTGCCATCAACAATAAAGTGCTATAAATCAATGCCACGTATATCACCTCGAAAATGTTGCAAGTCACATAGCTATGCCTTAATTATAAACTACATATGTATATCCCGGTTTCCAACAACGATATTCACAAAGAAAAATCCCTCCACGCAACGTGAATTGTCCTCGATTTTCCATAATTGATTTTTCAAAATTAAATATTACGCCACGCATGACAGACAGGTTGTAATTAATAATGTGAACTGGAAAGGCATCTTGTTGTTCCAGATTTTAATTCCATGACTAATTTTAGTGCTATCTAAATGCAATCAACAAAAGAACATTCGACATTAAATGAAGGACATTTTCACTATGCCCTACAATAGCGACCATTAACTCGCACTTATTACTCATTTCGATCTTTCTTCGCGATACACATCATTTAACGGCAATCTGAAACGGTTAATTGTGTTTTAGCCACACAACACCATGTAATAACGAGCTAATTATTCATTATCCCCAAAATGGAAATATGTGACATCTGCATATGTGAGACAGGGCGTCAAACATGATTTAAATATTGCATTGCGTTGCATTCCATTTCAAGTTGTGAAGAAAGAAGAACTGTATCGAATGAGCGAATGCGTTCATCCGAGGCTCCGTTTCGAGAGGCGTTCATTCACATGCCTCGCGGTTCAACGACAGAACCCTGAGGAATACCACCAGCGTGACTAATTTCCAACTGTTTGCAGCACAGCGGTGCATCCATCCTCAGCACCATTATTCACGGTGCCATAATTAACGAAATGATTTGTCACTCTCTGCTTGTTAGAGGAGTCCCTTTTCAATGGAAATAATATACATAAATATTTTCATGATCGATCTGCTGTGCGATCGATTTTGGACCCTATCATGGATTGGTCACGGACCTTAAAAATGTGTCGAGAGGATGTTACCCGTTTCAGCATATTTTTGTTAATAGTAATTCAGAGTTACCACTCGCTGGTTGAACTCATTGATTTAATCAAAGATTCGATAACATGTTGCCGAGTGTTGCTGATCATAATATATAGTATCTGGCGTTACATCAAGCACTCGTAGTATTGTGACAGTAATTGAGATATGGCATGCCTTAAATAATAAAACAATTTTTGGATATTTATGTTGGATAATTATTGATTCGTTTTTATGCAAATCAGTCGATATTTTATCCAAGGCTTGGGCGGCACTCAGAAACCTTTTGAGTTGCTTGTTATTGAATTCACAATTTCATGAACATTTGATGGTTCTGAGATAGTCCTAAAATAATCTTCAGCTTATAGAAATTGATAGAATAATAGAATTTGATCCCAACTGCCTCAGATTAGGAAATTGCAAAAATTCTCTTTGTTGCTTTTCAAGGATGCGATGCACATGTAAGCAATAAGGAAAATAATTTACGGCGTATTTTCAAAATGACAATGAATTTGAAAAACTAGCAGTCGAAATTAATCAATTTTATTTAACTTTGATTGAAAAATATTTTGAAATAAACACCATCAGATTTTAGTGGTTTTAAATACAGTTTTATTCTTCTGGGTCCATTTTCGGGGAAATTATGTATTAATAGGTAACTTAAGGAGTAAATCATGTTTTACAAATGTTTTGCCGAATAATGCAGTACAAGATATGTACTGGGACCGTGTTTTATTTCACGTCTAATAAACATTTACATCAGTTCAGTTAAATGTATAAAACCACAGGAAAATCGAGTGACTACCATACAAATTTGTAAATTTTCTGTATCTTTTCTACTTCTATTGGTCATTTTACCATTCCCAACTTAAATCATGCACTTTAACCCTATTTGAATGTTCATTTTTTTGACAGTCCTTATGCGTATGGATTTTTAAGCTTAGTATACTAAGCTAAAAATCGATATGCATAATTCTCTTGTTCGACCTAGAAAGATCGTATTTAATATGCTTACATAGATGCATAATTTTACCTAAGTCTATGTACATATGTTATTGCTAGTTCTAGTAAAAATAAATCAGATAAGTCCACTTAGGTAATTTTACTATAATATTTAGGGTTTCTTTCCACTTACAAAGCCCTATTAAAATCAATTTTATCTGTTCAGCTCAATGTCCGCCTATTCGTCTGTCCATCCGTATGTCATATCAGTTTTTCTCCGAATATATCGCAGCTACACACTCCAAACTGTTTATGTGGATCAGAAGTGATGATCCCTGGAAAGTTCGAGTGTTAATAAATTGTTCAGTGGTTTCAAAGGTTGGGTCCCCCATATCAAAAGGGAAGCCGTACCATTTCTTTCACCGAAGGTAGTCATGTGAAATATTGAATGGAAGGTTTTGATGCAGACTTTTAAAAATAGGTCCTGAAACAGTGTTACCAACATTGTGGAGTACAGAAGGAGGGGAAATACACGAGAAATCAGTGGGATTGGGTGCCCGCCATTCGGAAAGTCTGAAAATAATCATAAAAGTAGGCCTTCATGACTACAACAGCAGTAAATACCTTTTTTTGTCGCCACTCACGCACTGAGCAACTGGACTACCTACCAAATACCTCTCCTGTCACTGAAAACCTAGCTTGGAACCGTTTGATACATTACTTCAAGCCAAGTCCCAATTTCTTACGCCATGAGGAAAAAGGGTTGCCAGATAAGCTTACTCCCAGCCCTGAATGCTGTGAGTCCCCTTTACGTTTCAGGGATCCCCGAACATAATATGCCGCATGGTTCCATTCGTCACCTGATCCAAGCATCACCGCGACTATACTATTTTTGGTCTACCTGTAGACATCCCGACGCAGTCTGTCCCATTTTTTTACATGCAAAGAATGTGTGGTAGGCATAATCTTCCACTCCTGGGCAAAATTGACACTCGGGGGACCGCGAATTTTCAAGCTTGAGCAGTTAAGACTATTTTTGGTGCTTAGTACAACCAGTGAAATCCTGGAGCCATGTCAAAGGTTCGTTGTCTCCGTAGATCTGTTGAAGACATGCCCCATTCGATTACTATATCGTTGAAGTTTCTCCCAATGAGCACGTTGCCATCTGCGTTCAAGACTAAGCACTCCAAAGAATTGAAATTGGCTTAGTAAGACGACATTGGCCCGTCTTCACGTCCACAGCTCTCCACCGGAAAATTGATGTTCCAAGCCCAGATGGCAGCAGTACCAGTTTCGTTGGGATACCACGTTGCAGAACTTTTATAGTTGTGTTGCTCGCTCAGCAGCAAAAAGTCGGCTTTCATGTCCCCCGCAAACTGCTCAAGCAGGGCAAGACGTGGTGGACTCAACTATGAGCATCATCATGAACGCTGGAAACGTTTCTATGCCTGGCACAGCAAGTCCCCAGTGTACTGGTGGTCGACTGAAATCGCTGAAAAATGGAGGGAGTGTCACAAGCTTCGACATGAGGCTTAACGGACATGGAACCGTGACGAGGCATTCAACCGGGTAGCAATATACATCTCGGCCAGAGAATGCTTTCAAAAATTGACTAACAACAGCAAGGCTTGTTGCTGGCAAGATCTAGTGGACAATGTGAACAAGATACAAGCTACAAGCTAGTTATGCGGAATACATGATGCGGGAAAAATGGACGAGATAGTGCGGGCACTCTTCTCCACCCATTTCGTCCATGTTGACGCTGTCCATAGATTAACAGCAGTCGAGTATCCACTCATCATGTTGCCGGAACTGAAAGAGGCAGTACTTCCTCTGAAAGTGAGGAAGGCCCCAAGTTCAGATGGTGTTCCAGCTGATATGTTGCCATTGGGGGTAGGGTTTTCCCAGTACAATATAAGGTAGTGACGCTCGTACTGATCAGCAAATGGAAGAGGATTTTGGATCACCGTCTGTATATCGTCCATTATGCATGCTAGACATTGTTGAAAAAGTGCTAGAGAAACTCATCAAGGGAAATATCATTGATGCAATTTGTGCTACGCGGAACCCATCTACTCGGCAGTATGGCTATAAAGCAGAACGCTCCACCGTTGATGCGATCGCAGAGCAAAGTCCAAAAGGCAGAGGCATATAGCCACACCAAGCAGCGGATTGTCCTGTTGGTGACGACGTTAGAAACGCCTTCAACTCCGCTAGATGGGTGGATATTCTGCAAACTTTGGAAAAACCTTTTCAAGTTCCAGAATATCTAATGCAGCTTTTGAGGAACTACCTAAAGGACCGAAGCCTGCTCTACGACACAGCACAGGGCCAACAAAGGATAGAAGTCACATCGGATGTTGCCGAGGGTCTATTCTTGGTCCAGA
The DNA here is from genome assembly GCA_963969285.1 of Odontomyia ornata. Taxonomy (NCBI): domain Eukaryota; kingdom Metazoa; phylum Arthropoda; class Insecta; order Diptera; family Stratiomyidae; genus Odontomyia; species Odontomyia ornata. Next base: position 381,588,408 of record OZ017738.1, read on the forward strand.
CCTGTGGAATGTGTCTTACGACAGGCTACTTAGACTGGAGATGCCAAACAAGTCACACTTGACCGGTTATGCGCATGATGTTGCGGCTCTGGTCACTGGATGTACCATTGAACAAGCGCAACTTAGGCTAGGTAGTCTAATGCGCCGACTGAGAGGCCGAGTGACTGCTTGCTGGGGCAGTTTAACACTGAAGAAACCAAAATGGTCATCTTGAGTAAAAAGAAGATTTACCTGCAGGACTCAGCACTGATAATCCTGAAGCAGCCATCTGAGCCGTTGCCCTGATTTTCTCAGAGAAACTTATCTTCGAGTCAATCGACTCGAAGATAAGTTTCTCTTCTCTTGCTCTGAGCAAATCAGGGCAACAACTGAGATGGCCGCTTTGGGAATATCAGCACTAATTTCACTTATGCCACCGTAGGGGGACCAAACTCATCAAGAAGATGCCTCTTGATGAATACTTTAGGGTCAGTGCTACTGTATGGATAGAAATATGGGGTTACGCTCTCAGTAAGAAGGTATACCGAAAACGCTTGGCATAGGTATAGAGAAGAGAAGCACTGAGGATTGCATCTTCGTATGGTTCACCAGTGAGAGCTATTGTTGCTGGAGAATGCCGGGCTTTTTACCTGTATCAAAACGAGGACGCGAGGGAGATGATTGTCCGTGAGGAGAGACAGCGCTCACTTAACGATTTGCAGCAGTCTGGGGTGAGTTGCACAAAGGGAATGTGGACGCCTCACCCCAGATGTGAGGCTGTGATTAAATTGAATAGAAATTTTGACAAAAAAGTACCCGGGAATTGCAAATAAAACGCAAAATATTTAATTACCTATCAATATTTATTTTGTCGCCTTCAAAGTAATCCCCATCAGAGGCACCACAGTTACGCCAATGATTTTTCCAGTCCTCAAAACACTTTTCATAAGCACTTTTTGGGATGGCCTTCAGCTCCTTAAGTGAGTTTTGTTTTACATTGTGACGAAAAAGTACCCGGAAATTAAAAATAACATGCAAAATATTTGATTATTCATCAAAATCAAACGGAGTCAAATCTAGTGAACACGGTGGGTGATCGATGGGATTTATTACATTTTTGGCTTTAAATTCAGTCGCAATAAAAAAATCACAAAAATTGCTACGCACTTCTGAGGTGTACCGACTTAAGCAGCTGCTGCAAACAGACTGGTTGACGGATCGCGCTCATATTTGGCACAATAGTTAAGGTCAGTCCTACCAATCTTACAAAATACATTTTTTTTTTAAATATAATCTACCCGGGGAACGGAAATTACAATTTCCGGGTACTTCGTTGCCATAATTTATGATGGGGCTTCCTCCTATTTGACCAGCTTTTGAGTGGACATGGGTGTTTTCAGCAATGGTAAGTCACGGCCCCTAATCATTGGCTTTGCCCAGGAGAGGAAAACAATGCTTGTCACACATTTTTTCCGTGGATAAAATGGGACAGGCAGTGAAGAGACCTTTACAGGAAGATGGGAGGATTTACTCTGGAAAGCATCTCGTATCGGTTGACAAACAGAATCAGGTGATACATTATGTTCGGGCGGTCCTAAAAGATAACAGCAGCCAGATGCGTTCAGGCTGGGGTATCGCTTGTCTAGCAATTCCTCTTCTCCTTTCCCCTCCCGCATATGAGGCACCTTCAAGCTCCCCAGCTTGAAGGTGCCTCATAGCGTAACAAAACGAGACCTGGCCCGAAGTAAGGTGTCAAACAGTTGCAGGTTGGGTTGTCGGGTTGACAAGGGAAATGTTCAGTGGGTAATCCAGTCGCTTGTGAGAATGGAAGCCCCAGACTCAGTGCGCAAATGACATTCAGCTTCCAACCACTAAAAAAACTGCTGAAGCAGGTTTTGGGCGGTTGAACTGCAATGTACGTTTACTTGCAGGATGTATGTCATCAAAATTCTGACTTTACCTTAGCTAGGGCTTCGTGTACAACTTGAGATTTTCCTCATCTCAAGATGTGCCCAAGATCCAGTCTTGGATTAGCATACTTGCAAAGAATACAGTTTACACTCTTTTCTTTTATGTCCCGTTTCAACGCATTTATAATATAGGGAGCTCCTATCGGGTTCTTTGCATACTTGTGTGGTGTGACCATAGCAAAGGCATTTGAAGCATTAAAGTTGCACTGCTCTTCGCTGTATCCTTCAGACAACTCACCTAATTCTTGCTTTGCCCTCATTCATAAATTGCTTGGTGTTCTTTTCGGTCAAGTCAACGATGGCCATGCGTTGCCCCCTATGGTTGACGGGTATCAGCCTCGCTTTGATCCTGCCCACGCTAAGGAGCTCTCTTTTGATGGCCTCTTCTACCAGCGCCAGTGTGTCTTATTTCGCTCCTTGCCTTTGGCTCAAGCCACGCTTTTGCGAAGGATTGTCTTTAGTGCGCCGCAGGATGTTTTTTGTTGTCGGTCTCTGCTCCAAATTCGACCAGTATGAGGCCTGACCGCGTTTGTCGTACTGCTTTAATAGTAGTGTTGGTGTCTTTGGGCCTTACAATTCCTCTGATATTTCATAGCGCTTCTGTACAGGATTAGCTATCTTGGGGTTTTATGAGCAGTTTTTTCTGCTGTGACCGTCATCAGGGTTTTTTCTATCCTGTTTTGCATCTGGTTTTTTCTTGTTGGGTGTCTGTGTAAACTTCATTTTGTGCCACTTTTTGAAGGAATTTCTCTGCAACGTTTTTTGTTTCTTTTGTTAGCACTGTCTGGGACCCCTGACCTAGCGTTCCATGCCCATCCAGTACCTCTGCCTCCCTTCTTTTTTTCTGATATACTGCGATTGTGGTAGACGTCATTCTTTTATTGATATTCTATGGTGAAGCTATTTGTGACCTACCATAGCCTAGTTCAGTGTCAATTACTTGTTGCTCTAGATCTTTGCTGTGGTTTAGGTTACATTAGTTGTGTTATAGTCCCTTATCTAACAGCTCAATTTCCTGTGTTGCGCAAGCCGTGACTGAAGGGAATGTACCGCCCAAAGACACCAACACCGCTATTAAAGCAGTACCACCAGCCCAGCCAGGCCACATACTGGTCGGATTTGGAGCAGAGGGTGACAACAAAGAAAAATTCTGTGAAGCAGTAAAGAAAGTCCTCGACAAAAGCGCAAATGTAGCCTCGTTTGAGCTGATGCCAACAATTGAAATAAGAGAAATTGACTACGTCTTGTACCTGACTGAGGCAGATGAGGTCATCAAAAGGAAGCTCCCTACGGTGTACAGGATCAAACTGAGGCTGAGCCAAGAAAACTATAGTGAACAACGCATGGTCATCATTGACTCGACCGAAAAAGTGCCAGATACGGTGAAGAGCAGCGCTTCTTTAATGCTTCAAATTCCTTGGCTAAATAGAATATGAACATGGGCAAATTATATCTTTTGGAAGGATGCTGATCCAAGACTGGGTTTTCCAGGGAGCCCTAGTGAAAACAAAATTAGAGCTTTGATGACTCGTTTTATGCAAGTAAGCCTACACCGTAGTTCAGCCACTCAAAACCTACTGGAGCGATTTGCAAGGAAAATAAAACCTGACGCGTTGTTGTGGAGTTAGCAATATCACGATAAAAGCTCTGCATAATGGTATCCTGATGAAACTAATACTGCCCCCATCTGGGCTCAAAACTGTGATTTCTAGGCGAATGATGGTCTTTTGTGGGTTTGGCACTCAGGTATCAACTTTTTTAGTACAAACCTTTCACTGAGCCAACGGAGATCATCTTTTCAAATCAAGCTTAATGCTTTGAAAGGTGCTCTTTCAAACGTAGAGGGCAACGTGCTCGTGCAAAGAGACTTCAACGCTAAAGCAATCAAATGGGGTACGCCCTAAATAGATCTACAGGGAAAAAATGCTAGAAATAGCGGCCAAGACAGAATTTTCCATACTAAACATAGCAAATAGGCCTACCTCCCACCGTATACTAGAACTGAGATTTGCCTCGGATTCTTAAGTATGGAGAATATAGGGTTGAAGTGCACTAGAGGACTACTCAGCCAGTGATCATCAGAGTGTTCTACTTGAGATCCGTGATGTTGTCTCCCAATGTTTGCGCTCCTATTTTTCTACAATTGGATGAAACATTGGAATGATGGACGTCAAGAGGTTGGTCAAGATGCTCACGGCAAGCAATCTGCTGCATAATGATTCGAAGGGGATAGAAAAATCGGTAGTTCAGGACGCGGTGAACTCAACTATGAGTATTATCACATCTGCTTACAGTACATATATGTTCCGTCGAAAACCCCGGCACACTGATGGTCGAATGGAATCATTAAAAAGCAAAGGGAGTGTAACAAGTTTCGAGGAGAAGTTCAACGGGCGCGGAACCATGATGAGGCATGCAACCGGGTAGCGACTTACAAGTCAACCAGAAAATGCTCTCATAAATTGATTAACGAGTGCAAGGCTCGCTGCTAGCAAGATTTAGTGAAATATGTGAACAATGATCCGATGGTCTTGGCCATAATTTAATTATGTGGAAGCTTGGTACCCTACAGATGCCTTGCATGCATGATGCCGAAAAGATGGATGAGATAGTGCATGCACTTTTCTAGCCCATCCCACCCATGTTAATACTGTCCACGGTGAAACAGAAATTGGGTGCCCACTCTTCACACTGCCAGAACTACGAAAGGCAGTCTTATCATTAAAAATAAGGAAGGATCCAGGCGAAAATGGTGTTCCAGCTGAGGTGTACCAACTTATTTATCACCATTGTCCTGACTTGCTGCTCAGAGCATTCTAGATTTGCCTAGCGGTTTTTTGGATATATTCAAAGTGATGAGGCTCATGCTGATCAGCAACGGGAAGAAAAAATCAGGATAGCCGTCTGCATACCACCCGTTATGCATACTAGACACTGCTGGGAAAGTGCTAGAGAAACTCATCAATGGAAGACTCAATGACGCAATTCGTGCTGCTTGAGACCTTTTTCCCTTGCAGTACATCCGTAGAGCAGCACACGCCACCATTGATGCAATTGTGGTCTAAAAGGCAGAGGCATGTAGCTAAACCAAGTGATAGATCGTTCTGTTGGTGACATTCAACGTTATGAACATCTTTAACTCCACTAGTTGTGTGGATATTGTAGATGGAAAACTCTTTTCAAGTTCCAGAATATCATCCGGGGGCTTTGAGGGAGTATCTGAAGGACGAAAGCTTACTTTATATTACGACACAGGGCCAACGAAGGATGAAAGTTATATCAGCTGTAGCCCAGGGTTCCATTCTTGGTCAAGACCTGTGGAACGTATCTTACCATTGGCTACTGCGACTGAAAATGCCAGGTGAGTCACGCCTGATTGAGTATGTGGATGATATTGTGGCTCTGCGCCTAGGCATGCTTACGCCCTTAGTGAGAGACTGGATGACTTCTCGCGCATTCAGTCTAGCACCGGAGAAAACTAAGGTGGTTATCTTGACAAAAAAAAAGAATCCCTTGGGTAAGGACAATCAATACTGGGGACATACTAACCAAGCCGAAACCAGCGGTGAGGTACCTGGAGCTACTGATAAACTCGAAGATGATTTTCTCTGAGTAAATCAGGGCAACGGCTAAGAAGGCTGCTTCGGGAGTATAGGCTCTGAGCTAAATTACGGCCAACGTAGGGGGATCCAACCCATCAAGAAGACGCCTCTTGATGAGTGGTATATGGTCAGTGCTACTATGCAGAGCAGAAATATGGGGCGACTCTCTCGGTAAGGAGGTGTGTTGGAAATGCGTAGCACAGGTACAGAGAAAAAAAAATCACTGAGGATTACACTTTCATATCCGTCAGTCTCTGATTCAGCGCTCCTTACCAGAGCGTATCGCGAGATTTACATGCGATGAAGCGAGAACGCGAGCGAGACAATGTCTTGGGAGGCGAGACAGCGATCACCCAACGATTGGCAGCAGTCATGGGTGAATTGAATGAAGGAAGCTAGACTGCAAGGCTCATCCTGGATCTGAGGCTGTTGCTAAATCGAAGACATAGTGAAACTGGCTTTTATTTAGGGAAATTTTGAGTGGGCATGGGTGTTTTCAGTCGTACCTGCACAGAACTGGTAGGCCCTGGATTCCCGATGCTCGATTTTGCGCAGAAGAGGAAATCGATGCCTGCCACACTTTTTCCGTGGAGAAACTGGGACAAGGTGATCGAAAGGTTTACCCCGGATAGTGTGGTCATGTTTATCCCAGATAGTGTGGTCATGGCAATACATGCATTGGTTGAAAAATGGAACCATGTAAAGAACGCATCCTGCAATATGAAGCCACATCATTGCATAGCAAAAAAGAGACCAGGCCAAAAGTTATGTGTCAAACGGTTCCAGGTGATGTTGACAGGGAAGTGTTTTGTGCGTTATCCAGTCACTAGCAAGCATGGGAGCCTCATGGTCAGTGCGTAAATGGCATTGACTTTGCAATAACAAAAAAAATTTGTATCTGATATATTTACGATTCGTGGATAGAAATCTGTGTTCATTGGTGAGGTCATTGTGCTTAGCTATTACATCAATTTTTCAAAGTCTTTGTCGTCTCATATTTAGTTTTGAGCTGATGATCAATTTTTTGTCTCACAGCATTGTAGAATTGTAAAAAGTTTCCAGCTTGTATAAGTTCAGTTAATTTTAAGGGTGAATATAATTGGTTAATTTCATATTTTTTATGTACAGTGTTCTTACTTCATTTTCACTGGGAAGGATTTGTGAACTGCCGTATGTGCTTCGTGTAGCTTATGTGTTTTGGATTATTAATATATTTGCAAATGCTGGTGTTGTGGAATTTTTAAACACTGGGTTTCGAGTCGTATGTTTGCTATGGTTTAATGAAGTCTTAAGCTAATGTTTTGAAACGATCGCAACATTTTGGCCTAGCTGACAGTGACATACAACAGCCCAAAAAATAAGAATGTAATACTCTTCTACCTAGCCTAACAAAGAGCCTACCGACTAAACCCATCCTACACCTATATAAAGTCAATTCCTTCGACATATTTTTTTGACACCGAAAGCGTCTACTTGCACAAAAAGCAAGGCCCAATAGCTTTTCAAGAAAGTGGAGATATCAAAATTAATTCATCGACTTATATATATCAACTAAGTTATCAAAATAACTTTAACTAATTTTAACAGTGAAATATTACAATATTCGCAACCTACATGTTAAACGTATCTCTAGTTCTTAGAAAATATTTAGAGAATTGGCCTACGGATATCAAATAAACAAAATGATTGATTATCTCTAGTTAACATATCTAAAAGAACCAATACAAAAAAAATGAACTAAAAATAAAGGTAGGAATAATGAGGTACAACAAAAACCAATAACCACGAACGACCATGTGTAATTGCCTTTACGTCTCTAAAAACTAAACTGCTGCATCTTAGCTCTACCAACCTCGACATGCTGTCACGGAAACCCTTTGCACTCTCCTATGCAGCCGTTAAGATGCCGCTCGAGCCAAGGTAATAAATGTTAAAGTAAAAATGTTAGAGTAAAAACAAAAAAATCAAATGAATACATTAAACAAAAAAGATACTTAAATAAAATTGAGTAATAAAGTAGGGAAAAAGATTGAATGTAGAACCTGAACGGTTAGATTTGAATTCAAAGTCAAATAAAAATGATGGCGAAGCAAAACTGAGGAGTTCTTGTGGAATGCAATCCAGCATTGCAACTCATTATTCAGAATTTTCATTTCTCACGATTTAGTAGACACTCTTCAAAGACGCGTGGATGTTTAAATGGATAAAATTATTCTCTCACTCAAAGAAAAGGAAAGTTCATGTACAACAAGTCGTTAGCACTCAAGTTGATTAAGTGGATAAGGGCTACATCACGGGATTAGAATATCTTAAATCTGAGCTACTTATAATGAACTTATGGGATCTGTACCTGATAAGTTGGATTCTGAGAAAGTACATTGAAGAGTTCAGAAGATGCGAGAATGAATAGCAAGTGATACAAACTCCGCCAAAGACGGTCCAAAGCCCGTTTGAGAAAGAAGGAGGGAACCCCTTGTTTCCCCAATCCATAGCTTCAATGTTTCCTCATCCAAACGCCCCCAATTAAATGGTAGTAAACGCTCTCGGGGTGAACAGTGGGTTTACTGGTTCCCCAATAATGTAGCATTAAATGTCGAGAAATGCTCATAACTGTAAATAAATCTACAGCTCTGCTACTAAATCCTACTTACACCTCCTTTGTGAGGACGTAAGAGGGTGGAGGCGAATCTTCCGCACCTGATAACGGAATCAACATAATAACAATGCCGCCGGAATGGAGGTTGGGCGACGGGCTGACTCCCCGTCCCTGGATATTCTTTAATTGTTTCGAAACGTGCAGATAGGCCTCGGAATGGATTGGACTCAAGGCAACGACCTCGCAGACGAAAAAAGGACTATGGCATTGGATCCTGGAATGTCAGATCACTCAATTACCCAGGCGCTGTTAAGGACCTTTTCCAACAGGCCATTCAATATCAATGAAAAGTACTGGCAGTCCAGGAAACGAATTGAGCTGGAAACGACATTCAAGACATGAGATCGCACACAATATTTAAAAGTGGGAAGCCTTCTGGAAAGCGAGAATTTGGAGTGGCCTTCATTGTGGATACGGAGTTAAATCGTACGTTATTGATTTGAAAGCAGTCAATGAACGGTTGTGTGCGATCCGTATAAAAGCGATATTCTTCAAAATTTGGCTGATTAATCTTCACGCCCCGACCAAAGAAAAGAACGAAGAAACGAAGGAAACGTTCTACAATCACCTGGAAAGACTGGTCGGCTCATTGCCCATAAACGATACAAAAATAATTCTGGGTGATTTCAACGCTGAGGTTGGCAATGAGCTATCTCATCGGTGAACGACTGGAGGATATAGCCTCCACGATGAAACAAATGACAACGGCCAGCGCCTGATTCACTTTGCATGTAGCAGAAATCTAGTCATACGTTCGACTTGCTTCCCACATCGAAGCATTCACAAAATGACCTGGGTATTACCGGATGGCAACACACAAAACCAGATCAATCGTGTTCTGATCCAACAACGTTGGGCCTCGAGCATACTTGACGTCCATACATACCGAGGAGCCAAATACTTGATCAAATTAAACTATCGATGTCGTATGTCAATGGCATATTTAGCGAAGACCAGCCCGCTACAAAAATTTGACATCGAAACGCTCCAAACAGCGTCGGTGGCTGAAAACTTCACGGAGACCCTCGACAACCAGCTGGCTCCCATCTTATCAGACGCATCGTCAAAGACGAGCAACGAGCTCTGGATGGAAGTGAAAGCGGCTATGAGAACAGACGATCGGACATCAAGCCCGGCGCAAGAGGAATGTTTGGTTCGATGATGAGTGCCAGAATGCGTTAGATAAAAGAATCATGCGTACAAAGAATACGTAGGTAGGAAAACCAGAACGAAGGGAGAACACTATGAAAATCTCAGAAGAGTAGCGAATAAGATAATTAGGATTCAGAAAAGGAAATACTATGACAACCAACTGAGAACTATAGACGTGAGTTTAGCGAGCAATAACACAAGACAAGCATACAAAGTAGTGAAAAACCTGAAACGTGGTTACCAGCCCAAAACCACGCTCTGTCGTGATGACATCGGCAATATCATTGTTGATGAAATCAACACTAAGGAAAGATGAGCATCATATTTCAAGAACCTCCTTAGTCCCCCGCACAGCTCCCGAACATCGGAGCCTTTAGATATCTGCACAGAGCTTCCATTGGCCCCACCAACTCTCGATGAAGTTTGTTCCATCATCAAAGCCCAAAAGAATAATAAAGCGCCGGGCATTGATGAGATTCCAGTGGAGCTCATCAAATATGGTGGCAGTAGTGTTCATCAAGCTACTCACAAAGTCATCCAGTACATTTGGCTACAAGAACATATGCCGAAAGAGTGGAGCTAATCAATGATATTCCTTATCCACAAAAAAGGTGACATGCTACAGGCATGTCACTACTTTGTACGGTGCGTAAAATATTTTCTAAAATCTTAGAAAATAAAATCGGATCATACGCCAACAGTATTATTGGGGAGTATCAAGGTTGTTTTAGCGTAGTTAGACCAACAAGAGACCAATCGTTCACAGTCAAGCAGGTACTTGAAAAATGCTTGGAGTTCAACATAGACGTACAGTATTGATCGTAACGTACTGTACCAAATAATGCTTGCTTTTGGCATCCCAGCCAAATTACTCCGTCTTACCAAAATGACAATGACGTCGACAACCTCCCAAGTCCGCATCAATAACAAACTCACCGATGCCTTTGACACAAATATCAGACTAAAACAAGGAGATGGGCTGGCCACATTGCTATTTAATTTGGCTCTGGAATACGTCATACGGAAGCTACCTGTCAATACGCGAGTTACATTACTGTACAAGTCGAGCCACGTAGTGGCCCATGCGGATGACATCAACATTCTGTCACGGCCACTAACAACTCAACTCGACAGTGAAGCAAAGCTAGTAGGGCTACAAATCAGTGAAAATAAAACAAAGCTCATGACGCAGTCGAGGAAAAATACCTGAAATACACAAAATATCACACTTGGCGAATGCAACATCGAGAATGTTAGCAAATTTGTGTATCTAGGCGCCAAAATAACGAAAACGGGCAATAAAAGTGACGAAATGTGCCGAGGAATACAGCTCGCAAATAATTATTTTATTCAGTATTGACGATCTTGAAGACTAGCTGCATACACGGGAAAACAAAGCTCTAAGTATAAAAACCTGTGTTATGCTACGGGTGTGAAACATGGACCCTAACCCAAGCATTCGCAAACATATTGAACGCCTTTGAGCGACGGGTCCTGAGACGAATAATCGGAGCGAAGCTAGACGGGGACCAATGGCGAATTCGATACAACCATGAGCTGTATGAAATTTTTGACGAACCGGAGGTCTCAAGGATTGTAAGAATGCGGAAGCTGCAATGGGCTGGACACATGAATCGTATGGACGAATAACAGATACCCAAGAAGGTATTCGTTGGGAGAACTGAAGGCCGGCGGCTGGTCTGACTCGGTTGACGAAGACAGTTCACCGCTGCACGGATTTCGAAATTGGATGACGCGGTCAACGGACCGAGACAGTTGGAGGCGCTGTTTGCAGGAAGCGAAGGCCCGAAAGGGGCTGTAGTGCTAAGAAGAAGAAGAAGAAGATACAAACCCAGCACTAGCCACAAAAACATCTGTCGCCATTCGATCAGCGATTCATGACGAGTTACAATGGCGAAAATCACAAAACTGTCGCTTTTGTCATATGCAACTAAAGAGAATTCGTTGCCTATATCGTAAATTTGTTATGTATATGACCAAATCTGAGAGACAAGCTTATTAGAATCTAAACTTAATCCAAGAGGAATTCAATGTAGCACATAAAGCTCTGCTGGCGGATGAATGTTGCCAATATCTTTGACAAATATACAACGCTATTAACGAAAATATTTCCAATCCTTTAGAATTTATTCCCAAGGGCGTTGCCGCGCCAGAAGCTCCTCCTGCAAATATATTAAATTCAGAAGTTTTGGAACATCCTCACACAACCATTTACAAAAACATCAGTGAGGAAAATTCTGTATTACGTACGATATTACTTCATATGAAAAATACTGCCGGAGAAATTAGTCATGGATCTAAACCAGAATAGGAAGGAGCAAGAGGTTCTGAGTCCTATGAAGAGTGTATTAGGCTTGGTAAGAACTGGAAACGAATGTTGACGAATTTTTGGATGTTTTAGCTACTAAGAGAAATCAGAAAGCTATAGGACTTCAATGAATTATAGAAAAGAAAGAGGGATTGATTCGCAAACACATGATGGGTAAGCGTTTAAGCTTTGCTGCTCGTACTGTTATTACTCCAGATCCGAATTTTAATGTTGAAGAAGTCGGCATTCCTGATCTGTTTGCAAGAAAACCGTCTTATCTGGTTTCAGTTACTTCATGGAATATCTTAAAACAACGTAAAATTGTCATCAATGTACCAGATGTTCATACTGGGGCAAATTATGTCGAAGATGAAAAGAACACAAAATAATGACTACAGCAAATAATCCAGGCAAACGCGAGAGTATGACTAAATGGCTTCTTACTAGATCAAAAAATGGAATAAAAATCGTTCATCGACATTTATTGAATGGTGATATACCTTCATTCAATCGACAACTTAGTGTCCCAGTATGATGACCCACAAAGCTCATATTCTACTTCGTGAGAAGCATTCCGTTTGCACTACTCCAATTGTAAATCCTACAATGTTTGTTTTCATTGCAATGACAATCCATCGGGCAACCAAAGCCAGTTAGGGTGTCACTGATGCAAGCCAGTACCGCAATTGAAAGTTGAATCGCCTCGAGGGAAAATTAACGGCTCGCCAGTTAAAATTGAGCTGATAAGGAACCTGCGGACAAACGACGGGTCTTTTTGGTGGACGAAGATCAATGGCAGAGGATCGACAGTGCGACAAGATATCAAGGAAGCGTATTCAGTACCTCAACGAAGTTCGATGGAACTTTCATCAGCGAGGGGGAATATCGGTTGTAGAAGTTTGTCCAGTAGCGCGCTGGAGAGATAACTTCGTGAAGCGATTTAATTCGAGGGAGGCCCGAACAGAAAAATTAAACTTGAAAACAGGTATTGTGAATATATTGTGCATTTGGTACTTAAATAAACTGTGAATCATATTTTGCGACTGGTTTTCTTTTTTTAAATCACAGACTTGATTTTTATTTGCAAATTATTCTTGAGCGAATTGTACACCTGACTCGAGTGTGTTTCAGAATCCAAAATAAATTTTTCCGGGGGTTTTCAGTTCCTGTTACGTGGTCGCTCCGGCTTTGAATAATTATTTACTCCTACGTAAATCATGTCGGGGAGGCTCCACCAGATTAGGATATATATCTTGATAACAGCTGTGTGAGGGGTATTTGGCGGTCATGTTTCTCGCTTGGCGGATACTTGCGACCAAGGGGCAAGCAAGTGGCACCTCCTACGACCGTCTCCGACGGGCAAACCGGGTCCGAAGTCAAAGGATCATCAACGTGGAGAGTAAAAATGCCTTCTTCGTCTTCTTCCTCTTAGCACTACAGCCCCTTTCGGGCCTTCGCTTCCTGCAAATAGCGCTTCCAACTGTCTCGGTCCGTTGACCGTGTCTTCCAATTCCGAAATCCGAGCAGCGATGAACTGTCTTCGTCGACCGAGTCAGACCAGCGTTTCCTCGGTTACCCCACTGGCCGCTGGCCTTCAGTTCTCCAAACGAATACCTTCTTCGGTATCCGTTGTTCGTCCATCCGATTCATGTGTCCAGCCCATTGCAAATGAGTATCTAATCGTTGATGCCGTGAGCTCAAGTTTCATTGTATTCTATTATATTCTGTCTTCTTATTGGTATATATATATATATATATATATATATATATATATATATATATATATATATATATATATATATATATATATATATATATATATATATATATATATATATATATATATATATTGTTGCAACCACGGAAGTCACCGCAGTTGCAGACATTAAGAATTAGCAGAGGGGTGTGTAGCCTGGGGGTGGCATACTGAGGCGCTCAGTCGTGTCGTGGGTCTTCCGGGACACCCTCTGCTCGTGCTGAGCCCCCTTACATAAAATAACTAGCACAAAGAGAAAAGGATGGGAAAGGGAGAGGTCATTTTGAGAAATGAAGGATGATGCTCTTACCTACACATAGCCGTTTTATTTAGTTTAAAAATGAAATTCTACACAGGAAATTCCATAAATTTTTTTTTGAAACATAACAAAGAAAAAGGAATGAACTTTATAATGAGAATCAATTATAAAAAAAAAATCCAAATTGGTACTCACCCTTTCCTCGTGAAGCTCCGAGCGCTCGGCGAAGGCAAAAAAAAGAGTGCGGGGCCACTGTAAGTTAAGTTTAAATTAGTTTGAAGATAAACAATCAGAATGAATGGAACACTCAACGGCCACTTATATCACTATGATCCACTGTGCAACACTGTTCTGTGTAAGTTAATTTGACAACAAGAAAAAAAAAATCCGAAATCCGGCGCTTTGGCTTCTCAATCTAGCATCAATTCTTTCTTCACTCCTAAAACATTATTTCTTTCTTCACTCATAAATACATTATTTCTTTCTTCACTCATAAAACATTATTTCTTTTTTCACTCATAATATTGGAATACAATCAAATACTATGTATGTATCATATCCTTTACTTACTGTACTATCATTACTATACTTTCTCTTTCATACTATTAATACATTGTAAAATTGAATTAAGTTTTCAGTCGTAACCGTGAGCTTGACCTGATAAGTAATAAACCTTGTGAAATATAATTGAAACTATGTGTTTTAAATTAAAATTCAATATAAATTATAATAGGTTATGGGCCCAGGTCGCTCTGTAACTATAATTATTAAAATAAAGTGCTCTAAATAAAACCCAAAAATAAATAATTAAAATCGGTGGTGATCAAAAAGTGATCGATTAAAATGGCGACTCTAATGGCGAATTTCGAGAAGTTGACCGAGTCCAACTACGAAAGTTGGAAATTGCAAATGGAGAGTAGTCTAGAGTTTTACGATCTATGGGACTATGTGTCCGGTGAAACTAAGTGTCCAGACGAAGACGAAAAATTAATAGAAGCTTGGAAAAGGAAGGATCGAAAGGCTCTTGCAAATATCCGATTAAGTGTTACAGTTAACCAACTTATGCATATAAAATATAGTTCGACTTCAAAGGAAGCATGGTCGACCCTCGAGAAGGTTTACAAGAGGGATTCTCCCGCGCAGAAGGTATCTTTGTATATGTCACTAATACAATTGCGTTTAAAGGATGGCGATAGTATGCAAGCCCATCTAAGTAACTTTGGGCAAATAGTTGACAAAATGAGTGAACTCCAAATCAAAATGGATGATGAGACATTATCCATTATGTTACTATGTTCACTACCACCACAATATGAAAATTTTGTAATCGCTATAGAAACTAGAGACTCATTGCCATCACTTTCTGACCTAAAATTGAAGTTGATTGAAGACGAAAAAAGAAAGAACAACGATGACGTCAATGAGAGTGTAAGTGAAACGGTGCTATACACTAAGCAAAATAAAAAATCGTTCAATCCTCCTAGTAATACTAATATATCAGCTTCTACTAAAAGAAGGAAAGGTATATGCTACATTTGCAAGCGTAAAGGGCACTACGCAAATGAGTGTAGATACAAAAACACTCATACTAAACAGGTTCTTTTCGCATCAGTCTACAATTGCAGTAAATCAACTGACTTGTGGTGCTTAGACAGTGGAGCGAGTTCCCATATGGTTAACAAAAAGCATTTGCTTACTGAAACACATAAAATTGTTGCCGAAATAGAACTAGCGGACCAACGAAAAGTGACAACTAGTATCAGCGGTGTAGCGTCAATCAATACAATATATGGAGGAGTGGATTTAACTGAAACATTGTACATCCCATCGTTAAAAATGAACTTCGTATCAGTATCTAAAACAGTACAGCGTGGATGTATAGTGAAATTCGTAAAAAACAAAGCTTATGTTCAGAAAAATGGAATAACTATATTAAGTGCAACTAATAGAAATGGTTTATACATAATAGACTGTAAAAGTGATCAACTGAATGCAATCAGTGCTAAAAACCTTGAAATTGTTAAATGGCATAAAAGACTAGGACATCTAAATAAAAGTGATTTAAATATTATAATAAAAAATGAACTAGTGCGTGGCATAACAAACGTGGAAACTGACGATTTTGATTGCATAACTTGTGCTAGAGCAAAACTTGCTGCAAAGCCTTTTCCTAAGCGAAGTGAAAACAGGGCGAAGGATCTACTGGAGCTCGTTCATAGCGATATTTGCCAAGCTAGTTGCTCATCGTATGGCGGAGCAAAATATTTTATATCATTCATTGACGATAAAAGTAGATCCACCAAAATTTTCTTGACCAAATCAAAAGATGAAGCGTTAGCTCGATTCAAAGAATTCAAAGCAGTTGCCGAAAATGAAACTGGCTTTAAAATCAAAGCATTAAGGACTGATAATGGCAGTGAGTATAAAAATAACTTATTCCAAGATTTCTTGAAAGTAAACGGAATCAAGCATCAGACATCCATTCCATATACACCACAACAGAATGGAACCGCCGAGCGAATGAATCGCGCCCTGGTTGAGATGGCGAGATGTATGATAGCTGAACACAATTTGAACGAAAAATTATGGGGCGAGGCAGTCAGTACGGCTGTTTATATTAGAAATCGGTGTCCGAGTAAAGCGATAAATGGGTTACTACCATACAAAATGTATTATGATAAAACACCAACCGTCAATCATTTGAGGATTTTCGGTAGCAAAGTTATCGCAATTAGAAGCGGTCAGCGGAATAATAAGTTCCTTCCGAAAGCACATGAGTACATTTTAGTCGGATACTCGGAGGAACAGAAGGGCTATAGGGTGATGAATAAGCAAACTAATGAAATAATTATCACGCGAGATGTTAAATTCTTCGAAGATGTTAAGCCAAGCAGTGTATTCATTAGCCAATTCCCAGCAGAAGCTGAAGAGCATCCTCAAAACTCAAATCAAGTGGCAAAAGTATCGGATCTCAAGACTTCCCCGTTAGCTCATCCGCAAGACTCAAATCAAATGGAAAAAGATCGGATCTCAAGGCGCAAGCAGACACTGCATTACAACAGCTTTTCAAGGAGGATGATGATTATAATGATCTCGATGAGGACGAAGGGAACGAAGATTTCTCAACACCGAAGTCCGAAATTGTGTTGCGCGATAGAGAGAAATTAAAACAACCAGTAAGATTGCAGTTAAACAACATTAGTGTATGTCAAGATCCCGAAAACTTTTGTGAAGCAATGAACAGTCCAAATCAAAAGGAATTGATAAAAGCAATGGAACAGGAATTTAACTCTCTAATTGAAAACAATACGTGGACATTAGTGGATCGTCCGAAGGATAGAAATATAATACGATCGAAATGGGTCTACAGAACAAAGTATAATAAAAATGGTGAAATCGAAAAATTCAAAGCGAGATTAGTGGCGCAAGGATTTAATCAAAAATAAATGATGGACTACGATGAAACTTTTAGTCCTGTGTTTAAAAGTTCGACTCTACGAGTGCTGATAGCCATTGCAATTGAAGAAAACTTTATCATGCATCAGATCGATATTAAACATGCATATATAAACAGCAAACTAAACGCCGAAAAATTTATATAACAACCGAAAGGTTTCGCGAATAATATAAATAAAGTGTGCAAATTAAATAAAAGCATATACGGTTTAAAACAATCCGGTAGAGAATGGAATACAGCCCTTAATAATGTTCTAACACAAAAAATGAAATTTGAACGATTAAAATCTGATCCGTGTGTTTACATAAAGGATAAGCAAATAATAATAGCAGTATATGTGGACGACATAATTATTTTGTCAAAAGACTTAAATAAAATTAATAATGTAAAAGATCAATTAAAACGCGAATTTGAACTTGATGATAAAGGTGAACGAAAATATATACTTGGACTTGACATTAATCGCGATAAAAATAATGTGTCTGTAACACAAGTGAATTATATTAAAGCCCTTTTGGAAAAGTATAATATGACCAACTGCAAGGAGGTTTCAACACCCGTTGAAACAAATCTTCAGCTACAGCAATGCAAAGCTCCTGTGATCGATGTGATCGAATTAAATCAAGCGAATATCAATCATTGATAGGATCATTGATGTACTTGGGAATCTACACGAGGCCAGATATCATGTACACCATAAGCTACTTGTCGCAGTTTAATAAGAAGCCTTACAAGGAGCACTTCGACGCAGCTAAACGAATTTTAAGGTTTTTGAAGGGAACAACCAATCATGGTTTATATTTCCAGAAAACAGGAAAGTCCCTTATTTGTTATGCAGATGCGGACTGGGGAAGCAACTCAACAGACCGAAGGTCTTACACTGGCACCTATTCAAGCTAGCAAATGGACCAGTTAGCTGGGAAACGAAAAAGCAACCGACAGTGGCGCTGAGCAGTGCAGAAGCAGAGTACATGGCATTAAGCCAATCATCTAAAGAACTTGTATTTCTAAAAGGCTTATTAAATGAATTATACTTGAATAATTATGTTAAATTGCCAATTGATGTATTTTCTGATAGCCAAGGAGCTGCAAATTTAGTAAAGAATAACACAACAAATAAGCGAACAAAACATATAGATATAAGACATCACTATATTCGAGAATTAAATGAAGCTGGTGTAATTAATATTATTTTTGTTCCAACTAATGAAATGAAAGCAGATATTCTAACAAAAGGTCTTTCTAAAGAAAAATTTACATATTTAAAAACTAAAGTTATGAATTGTTGTCATAATTAACCAAGTATTTTATTGAGTGGGGGTATTGGAATACAATCAAATACTATGTATGTATCATATCCTCTCTTTGCATTTACTTACTGTACTATCATTACTATACTTTCTCTTTCATACTATTAATACATTGTAAAATTGAATTAAGTTTTCAGTCGTAACCGTGAGCTTGACCTGATAAGTAATAAACCTTGTGAAATATAATTGAAACTATGTGTTTTAAATTAAAATTCAACATAAATTATAATACATAAGACATTATTCCTTTCTTCACTCATAAGACATCCGCTGTTGGTTCGTTTTTTTTTTCTCTTATTCTGAAACACCTTTGAAAATCCAACCGCAGTAACTTAATTCCCGGCGGCCGAAAACCAAAATTCTTTTCCTTCACTTGTAAATTCGCACAAATTTTAATTTAGCTCACATCCGATGTAGTTTTTCGGTTCTTTTTCCTTTCCCACACCGAAACCTCCGCCGCTAAACTTCGCAATCAAAAAAACTGTTTTTCGCTTTCTGCTTCCGACACCAAGAACTCAATTTCGTTTCAGTCCAAATCCAGATTTTCTTCCTTTTCGAATTAAAAAATTAACAAAACTTTTCCGACCCTGCCCAAAAACACTTCTGCTTCTTTTCAAGCCAAAAACTGACTGCCCAATTCTAACCACTTAATTCCACCTTTCTTCTTCATCCAATCCGATCCCGCAATCCTTTTCATTTTCAAATTACCGCTGCCGCATCTGGGTAACGTAATCGAAGTTCATTACACTTCGATTCCGCTACCCACACATCTTTTGTTCCATATCGACAAACTCAATAGTATCCATTGTTTTACATATGCCAATCTGCACAATCCAAGAAGCACTTGATTGAATGCAAAGTGTCACATATACATTACGGAAGCTATTGGTTTTGCCTATACCCCAAAAAGAGTGCTTCCCTGCGTCCTGGGGAACTTGAACTCCCGATCGAGAACTCGCGACGCAGCTAATGGTGCCATGGATTGTTGATCTCCCACTCATCTCATAAGCAACTTCAACGATGCCTTTGGGTCTGAGTTTGAACTTTGTTAGTAGGGGAACGTGAATTAATTTTTGTTAGTATAAAAAAATAAAATTTGTTCGTGGGAATAGAATTAGTTAGTATGAAAGAAGGAATTGGGTTAGCAGGAAAATTGAAATTATTAGTATGTATTATTTTTTTTTTTTAGTTGGAAATAAGGGAAAAGAGTAGGATTGTCATGATGGGGAAATAAAAATTAAGGGAAAATGGCAAATGTTGATAATATAAATAAATTTACAGAGGAAAAGGTAGGAAGGAAGTTGGAAATGTTACGATGGCAATTTGAAGTTGCGAATGGGAGAAAGTCGATACGCTGGAATTCGCAACAATATATATTTATGTATATATATATATATATATATATATATATATATATATATATATATATATATATATTTATATTTATATATATATATATACTTATATATAAATATATATATATATATATATATATATATATATATATATATGTGTATATATATATATATATATATATATATATATATATATATATATATATATATATCTGATTTATAATCGAGGCACCATCAGAATCAAATACACGAATGGTTCTGGATGTATGAAGTCAGTGGTAAGACATGTCTCAATGTACCCGCCGGTAGGGTGGAACGACTTCGAAATTCAGTGATTTTCTTTCATAGTTAGAGTCTTTGCAATGTAACAACAAGCTTCAAAATGAATGTATTGACTCTCATCACTTTGGCAATTTGATAAAATCTCCGATTCGATACATAGTGTTTTCAATCCTTCTCAGGCTTTTTGCGCAAATAAGTGCATGTACGAAGACGTTTCATTTCGAGAACTCGTAACATTTCCATTGTATTAAAAGTCTGATTATAGTATACCGAATTGGACATCTATATGTCAAGATAAGTCTAACCAGAGCATTCTAATAGACAACTTTGATCTTTTGATAAATGTATCTGGAATGAAAGCATCGCTGAAGGAGCCCACATTACTGAGCACGGTTTTCTTTTATAGCACAGATACTGATTAAGATAAACACGGGGTTATCAAATGCAGGATTTATGTGGAATCCGTTCTGAACTACCCCCGACACCTATAAAGAGGACGCCCCTTGGTAGGAGCATAGTCCTGCCTGCCAAAGTTGTTAGTTTCTTCAAATCAATAAATTGAACTATTACTGTTGCACAGTTAATAACTCAGATTTGAACGCAAAAACTGAAGTTAGCATATGTATGTCTTGGCACGTACTATTGATCAATCGTTTAGAATATAGGACTCCCCTTTTTGTGATTCTCCAAAAAACAATCTGGGGTACTGGATTTTAAGGTCGTTTTCCGTTTCAAGCTTCATCTAATGACCTTGTTGGTTGTACTCGACATATGATTTTAAATCACTGAAACGTATGTACCTACTTTTATTTGAAAAAATGTTCGAAACTTTATTTTAATCTTCAGCTGAATCTCAGATGAGTAACCAAGGAAAGAAGTTTAACATTTCATGTAAGTGAAATACTCAAACAATAAGTACATAATCAATACGATATCGACTGAACAATACTATTCATTATCGTTAAACTACATATTGACTGCTTCGTCTGACAATCATCTTCCCAATAGCCTTGTAAACAGCACAGCAACACTGAGACAGCCTCCAAACTGTAAGTTTGATGATAGCAAACATTGGGAATGCATTTTGCAAGCATTTTTCCAGCTTTTAAATTGCACAATTTCGCGGAGATGCGATCGCCCGCTTCGACGAGAAAAGTTCATCCGCCGCCACCATCACATGTTGCAACCAGCTCGCTAGTCTACTGGATGCTGTTTATGTGCTGATCGCGATTGCGCCTTGCTTGTGTACGAGCGGAAGGTCAATGTTACAGAATTTATGTCCTTGGATGCCGTTTCAAGCAATAAATAAGACTTGGCCCAAGATGACTACAAGAAGATCCCTTTTTAGGGTTTTGTACTAAAATACAAAACCCTATTGCAATCACGACCTGTGTCCGTCTGTCCGTCTGTCCGTCCGTCCGTCCGTCCGTCCGTCCGTCCGTCCGTCCGTCCGTCCGTCTGTATGTCACAGCACTTTTTCTCCGAAACCATAAAGGCTAC
The DNA here is from genome assembly GCA_963969285.1 of Odontomyia ornata. Taxonomy (NCBI): domain Eukaryota; kingdom Metazoa; phylum Arthropoda; class Insecta; order Diptera; family Stratiomyidae; genus Odontomyia; species Odontomyia ornata. The sequence goes on from OZ017738.1 coordinate 381,610,015, forward strand.
AGCCATGAAACTTTGTGGAAAGGTCAGAAGTGGTGACCTCTTGAAAGTTCAAGGGTGAAAAATTTTTTCGAAGGGGTTTAAGGGGGTCTCCCCATATAGGAAGTTGACCCCTCAAAAAAAAAATTTCCCCAATGGTAGTCGAGTAGGATGTCATTGGAAAGGTCTCAATGAGATCTTTTGAAAACAGGTCTTAAAATTGCCTTATGAGTGCCGAGGGGGGCAGGGGAAGGGGAAATGTACGAACTTTTCGCGTACCCCCCCCTCGCGATTGGACACCTTCCATCCGAAAAACCTGAAAAAAATCATGGATGTAGGCCTTAATGAGTACAACAACAACAAATACGTGAGAAGTCGAAATTCACTCAACTTTGTTAGTAATAGTATGATTTATCGATTTTATGTTTTCTTGAATAAAATCTAAATGGTACCCTTAAATTCAATAAAATTTAGCAAACAGATGACTATTTATAAGTTTGATCTTTCCTGAAAGTTTCATAAAGATCGATTTGTATTTAACGAAGTTATAGCGATTTGAATTTTCCTGTATTACTATGGAACAATATGCCCTGTATTACTATGGAAACATATGGCTATGGAGCCATATGCGCTTTTACCGACTTAGACACTACAGCTTTGCTAGGATTTGCATGAAAGTTTCAGGAATGATAGATATCATGATGATGACTACATACAATTGAAACAAGTCAAAGAGGCAGGAGAGAGCTCCTAGCAAAAGGGTTTTGTAGCTATTCTAGGATTCGAAAAAATAGGACATGAATCGATGCTTACAGTACAGAGGAGTGGCCCCTGAAAAAAAATTTCATGAAACGTAGCCGATATGAGCATCAAATGAGAGTTCTCTATGAGAGCTTTTCAAAACAGTTCTTAAACTGACAGTTTTTGCTTCAGTGGGGCACAGAGGGGGGGGGGGGGAAATACATGAAAAATGTGTTTTCTCCCTCGCGAATGGACACCCGTGATCTAAAAAAATCTGAAAAAATTATCAAGCGAGATATTTATGGGTATAATTTTAACAAATACCTCAGAATTAAAAAATTCTTCCAACTTAGTTAATAATAGTATGATCCTCGAACATGACATGTTTCTTAATTTTATTCGTTGCTGGTTACGGCATTTTGTAAGTTGAGTACAAAACCCTTCTGACATGAGCATAGGTCTGTCTACCCAACTTGTTTATAGCTATGCGCAACGGAGAAGCTGCTGCAGACATGACGTGGAGGATGTTGGCAAGTGATACCTTGTATGGGTGCATCGTGAATAGGAAAAAAATCGGAACTGAAGTTGTCTGATCATGAATTACAGCTAATTGGCACCTACATGTGAGTATTTTAAAGTTTTTCTGCATTAATTTCCTCCAATTAGAATTGTACATTAGAAAAGGAAAATTAAAAAATCCATCTAATCGATGACTTTTTCGAAAACACTCCAATCTACCCAAATCATACATATATCGATGCGTATTCGAAAGCAGGCAGCCCATACCCTTATTTGAACGGAGTCTAGTTACCAGCTGTACGTTTACTTTTCCACATGTATCCAATCTTGGTGATCGGTTTAATATTTCACTGCATCGCTTGATGTTGTAACTTGAAGTTAACGTAAATAACAAATAAAGCAGGCCGAGAAGGTTGCTTCGACCGATGTTTATCCTTTTAAATTCACGATCATCTCGCAGCCATGAAATTGTTTAGACACTATCAAACCGAACGAATGAGTTTGTACATTGTTATTTCTATTGAATTGACTGCCGATAATTATTGCAGTTTGAATGTTAGTCATACGATATCGCATGTAAGTGGAGAGTTAGCAAAAGGTGTAAAGATTAAGGATAAATTCGAAAGCCTTAAGTCTTTGTCGGTTAATTAAATGAATACCAGCAGCATATTGAAGATATGTTGAACTATTTTGTAGTGCTAGAAGGATGATATTTCTGGGTTTGAGCCAATTCAAAAGATAAATACTTGAAAATTGTTATTTACGAAAGCAACTACTGGGTTTACCAATGAGAGGTGTTATTTTGATATTAAAAGAATAATATCATTTTTAAATACAAATGATCAAATGTTTATTTCATTATAAAGAGGAAGGTATGCCGTTAATAGTGAAAAATAACATCGTCCAAATGACCACCACGACTACGCTTACAGGACCATATCCTTTTCATGAAATTTTCCATAGCCAAATCGCAAAGTGGCTGCCCTATGTCCTCGATAGCCTTACGAATTCCATCTTTGAGGTCTTGAATCGACGCTGGGCTATTGGCGTAGACCTACTCTTTCACGTGACCCCAAAGGAAGAAGTCGCAAGATCACCCCCTTCGAGAGATAACACGGCCCGGAAACTTTTCCCATAAAAGATCAATGATTTCGTTGCTTGTGCGGCGCGTAGCGCCATCTTGTTGGAAGTAAACGTTTTCCAGATCAATATCATCCAATTCCGGCCATAAAAAATCATTAATCATCTCTCGATAGTACAATCCATTCACCGTTACTGTTGCTCCAGCCTCATTTTCGAAAAAGTAAGGTCCAATGACTCCGCCGGACCATAAACCGCACCAAACAGTCACACGTTGAGGATAGAGAGGCTTTTCAACAACAACTTTTGGATTTTCCGAACCCCAGATGCGACAATTTTGCTTGCTGACGAAACCACCGAGGTGGAAATGGGCCTCATCACTCAAAATGATTTTTCGATGGAATTCCGGATCATTTTCATGCATTTCAAGGACCCAATCACGAAAGACACGACATTGTTGATGATCGACCGGCTTGAGTTCTTGTGTTAACTGAACTTTATAAGCCTTTAGACCCAAATCTTTATGGAAAATACGGTGTAATGACGTTTGTGGAATGCCTAATTCCAAAGAACGACGAGGAATGGACCAACCTGGGTTTTCTTCAACACTTTCGGCTACAGCAGCAATATTCTCGGCTGTTCTTGAGTGACGTGCACGGGTTTTATTCTTCACATCACTAAGTTCTCCCAACAGCTCGAATTTGTCCACCAATTTTTGTATTGCGGTCCGACAAGGTGCTTCACGACAGCCCAAAAATGTTCGAGTTTTACGAAGCATCTCTGCCAAATTTTCACCAATTTTAGAGTGAATTTTAATAACTTCAATGCATTGTTGAAGCATGTATTGTTCCATTTTTATCAATGGCGTAGTTTATACTTGTCAAATGTCAAAAAATGACAGCTTCAAAGGTGAAATCTACCGAAATAGCGGGTTATTCAAAATAACACCTTTTATTGAAAGACCCTTTATGATTCAAGCACATAATGCTAATCATCCTTTCAAAGGTCAGGTCAGGAAAAATCAGACCAGAAAACGGAAAAAAACATGGTAACGATTCTTTCAGAAAGTGACTGTTCTCACTTAACCTTACTAATTTTTACTCACCCTGGACATTTTTATTTATTTTTTTTAACATATAATTGTTCTTTTTAGTAGAGTGTATGCGCTACAGATGTCTTATAATATGCCAGATGTTCTGACAAAATCATTTCATCATCGTTTGAACATTACTTAGACTTATGTGTAGTATCGTATTTCTGTGTGAATATTTTAATTAGCTAGAGGAAAATTACGGCAAAAACCTCGACTGAATTTATTATTAGCTTAACATAACTTAAAACTATCTACTTATAACTAGTTAAAATCAATGAGGCAAGTTTATGGCCGAAGAGATACTTGGTAGCAACTGCTGGTTTTCAGTTCCTCAGGGCACAATTTAGCGGATTGGGCAAGTCATTTGCTTTTGCGATTAGTTTATCACGGCGCGATGCAGCGAGCTTATCAATTGGACTAACGCCAGCAAGGCTGTGTAGTTTTCCGAAGAAAAGTAAAACGGTTTATTAAGTACCATTTTCAGGTATCTATTTTGCGTGATCTGTAGCTTTGATACTAGATATTTGGAACATTGGATCCAGGTAGGTGAGCCATATAAGATCGGTCGGATTACTTTGTTTCTGGTCGTGAGACGTCAATTACGATTAAAAAGGGGGTATAGCGAGAGCACGGCCTTCAACGCTTTAGAGCTAATATACTCAATACGGCTTCTGAAGGTTAGGTTTTTGTTGAATGTTAGCCCATGATGATTGAGATCCTCACTCAAGGGAATGGTTTGCACTAAAAAATTTATTGGTCGGTTCGGTAGGTGAACAGGCTTACGCTTCCTGGTGAAGAATATTAACTTAGCTTTTGCAACATTAATTTTAATTTTTCATCTATGGTAGTATTGATATGTAAGTTCTAGCGCCGTTTTAAGGCTGGCAATAATGGAATTTGGATCTGGATATGCAAATGTTATCTACGAAAGCTGTAACTTGGCAGTTTGGTAAGGAAGGGAAGCCAGACGTATAGATGTTGTATAGTGGTGGGCTTAGGCAGGAGCATTGCGGAACACCGGCAGTAATACTTTTCACTTGGGAAGTGCTTTCCCCTACTTTGTCCTGGAACTTTCTGTCAATTAAAAATACTTGTATAAGGTTCAAAATTTAGGAGGGTGTGTCATATTTCTGAAATTTATAGACAAGAACATCATGCCAGACTGTGTCGAAGGCTTTTTCTACGTCCAGTGTCACTTAACCTACAGACAATTAATTGTACATCGTTGCTTTGGCGTCCTTCATCACACGGAAAACCTGATGCTCTGTCGAATATCTATTTCTAAAGCCAAATTGCAAATCGGTAAGATATTATTGTTAGTCATTAAATCATTTAATATTTTTAGAATTACTATTTCAAAGAGCTTACCTAAAGCTGGTAGTAGGCTAATGGGCCTGTAGTTGTTGGGAGAGTGCGGTTCTCTTCCAGGCTTCAGGATTGGTATAACTTGAGCTTGTTTCCAGATAGATGGAAAGAAAGAGAGCCTAAGGCAAGCGTTGAATAGGAGGCATATGAAGATTTTTGGGTAAATTTTTAAGAACTACATTCGGCAGGCTATTGATATCTGGAGCTTTGCCGTTTTCAAAACTTTTAACTCTCTGGTTTTTATGCATACCCCAGGAGGTAAAGATGTTTGGTTAGGTTGTTGTTCCAAAGCTTTAGTCATCATCATTTTTGCTAGATTACAGCAGAACCTATTGGAAATATTATGGAACTGATTAAATTTATCTGCAAGTATATCTGCTTTTCATTGATTGAAGTAAATATGCTCTTCGTTGTTATTTATTATCGGATATGTTAGCATATGATACTTTCGCTTAAAAACTCTTTTTAAAAACCAGACTTTCCGTGAGTCGTAGTCCAGATTTGTTATTATATTGTTCCATTGGAGATTCTGGAGCTCCTTGATTCTGTTTTTAATTGCTAGGGTGAGGCTTTTAACACCAATTTCGAGACACCGAATGCAGGTTTTTTGCCATTCTTACCGTAAGGAATTTCGTTTTCTTATTAGATTGTAGGTTTCTTCGTAAAATTTTAAATTAAAAGAAGCTTTTGATCGTTTTGGGACACTACACTCAATAGCTTGCCAGATAGTGTTTGCGAATTCTTTAATTTGATCTTCACATAATGAGGGAGTATTGAGCGGTTCAATGGTTCTTGATGTTAAGTTCAATCTTTCATTAATAAAACTCCGGAATTCAGACCATTTTGCTTTTTCATAACAGTAGTATATTTTTGGTACATTACTTTTACCTCTCGTTGTTTCTAAGGAAAATATTACAGGTAGATTAGGAGATAAAAGGGCTTGCAAGACACTCAACTCGGAGGGTGCAATATTTTTGTCACTATAACCAGATCTAGAGTGGAACCAACCCCACGGATAGAGTAGAACTTGGGTTCTTTAGGGAAATGCACGTAGATGTTTGCCTCTCTGGTAAGATTTAATAAAATGTGCCCCATTTTATTGCTTCGTGTGCAGTGCCAATGTCTAGCGTTATGGTCGCCACAAAATAGATATTTTTGGTTAACCTTGCTAAACCATTTTAGACCTCTTCTAAAAAGTTCAACTTTTTTCTTGTTAAATTTTGTCCCAGAAAAGTAAACACCGTATAATTTTACATTTAGTTCTTCTATGATAACGCCAATAATTTCAATTACCGATGTTGGACCTCTAGGCAATGCAGAATATTTAATTTTTCTATTAAAGGCTATGGCTACTCCTCCGCCAGCTTTATTAACGCGATCATATCTGTATGTATGAACGTAGGGATGCTTGAAACTATCATTTTGCCTTAACCGAGTCTCCGTTATGACAAATATGTCTATATTATTTTTAATATTTCAATATGTTTATTTTTAATGCTTTTTCCGTTCCAAACAAAAACATACAATTGTTTATCCATATAAATATTTTATGGATAGCTCTACAATAACATTAGACTGTTCCTGTTTTGTTTTATATTTATTTAAATTGTAATTAGCTCATGCAAAATAGCCAAAGAGATTCAGGTGAAAAGAGGTCGTCCCATAAACTATTAGTTGATTGTGGATTTTGCTTGATAGCCATACTGTAGGACATACCTGCAATGGTTGTCAACTTAGCTATGTTTCCCGACTTTTGTCCAATCAATTTTGCATCGCTGCTGTCTCGGCTTAGGGTTGGCGTATTTGTTGGAGCTTTTGTCTGCGAAGGGAAATTTGTGCTTGTAAAGTCGAAGCTGCTTGTAGTTCTCTGAGCAGGGATTGGGGGACTTTCCAAATTTTTTCCCCGACAATTCAGCTTTTGTTTCAGCTGCATTTAGTCGATTCTCGCCTTGTAATCAAATAAATTGGCGAAGTGTGTTTCTTTGCAATTGCTGCAACGAATTTCACTATGTTGCTCTTCTTTTAGCGTACATTTGCTATATTCATGCTCACAATTACATTTAGCGCATCTTGTGGGAAGATGGCAGTAAGATGTACCATGCCCAAAGCGCAAACAATTCCTACATTGTGTAGGGCCTTTTCGGCTATTTGTGTAGAAGCTCCATGGCACAAACGTATGCATGATCGTCTTGATTTTGTTTAGATCGGTAATTTTCGTACTCATTTGTAGATGTAAGAGATAGTAAGTGGTTTTGCGATACCTTAATTTTGGATCGAATAATTTAATATCAATAGCATTATGTTCTGTTTTAAGAAGCTTTTTCGGCTCTTCTGGGGAAGTTTTATGCAACCCTCTTAAAACTACTTTTAGTGGTCGTAGGTCTGCCCGTTGAAATGTGAAATAATTCTCTTTCTTAGCTTTTAAATGCCTTTCCATGGTCTCATAATTTTCTAGATTGGTAAGGAAACCCCTCATACTAATTGACATTATTTTAATTGAAAAAGTCGATATATTCTATTCATTAAGAATGGCGTCTTTTGTGATGTGAGGCGAATCGGTAAATGTTATTGGAGGGACTCTCCCTCAATTTTTACTTCAGCGTTGGGCTGTTGATCGCTTCCATTGCTATCCGGAAGGTCAGCTAATGGCAAGAATCTGTTGGAGTTTGATGGACTGGATGCGGGAATTTGCGACATTTTAAACTTGTCATGGAGAAAATTACTACCCGGGGAAGATTCCCCGCTTGTTTTCTTGCTTTGAGCGGAGTAGGAGATTTCCGATGCACAAGAACTCAATATGGAACTTGAATTAACAGCAAAAGAACGTATCCAATAAAGAAAAAGTTACTGTTACTGTCAAAATCGGAATAATTAACACTACGTACTCACTGTGTAGATCGAAAGTCTGCATAGCTCAAAGGTCTATATAAAAAGAGGGACAGATTTGGCATAGCTAACTAAATATATAATTGATTCAATTGATAATCTTATGGCTATCGATTCGATTACTGCTAATGTATAAGTGGCAAAATAAAACGTTAATTTCGAATTTTATAGCATAAAATAGGCTAAATCTTTGAAACTAATCCTTAGTAAAAAGCAGCTGGCATGCGTAAATGGAGCTTTCGAAATACAACTTCGGTTGGTAAGTAGAACATTAACTTTAAATAAAAGAAATGAAGATTGTTTTGATGAATCATTTTGAAGTCAAGGTCAAGGTTATAAGCGCTTTATTCAATACTAATCGATATAAATTTAAAAAGAATACAAAGGAAAATCCAGCCAATAAAAACGAAATAACGAAAAACATGAAACCAGCAGCATAACCATGAATAGTTTTGACATTGTCATTCAGCCACCAATGCCTAGATGGCTTCATCCCAACTCAACCAGCCTCAACGAATCTAGTAAATGAGTATTTCCATTCGGATTATTGGTTTCGTGAACTCAGATTCGGAGGATATTTTATCTTCTTATCGGTGGCCCGTAATGCAGGAAGACATATCCTTTCAAAAACTCTTAGTCTCTCTATAGTACTAACGCCCTGGTTGTACCAGATCTGATATCCATATGTCAAAACTGGACTAACCAGGGTCTTGTAACAGGTAACTTTGACATTTTGTCAATTTGTTTGGAATGAAAGAGTCGTCGAATGGCCATGACTATTTTTTGTGCTTTACTGAGCATGATGCTCAGTATAGTACAAATACTTTTCATTAAAGTACAGATACTGATCGAGGTGAACACGAGGTATTGAACACAGGATTTATGTGGAAGACATTCTGAATTATCCTTACCAACTATAATGTGGAAATCCTTTTCACTACGTTCCAAGTCTTGATTAGCCACTGCAGCATTATCCAAAACAAAATTTAGTCGCACATCTGCCCATTCATTTTCATTCGCCAATTGTCAGTGTAGAACTGCACATCATTGAACATTTTTTGAAGATAGATCTGAACAATTGTAGCCTTCTGGTCTGCCGTATAGATGATCACATCATCAGCAAACGCTACCAATGATCGTGTTGGCAAAAAATCAAAATTAAAGCCGTTCAATAGCTTGCGAATGAATATTGAGAAAAGCAGAGGCACATTACCTGTTCCCTGCTGTAGACCATTCAAGACCTTGAATTCGCGCATTTTCGTGAGATTTCCATCAATTACAATAAACAATTTCCCGTCTAACATGTTGCAAATCATAGCACTAAGGTGTCTGGGGAAACTACCATGAAGAAGTTTAAAAATCAGTCCAGCCAACCACACCGTATCAAACCTTTCTCCATATCCATAAAACATGTATTCCTAATAGCAACTTCACGCAAATGTACGAGAACTATATTTGGAATACCGTCAATACCACATGATTTCTTGATGTATTCCTGCCTAATATGAAACACAACTTTTCAAAGCAGAAAAAATAATCAATAAGGTTTAAGCTCGGTATGAAGTCAGATGTTAATGTTTCATTGAAGTGAAGAATTGATTCGTCGTTCAGGATTGATTTGAAGTCGAAAACTTTTGCTTCAACGACCTCTGAAAATATTTCATTCCCTCTCTCGGGGTTTGGTAGATGAATCCATTAAAAATGTGCTCCAATCAGGGCAAGTTTCTACAATCCCTCACAAATAATCCTGTTTCCATTTCTATCCGGAGTCGAGAAGATTTATCTCATCGCTGGCGACATCAAGATTCGATACCTTCACTCGAGACTTCGTACGGAATAAGCTATTCACGTTCATCAAAACGCCATCTAGGTCCTGTGTGATAAGACCTCTCAGTTTTTCCTCCCATTGATTGCTGGCCTCCCTCCTGAAGTATGAATGGATAAAATTCCGGACATTCTTCAGGTGTAATTTCAACAGAGCCAATGAGGAATGGTTGTAGTCCGAAAATTATGTTGCTGGTAAATTTTGAGAAGTAGCTCATTATTGCAACTCACATTTTTCACGTTATTTGCAGCATTATCTGTTGGCCCTCTAGTGGCGAGAGTAAGCGATACCCCGAACTTGACGAAGTTGGAATGTTTAACATTGGGGTGAACTTGTGTTTGTTTTGGAATAAATTTAATTTTTGCATCTTAATATTGGGTGCATCCTGCATTCTGCCGAATGAACAAATACACTGCAGTTACCGCAGCACAATTGTTTGTAGTGAATAAGAGATGTTCAATAAGTCCGTGAAGGACCGCAGCGATGTTCTGCTGCCTCGGCAGAGGAAGGTGTTGATTCCTGCCGAGAATGCCCTCGTCCGGAGACGCGTGAATGCGCTGGCAGGCTAGCATTGCGGTGTCGTGGGGCGGGTTCGTTTCCCCGGCACGAGGACTCACTACAAAACATTTCGCATTCACGAATTGCTTGCAGAGATCAAGAGGACCACCGAAGTCGCAAATCTGTAGATAACCTCCACGAAGGAATTACGACTTGTTACGAGAACAAGTGCAACCTGACAAGAAAGACTAATTTGGGGGTGACCTCGTCTTTACCCAAATACCTTCAGGGCCCACAAATGAAAGAGGGGCAACCGGGTGGTGGTGGAGCCCCTTCATGCCCACCCAACCGGAATGAATCCAATGTTAAACTGTTGAAGTAGCCAGGTATTCCTCTTCTGAGTGGAAAACTCATATAACTTGAATTATATGAACTTTCCCATCAGAAGGGGAGTACCCCGGTGACCAATTTATGTCATAGAATTATACAATTGAATTGCATAACTCTATGCCATAAAAAGGCACTTGGATTGGGCCACTCAACCCATAAGGTCTCCTGAAACAAAAGAAGGAATTATTCTGTACCCGGCGGCTGGCTCATATTTTGGGGTGGAAGCCTGCCACCGTACCGGGTCCTATACCCGATTGGAAAAGACCGGAAGGGAAAAGACCAATTTTTGTTTAACAATTCATCATTTTTTTATTTTTATATAAATTCATAGAAAATTAATTAAGAACAAAGAAATTAAAATGTAAGCTACAAATACTAAATGAGAAGGATGAGTGTGTGGAAAAAGAAAGAGATCTTAAGGCTATGTTACTCAAATTAAACGAGTATCATAAAAAACACAGCTTAACATTTTAAATTGCACTCTACAATGGAGGAATGTATACTTGTACATAGCTCGCCTGGAGAAATGATAATGAACAAAAAAAAAAACCACTGTTTATATAAAATACCGTAGGTGCTATAACAGTTAACGACTTTGCGAGTAATAGGATGATATAATACGATAAGATGCCTCTTGTGCTTTGATGGCAAACAAATATCGTTAATCGATTATTTTTTTAAAGACAATGTTATGATTATGATGATAATAAAGCCGGTAAGTATCCAATTCAAATCTCTGTTGGATCTTGGATTTATATAAATTAGGACTTAAGAATGAGTACAAAGTTAAATCATCTGGATTCGCTTCACAATTTTCCGTAAGAATCTTCCTCACTATTTAACCGATTTCTTCACTTCTCACAGTTTTTTCCTGGCGTTTCTTTTAAATTTATCATTTATATTGTGCTGTTTATTAAACATTCAAATAGACTTTGTGTTGCTAGATGTAAGACGACATTAAGCATTAATTTATCACACAATTCAACAGAATTTATAAAACATAAACAGAAAACATCAACTTGTGCAATCATTCGTTATTGTAATGCTTTGTGCTTTGAAAAGGAGATTCATTTGATTCCACGAATTTTTCGAAGCGAACAGAGTCAAGCCTGAGACTGATATATGCGAATGCGAGAGTACGACTCCAATTGACTTGTAAGGAGTGTCGAGAAATTCGTAAGACACACTGTAACTGATCTGTCATTACTGCCCGATGGCACAATACGCGATAAAAGTATTTATGATGTGGGAACGAATCAATTTGACTTATAACAAAGTCAAGAAATTCGGAGAACGTTATATGAAAAATTTTAACTCAATCTGAATTGAACTTTAGAACATTTAAGTATTCGAGAGTAAATTTTTTTTTTTTTTTGTGTAGCTGAAACTCTCACAATTCTGTCATTTATATAAGTGAAATATTGATAATAATTAATTGAAATTTTAGATAGAAAAAATTTAGATAAATATAGAATAAATAGTATAATATTATATATATAGAAATTAAAAAGGGTACTTACAATACCTTTCCCTCGACGACGAGCGCTCGTTGACGATTTGTAGGTAAGCAAGTCCTGTAATTCATTTTTAAGCGTATTATTGTACAGGTTGTAATTTATGAGTCACGACTTCTTTCTTTTGGTAGTGTAGATTCGCATTCGTATAACAACTATTAGTACACGAGTAGGAAGGCATAAAATATATCCTAAGTGTGTATACAATCCTATAAAACTTCAGCTATCCAATGGTAAATACATGTAAACTTTTTTTTTGAATATCACAAACGTATGGTCTTTGAACGTGGTAATGCTTGCTGCTACTTATTCTACGGCTTTTAATGCTTAATGTTTCTTTATATGCAATCCGTTGGTCAATATAGGATTGAGTGATTTTGATAATTCTCCTGGATCTAACTTTTCAATTGATTTATCACTCTTTGTTGAACTATGTGTGAATACACCATTCGCCTTTTTGCATCCAAACGGTGTGTTTTCCCAGAAACAGGGAGTACGGTCCCGCCGTTTCCCAATCAACATGTGCCGCTCCGTACGATGACGATCTTCACCTCGCCTTCCAACCACCTGTTGCACAACACTTCGGGACCTAATGCTGATGGTTCATGGCGATATTGGCAGCTGCTATCATTTTTTTACAGGCACTGTCGTAGAAAAAGTAGCAATATCTGAAGTGTTTCCCTTTTTTTTTTTTCTTCTTCTTTTCTTTCGCTGTGCATCCACAGGATGGTAGAAGTTGTCTCTGCCACAAACCTGAAATAACGCATATTGAACTTGACGTATCGAACAAAGACCTATAAAGTAATGGACGCGAAATGAGCTTATTTTCATCCATACGGGATTGCATGCAAACGTTCATTAAAATCCCTATTAAATTCAATTTTATTACTGTTTGGACTCTAGAAATCAGAGCCTGAGTTCGTTTTGCCAAATCATTCTAGGCCCCATGTATTGGGCCAAACTGTTCTGCACTATTTACAGATTCATCTAACTCCTTCCCCTATTCCTCATTAAAGCTAACGCGACCAACTTTAGCTCTTTCCATGATGTTAATTTTTTCTTTTCTCCTCCCAATACTCTTAAAAACACTTTGGTAATCAATCCCCTACAATCCCTTTCATAATTTATCATTTGAATCGCATAAGTATTAAAAATCAAAATTTTCATTCACGCCGTTTCATTCACAATTTGTTCATTCATAAAGTACTATAAATCCAAAACGCGAATACATTCACACATAAATCAGGCACTCGCGCATTCCCGCACGGACTAACATACTTGTAGCATTTAACTATTTCAGAGACTTCGTTCTTCCCACGTTTTTCCACTTGCTCACGTTCCCTTCTTTATTGATTGATGAATTGCTCATGTCGTTTCCGTTACCGCTTTGCAAACTTGGTAACGAGTTGGCAACGTAAGCGAAGGATCAACCACCTTTGGAATTGGTTTAATCTCAGGGCTAATTCCTTTTCAATGCGATGCAAATCGAAACGATCCTCATATGCGATTAGATTGATGGCAATAGCCAAGGGTACGAAACGCCCTGAACGGCCAATACGATGCGAGTAAGTCTCAGCCATACGTGAAAAATCGCAATTAATAGCAACATTCACAGCCTATACATCAATACCACGAGTAAAAAGATCAGAGCAGACTAGATTTCTGCATAGCCCCTGTCGAAAATTCATGGAAAACACGATTTCTATGCGCCTGCGCCATGTTGGCATGGATATAGTAACAACAATAACCAAGTTCTGTGATCTTCTTAGCCAGCAATTCCACACGTCGCGTTGAATTGCAAAATATTATCGATTGGCTTATTTGCAACTTAGAGAATAACGCATTAAGACGATGCGCTTTTTGCTTCAAATGTATGAACTTTTGATGATTGAAATGTTTTAGGCCAATATAAAATTAAATTTTCATCCCTGTATTTAATTTTAGAGCTTGTTTAAGTATTTCGTGTGTGGAAAATGAAACAGCTACCATGGGTATTGCTCTTAAATAGTTAATTGACATTCCTCGATATAATCCTCGAACGATACCGTTTTCACGGTAAATTAACGTTAATGTTTGCATCATTCCCATCCCAAATTTTGTTGTATCTGGGCTCATCATTGCGAGTTGCATTCTTCTTCTAGTAACATTCAAGGGATATGAAATTGATTGCGCAACAGCTCCAGCTAAGCCACCACATACCAGTTTTACAGGTATATGTAATACAAGGCCACCAGTATTCCTTTCGCATTTATAGCATGCGTACTTTGGCAAATACTTCATGCAAAAAAATTTAAACATCTCAAAACAGTAAAATGACAGCCCGGCATACGGGACCATGTCTGTTAAAGTAGAAAAAAAAAACCCTCTGTAAAGTGCACGTATTCCGCCTTCATTGCGGAACATTTCAGAAGCACACTGCAAAATTCCAGTGTATTTGCGTTCTCCCATTACTTGAAATGCTAAACGAGCACGAATTGTATCTAGCGGATATGCCAATGTAACAGCCGTCAGTCCTGCACAAGCTCCTGCTATAAATTTATCCGCGTGTACTACAAACTTTTAAATGTAGTTCAAACTGCGATAAGTACTTCTTGTACATTTCAAAGGGTGTGAACTGCGTGGCTGCGTACGGAAATATCCTAATCATCTGTGCTCCATTGCCTTTATACAATGCCAAAATGATTCCTTCAATATTATGTGCCTGAGACCACTAAACACCCCTAAATGTCCGTAATGAGAGGAATGTGCTCGAAGTAAGATTTTTATCCTATCTAATGGCGCTACAGCAGTTTTAGAACACATCCCAGCAATTCCCCCAGCCAGAAGATCTTTCAGAACAAGTTCATAGTTGCGAAAAGATTCAGCGGAAATAACCATTGTGGATTGATAAATGTCTATTTTCCACAAATTAAGTCTGGCTAAAGTTTCACAGGAAATACTATTACTAACATTTCACGAAGAAACAATATAAAGAAAGCCGGTAAACTGTCGGTTAAGCTCAAATTTATTTTAAGCACGTTCAGGAAGTTCGATTCAATGTTTTCATTAATTCAGTTCGAGATCGGCGTAGCAGATCGGGATAAACAACAGTAATACACGCTTTATTGTCGCGGCTTACGACGAGCATCACCTTGGCGTTTCTAATAAATCCAATAACCACTAACGAATAGCGATACTCCCCTTTCAACGTAGTAAAACCCATACTAAATGCACAAAGTCTTCACTGCTTCCATTTGCTCTATGTTGCACACTTTCCTGCCTTCGTCGTCCCTTCGAATCGCTTACAAAACATAATTTGTGTCGCTGGCGAATTCGCACGCGTAGATTCATTACCTGACCCGAACTCGGATACTTTAGCAATCTCTGGACACGCACAAAACAACCATTAACTGCCCTATACACTCGCACAACTCCAATTATCCAACTTTTGCCTCGAGTTTTTGCTAAATTGCGTTTTTGTCTCTGGCTTGAAGCTTTCATGAACAAAAGATTTTTCCACAGAACTTCATATCACTAACAATCCACCAAACAGTCCCTTTTCTTTTTAGTTCGAAAAGAAATTTTCTTGCGGTCAACGAAAGCAGGACAGGTGATACAAAGAGCGTCGAAGAAAATGAGACAAAACACAGTTTAGCTGACTGCAACTTACACTGCCCCCGTTCGTCCTAAACTACACTCCACGTTCTAACGTGTCCGATTTCCGCCTGCTGAGTCCCGCAAGCAGAAGTTACACTCTCGATGTTACGATGCCACGAGCTTGGATAACATCACGAGATGGGTCGATTTGCTCGATTACGGGAATGCAATAAGCACCGGTTTTTCCAGTACCGTTTTTCGCTCGTGCTAATATATCCTTACCACTTAAAGCAATTGGTATAGCCGCCTTTTGAATAGGCGACGGTTCCTCCCAGCCCTTCTCGTTTCAAACAGAATTCTTCGAATTCATTTTCTCTGGGGTCTGTCACATCACTAAGCTTAGGTCTATTAGCCTTCGGAGGAATCCGCAATTTTGATTTCCAGCCCATGTCATCGTTTACGTTGTTATCATTGCTTAAACTTATACACTCATTCGAAAGAAAAAAAAAGAAAAATAGTCCTTAGAAAAACTAATATTAATTTACTCACGGTTTCTTAATAAGACTCCCTCGCCAACCATTCACATCACTTCACCTCACACTTCACTGGCACTTTATCTTATCCGCCTTGCGTACGGAGCGGTTTATGGGAAACTGTTCACTGAAACATGTTCGAGGCAAACGCAACAACCTCGCTCGTACCATGTGGAAATGGAAGTGCCATCTATGTGTGAACATGCGGTGGTGATAATGCCCACTCATTTCGGTTATTTTTTTAAAATTCTAAATTGTTTATTTTTTTGTGTAGATTCGATTAAGTTTTCAATTGAAAGCAATTTATGTTTATAATTATTAGGCGTAATTAAGGGGGAAATAAATCGAAAGAATAGGACAGGCACGCGTTAATTTCCGACAAACAAAACAATTTTTAATTAATATTATGGTTGGAATGGGTAAAATTTGACAAATTTTGTGGGGTTTAAATGATACAATGATTTTATCGTTCCTATAATTTAAGGGGTTAACCGTTTCGTTCTAAGCATTTGCATACCGCGTTACACCGCAATTAGTTAAATTATATTCAAAAGATATTGAAATAAAATCACTACACATTAAAACAGTTTTAGAATTTTGTTTCCCGGGTGTTAAGTACAAAAGAAATTTTTTCTTTACTTATTTTTCATACGAAAAAAAAAACGAGTGTTGCGATGAGGAAGGTGACTGAATGGTAACTCCTTGTTAAATTGAGTTGGTGCTGTGTGCCTGTGTCAGCGCTGCTTTTAGAGCCATAGCTCCTAGATTACTACATGTTCTTCAGGCTCCATCTGAGCCACCGGTGCGTCTGAACGCCTTTGAATTGATGCAACTATAGTGCATAGCGCAGTTGGCAGCCAAATGAACAAATCTTTTGACCTCTCCTTTTTGGAGGCGTTTACACCTCTCTACTTTTTTAAGGGCTTTGCAAAAAAAATTTTATAATACCCTATTAATATCGGTAACTGTCCGTTCTTCCATCCCTCTGTGCGTCACAGCACGTTTTCTCAGGAACTAAAGAAGCTTGAGTCATCAAAACTTTTGAGAAACTCAGAAATTTCTGGTTAGTGAAAATTTCAAAGCCGATTTTAGCATGGCATGATTGGAAGGGGGGTCTCATCATATAAGGTTGCGTCCCCCAAAAAAAAATTTCAAATAGGGTATCACATTGAACGCCTTGATGAGATCTTCCAAAACAAGTTAAAAAATACCTCAAGGGAAGAAATTCACTTTGTTAGTACTAGTATGGGTTTTCTACTTTCATGAATAAAATCGTGAGGGTACCCGCAAATCCATTGAAATTTTATAAGCAGAAAGCTTTTAATAAGAGTAATCAAAACTGAAAGTTTCAGAATCAGCGATAAGTATTTAACTAAATTATGTTGGTTTAAATATTCATGCAGTACAACAATAGTAATGCATGGCTATTGAATAATATGCACTTTCAGTCGACTTAGACACTACAGGCTTGTTACGATTTGCATGAATATTGCAAGAAAAATTAATTTCATGCACATTGTTGAAAAATGAGTACAGGCTGTTAATTCCTGATGAAAGCGTGTATTTTAAAGGAGATAAAATTATGGTCGTCGATTCTTACGATTGTAATAGTAACAAAGATCTTAGAAGCCGAAATTCACTGAACTTTGTTAAAAGCAGTAGGATTTATAAATATAATATTTTTTCTGTGTAAATTCCTATGGGTTCTCCTGAACTCGCTGAAATTTGGCCGTCAGGTAGTTCTATAAAATGTCTTTATAGTCCGTAATTTTCAATGAAATGAATCGCATTCACAGAAATTACAGCCATTAGAATTTGTGTATAACTCTGTGTGTGTCTGCATATCGTACTTTGAGTACAAAACCCTTCTGATATGAGTGTAGTTCTTTCTACCCAGCTTGTTTTCGTACTAGCCAACCCGCTCATCATTATTTTCAATTAATTGATAGTACTGAGATATTAAAAATAGGACAGTTCTATTATTTAAACAATATTTTTAGCCGCTTGAAACTTTCTTGCTATTTTGTTCTCTATAGTAGTGCTTAAATTTTTCTAAAGAAGCTGTTCAAAATAGAAACCATCTCCCTGAAAATAGGGAAGTACTCGAATTTATTCTGTTAACATATATCTACATACCAGCATCATTTCAAGATCAAAAGTTTTCTGTTTTCACCGCTTTCACAATATGTCATTCTGTAAAAATTTAAAGAATTAAAACAATAAATAACGACAGTGCTATCATCTCGTAAATTAAATAATAGACTTTGTTATTGAAAGCTTTTGCTTTCACAAATAATATAATTTCAATTTTTCAAAGTAGCACTCGCGACCACCATAAATCATCCAATATTTGCAAAACAATTACCCTGATTTATTTCAGGTCAATCTCCTCAAGGGAAATTCTTCATTGTGGGGACATAAAAATTAAGCTTAAACAAATAGCCTGTCAATCAATAAATTTTTTGAGTGATTTCCAATACTGCATGTCTTTATGCACCGACATGTGATGCTATCACAAGTCCATTGCAATTCCAAAACACTAGGCTAATGTCCAATAATAAATTCTGATTATTATAAACAAAATTTCTGCACACTTACTCTTGCATGCTAAGTATAGAACCGATATGTAGAGAAAAATAATGTAAAATGCACAATCTATATTCATGGACCTCGTTCAAATAAATGCATATTGAACCCGTAAAGACTTATAGGTAAATCTGAATAGCATTGACCGTGCACTCCACGATTGCAAAGATGCAAATTGCTGAAAAAACTATCTTGCGAAACCGGTCAACAAACGAAAATAGTATTTTCCAGAGGGATGAGAAAATGTCTGTTGTAAAATTCATTTGTTTAAGTAATGTTTCAGTTTAAACGATTGGCAAAACTATCAGTATAAACAATCACTTAGTGTAGTTTATTTTAAGATCATGTTTGCCGGGGGAGATTTCGGAATTTCTCGAAAGTTATAAATATTTCGTTCCCAACCCATCCAATTATCTTTCATCAGCACAGACATCAAGCAAATAATCAATTATTAGTAAGATAGATGATGCGTAGGTGGCGAATTCCTTGGACTAAGCTTTCACATTTGAATCTATTCGCTTTTGTATTTGTAGTTCAGATAACTTCATAAAAAGATACAATAAATAATATAATATTTATAAATCAGTTCTTACTTCAAAAAAATTAGGATAAGTGAAGATTCATTTGACCTAAAAACCGGCATTAAGGTAATTTATGGAGCTTATTGAGCTTTCGATTAACGTAAAGTTTAGAAATATTCTATGATAAATTATAACAAATTTAATAGCTATAAACAAAATAGGTAAAGATTAGATTTTGTATGAATAATTTGCATGTTACGATACAGTTATGAAGCTTGCAGAGATTTATTTCTGAATTCGGAAATTTAATATTTTAATTGGAAAGGAAGAGAATTATGTTTGATTGATGATACTACTTTGTTCTTGCTAATTAAGGAAGCTAATAAAAGCACTAGGATTACCAGACTATCCTAAATTTTTATTATTCCCATCAAAATGCTATTTGTTTTTCTTTTTGACATATATAAGGTGCCTTCCAAAATAAACGAGACTTTTGTCATACAAGCTTGCGTTGGAAAGTTAGATTCCTCCCTGACTTCCAGTGAAAGTTTGGTGACATTCGATTTAGTGGAAGGGAAGTTATTGCGTCTAAAGTGACGGTATGTTTGTGTCATCGGTACGAAAATGAGTTTCGTACAAAGAGCTAATACCAAATTTTGTTTTAAAATCGGTAAAACGTTTACCGAAACATTTGAATTGATGAAAAAAGTTTATGGCGATGATTGTCTATCTCGTGCCAAAGTTAATGAGTGGTTTACACGTTTCAGCGATGGTCGTGCGGACAAAGATGACGATGAACATCCGGGCCGCCCAAAATCAGTGATCACCGAAAACTCCATCGAAATTGTGCGTGAATTTATCAAAAATGAGCCGAAATCATCGTTGAAATTCATGGAATCGGAGTTGAATATCTCCAAAAGATCGATTTATTGCATTTTAACTGATCATTTGGGCTTACAAAAGGTCTGTGCATGTTTTGCTCCGCACAAGTCAAGGTGCATTACAAAATAAACGAGACTTTTGTCATAAAAACCAACTCTTATGACTGATTTTTTGACTAAAAAACGCATTTTAACCTCCAATCACTCACTGTATTTGCCTGATATGGCTCCATGTGTCTTCTACCTATTCGGAAAATTGCATTTAGCGGTGAAAGGAAAACGCTTTGCACCCGTAGAGGGCATCCAAAAGGCTTGTACCAACATCCTGGAGGACATTCCGGTCAATGACCTGAAACACCCTTTCGAAAAGCTTTTGGATCGCGTATAACAGTGTATCGTGGCCGGAGGAGACTACTTTGAACAAATAAACTTGAATTTATCGGAAAAAATCTCCTATTGTTTCTATTTTAGCTCAGTCTCGTTTATTTTAGAAATCACTCAGTCTCGTTTATTTTAGATAGCACCTTGCATATAGATACTGACTGCCTTGATTGCGAAGAAGCTCTTACTAAGTTTTATTCCCACCTTAACTTGCTTATCTGTCAATTTACACCCCTATGTAGGTCCAAAAAGAGCTGTGAGCCACCTTGGCTCAACCGTGACATTTTAGAAGCTCTGAAGATTAAGAACAAACTTCACCAAAAGTTTAGATTGACCGGTGATTTGGACTCTTATAATGAATACTCTAGATCCCGTGCCTCCGCGAAATTATAAATTAAATGCTCAAGGAAAAATTACTTTACGCACATAGAGCAGTCACTTTATTCCAACCAGTCAAAACGATTCTGGTCATGTATTAATCATCTAAAGTCCTCCCCGCACTTTTCTAGCATCATGTACTGGAATGATAAACAAAGTTCAACACTGGAATCCATTTTCCACTTGTTCACGGTCTTCTTTTCCACTATAACTTCCTCTTCAGCATCTGATTCTTCTTATGATTTCCCTCTTCATTTTTCTCTGGCTGATAGTGCTCCTGCAGTAAGCCCTGCAGATATCGAGTCATAATTAATACTTTTGATACAAGCATTGGTTCTGGACCAGACGGAATTCCAAATGTGTTCGTCAAATCTCTATCCTCTTCATTAAGTGTTCCTCTGAGTTTTATTTTTAACACTAGCTTCTCCTCCGGAGTTTTTTTCGCTTCTGGAAAACAGCCAACATCTTCCCAGTTCATAAATCTGGTCTTCTTTCGTCTGTATCCAACTACCGTCCAATCTCACTTCTATCTTGTTTCTCGCAGATCCTAGAACGTTTCATTCATAATCACATTTATGAACTTATATGCTCCTCGATATCTCCTGCTCAACATGGCTTTCTTCCAGGTTGGTCGACGACTACCAATCTACTTGAGTTTACTCACATTGTTGGTGAAGCTCTTGATAAGCACTTTCGGGTTGACGTTGTTTATACTGATTTTGCCAAGGCGTTTGATAAAGTAAATTATAACGTACTGTGTAAAAAGCTAACAGAACATAGTATTTCTGGTTGGTTGCTCTCTTGACTTATCTCATCGGTAATCAATCGTTCATGTAGAGTAATTCTCTGTAGAGTGTTATTGCATTCCTTCTATCCACAGACTGAAGTCCCTCAAGGATCCATCCTGGGGCCGCTTTTATTCCTAATAAACATTAACGACTTGCCCTCTTTAATAGATGCTCCATGTCTTCTCTATGCGGATTATCTTAAAATTTTTAAAGTAATTAGATGTATTGATGATTGCTTTTCCCTGCAAAATGACCTGAGCGTCCTATGCAATTGGAGTGAATCAAATTTTCTTTCCCTTAATGTGCAAAAATGTCATAAAATGACTTTCTCTTTAAAACCGACCCCAATCTGATTTCCATATAGCCTAGACAATGAGCCGCTATCTGTAGTCACCAAGTTCAAAGACTTAGGGGTGATCTTAGACCCGCCACTCATGTTTGAAGAGCACATCCTCGACATCATGTTACGTGCTTCTCGGGTTTCCGGATTTGTTCTTCGTCACTCTTGCATCTTTGGAAATATCCTGTCTCCAGTACATCTTTATATAAGAACTGTTCGCCCTATCCTCGAGTATTGTTCCCAAATTTGGACACCGCATTATAAGTACTTAGACTCACTGCTGGAATCTGTACAACGGAAGTTCACCCAAATATTATTCTTTAAATACAAAGTCCCGTACCAATCTAATGAAGAAAGACTTTCCTTTCGGCACCTCCCATCGTTAATTGTACATACCTAGCCTAGTTTATATATTATGTTGTGCTTTTCATTTATATTGTTTGAACCAATCTTGCAATTGGACTTTAGTCGGT
This sequence comes from Odontomyia ornata, assembly GCA_963969285.1. Classification (NCBI taxonomy): domain Eukaryota; kingdom Metazoa; phylum Arthropoda; class Insecta; order Diptera; family Stratiomyidae; genus Odontomyia; species Odontomyia ornata. The sequence continues at coordinate 381,632,359 of OZ017738.1, forward strand.
AAGTTGGTCGAAATAAATAAATAAACAAATATATATATATATATATATACATACATATATATATATATATATATATATATATATATATATATATATACATATATATATATATATATATATATATATATATATATATATATATATATATATATATATATATATATATGTATATGTACACATACATATATATACAAATATATAAATATATATATATATATATATATATATATATATACATATATATATATATATATATATATATATATATATATATATACATATATATATATATATATATATATATATATATATATATACATATATATATATATATATATATATATATATATATATATATAAATATATATATTGTTACATGTACAAAGAATTCTGCGAGCTACTGTCGCAATTGTTTTCACGACCATTAAGAACATCAACAAAATGAATTTACTCGAAACCACGAGAACCCACCAAGCACGATCAACATCTGAAAGTGACGTCACTCCATTCATTGAGCTGCTCGAATATACCAGGTACCTCTCGGCAGAACATTCGCCAATGTACGAGAAATGGGTTAAATAGGTAGAGACCCTATTTTAAGGCGAGCTGAATGAATGGGGGGATCATTCATTACAACCGCGATAGAAAACTGCGATATAGTGGTGCGCGAAGTACGGGCGATATTGATTGTTTGAGTGTGATGTGATTTTTAATGGACAGTTGAAGTAGAAATTGATAGACGACTTGTAAAATAATGACTCACTTTCCCGGAACATTATATATATATATATATATATATATATATATATATATATATATATATATATATATATATATATATATATATATATATATATATATATATACACAGATATATATATATATATATATATATATATATATATATATATACACAGATATATATATATATATATATATATATATATATATATACACAGATATATATATATATATATATATATATATATATATATAATATATATATATATATATATATATATATATATATATATATATATATCTGTGTATATATGTGTATATATATATATATATATATTCGTATATATATATATATATATATATATATATATATATATATATATATATATATATATATATATATATATATATATATATATATATATATATATATATATATATATATATTTCGGGAGTAATTTGCTCCCTTCAGTTATTTTCCAATGTCTTTTCAGGAATATTTGTTGTAGGACAAACCAAGCACTAATTGCTTAAGGTCTAATAGCTTAAGGTTGAATTACTACAGGATTTTATTATCTGCCTACATGTCCTAATATTACATTGCTTATTTTTATTGGATCTCATTACTTAGCCTCTTATTATTTAGGGTCTAACTATTTTTTTTTATTACCTGTTTACATATCTTGGTATTACTTTAATTGTTCTTTTTTCTATTATCACTGGTATTATTATTATTATTTATAATTAACTTTTCATTAAGTGCAATCGTACAAAAAGAAATAAACAAGTTGAGTAAGTAGCAGAGTGCTCCTACCAGAAGGTCTCTGTAACCAACCAAAGGTTCGAAACAAGTTTTCTATATCGTAAATCGGTGTCTTTAATTAATCATCAAATACTTGGGTAAGAAATCGTTCAAATTTATGCAAAAAATGCAGAGTTTCCTTCATAATCACGTTGCAACCGCCATTTTATACCAGCTTCAATAATTTTTCTGAATGCTCAGCCGATTGAAGATATTCAAAATAAATAGTGTTCCTTAAATTTTCATGTAAATTGGAAGATCAAAAAATGAATCAAAATTTTGGTACATTTTGCCTCCCTCTGGACCCCCTGATGCACAAAAAATCTTGCTAAATTCAGATTCTAAAAGTTTTAATCAAGAACTTGTACTACTCGACAAAGTTTAATTTAAAAAAATGTTTAAGGGCCACTTTGTTACACACATTTTCACGTTTTCGATACTATATTTGCCACGTGTGATATTTTGTTTTATGAGGTATTTTTCTTCAACTGCTTCATGAGCTTTGTTTTATTTTCATTGATTTGTAGCCCTACTAGTTTTGCTTCGTTGTCGAGTTTCAGGAAAAGTTCTTTGGCGGTCCACATTGGCATTTTGGTAAGATGGACTAATTTGGCCCGTATACCAAGAAAAGCATTATTTCCGAAAATTTAGTGTAGGTCTAAGTTAAACTGCCAGCATTCCTCAAGTACATGCTTGACTGTGAAAACTGTGTCTATTATCGATCTACCTGCTCTAAAATCACCTAGATGCTCTCCACCAATACTGTTGACATATGATCCGATCTTATTTTCTAAGATCTTTGAAAATATTTTTTACGCCGTAGAAAGCAGTCATATGCCTGTATAATTTTCGCACTGTAGCTTGTCACCTTTTTTGTGGATACGTAATAAAATTAATTGGCTCCACTCTTTCGGCATAAATTCTTGTTGCCAAATGTGCTGGATGACTTTGTGGACAGCTTTATAAACACTGCTGCCACCATATTTGATGAGCTCCACTGGAGTCTCATCGATGCCCGACGCTTTATTATTCTTTTGGGCTTTGATGGTGGAACAAACTTCGTTCAGATTTAGTGGGGTAAATGGAAGCTCTCCAAAGACATACATAGGCTCCAATCTTCGAGAGCTGTGTGGAAGATTAAGGAGGCTCTTGAAATATGATGCCCACCTTTCCTTCATTTTGGTTTCATCAGCGATGATATTAACGATGTTATCATGACAGAGCCTGGTTTTGGGCTGGTCTACTTTTGTTGTTGCTCGCTAGACTTATGTCTATACTTCTCAAGTGGTCGTCATGGTATTTTCTTTTCTCCATTCTAATTATCTTATACGCTACTCTTCTGAGATTTTCATAGTGTTCTCTCTCCGTCCTAATTTTCCTACCTACGTAATCTTTATATGCCTGATCCTTTTTTGTCTAACGCATTCTGGTTTTCACCATCGAACTATTCATTCCCCCCCGATCGTCTTGCCATGGTCTTAATAGCCGCCTTTACTTCCATCCAGAGCTGGTTCCTTGTCTTTAACGATGCGTCTGATAAGATGGAAGCCAGCTGGTTGTCAAGGATGTCCGTAAAATTTTTAGCCACAGATGCAGTTTGGAGCCTTTGATTGTCAAATTTTTGCAGCGGGCTGGTCTTCATCGAATATGCCTTTGACATACGACATCGACAGGCTAATTTGGCCAAGTAATGATCTGAGTTACAATTGTTTTCTCGGTATGTACGGACGTCAAGTGTACTCAAGGCCCAACGTTATTGGATCAGAAAATGGTCAATCTGGTTTTGAGTGTTGCTATCCGCTGGTACCCAGTTCATTTTATGAATGCGTCGATGTAGAGAGCAAGTCAAACGTATGGCTAGACTTCTGCTACATGCAAAGTCCATCAGGCACTGGCCGTTGTCATCGGTTTCATCATTGAACCTGTATCCTCCAGTCGTTCTCTGGTGAGATAGCTTATTGCCAAAAAAAGTTATAAGTTATATATGGTTATAATGGATAAGGAAAAGTATGACCACTTGGTGCTCGAAAAACTGAACAGCGGTTAATATTAGGATATTAGGAACTAAGGAAGGACACACTTCCGGGGAGTGTTTAAAATGTGGAAAAGGTCCTAAACAGTGCAAAGACTTATTTGGCGAGAAGACAAGTTTCAGGGTTACCACTCCTGTGTTCCCACAAATCAAATGCCAACCCAAGATCCTCAAGGAAGAAATGGCGATGAGGGATATTACAGCATCAACAAATGCTCTAATATCTCGAATAGCAATGTGGCTGTTACAAAATTCGAAAATATCGGAATTTCAGGTAACAAATACTCCGTTCTGAACCAAGATGGATCAGTGGAAATGCTAATGAAGTATGATCGCTTACACGTTTGGACAAAATTGTGTCTTTGGATGTCAAAGTGCTTTTTCCAAGCACACCGGTGAAGCAAACTCTCGCGCTCTTGGAGGAGAAATTTTCCTGTATTACAACACCAACTATACACACACACAGACACTACGGGTTTACTAGGATTTGCATGAACGTTTCAGGAATGATATCCATGATGAATATATTTGAGAATTTGTTCAACGGGTGACATCCGTAAGCGTAAAACAAAATACATGCCGTTTTAAATGAGGATATTGCATAAAATTATATTATTTTTTTTAACATGTTATTGTCACTTGATTTAATCTATTAATGAATAGCAACAGACAAGTAGCTGAAAATAATCGGTGAAAAAATGATGAAGGTAGATGCGATAGCAAATAACTTAATGATTGAAGTTCGTTCAACTTTGCTAATAATAGTAGTATCTGTAAATTAAACATGTCCGCCAGAAAAATTATGTTCGTATGGTTAAATTGGATGAAAGTAGACATTGAGGTGTCCTTTAAAAGGCCCTTATACTCTATAAGTTTAAATAGAATGTACAAAAGTAATTGCCATCTGAATTTTCTCCGTTTACAACAATGAAACGTGGTTACTACATGGGCTTTCTATCAAACCAGACACTACACTTTTGGTTATATTTTCACCAAATATATCAAATAACAAAAAGGCATTTAAGATTCAGCTTAGTCAATGATTTAAACGTCATTGCAACAAAATGTTAGCCAGTTAAAATTGAGTAAGGCTGGTTCTTCTATTTAAGCAAAAATATATTCCTTGTGCATGTCATTAAAGTTTTTCTTGAGTTAAATCATTCTATACTCATATGTCTGCATATCGTATGTTAAGTAAAAAACCCTTCTGACACGAGCGTAGTTCTGTCTACCCAACTTGTTTTCCGTTAAGTTGCGTCGGTCTTTTCCCATGCTTAAAATTCGATTGAGTTGGTTGTTGTTCCCACCTACCACTTCTATGTTTTCGTTCCTCATCGCCATTTTCAATTTTTGGTGAATTCCTCCAAACCCGATAACAATTCTTTTCCACTCCTTTTTGTTCGGTTCCAGTGTTGGGCATGTTTGTAGCGCTTTATTTCTTTTTTTCTTTTCCAGGATTTTTGTTATTTCGTCCTCTCGAACCCCGTTTTTGTATTTTAGTAAAAAACCCTATTGCAATCACGCCCTGTGTCCGTCTGTCCGTCCGTCCGCCCGTCCCTCCGTCCGTCTGTATGTCACAGCACTTTTTCTCCGAAACTATAGAGGCTGCAGCTATGAAACTTTGTGGGAAGGTCAGAAAAGGTGACTTCTTGATAGCTCAAGGGTGGAAAAGTTTTTCAAAGGGGTTTAAGGGGTGTCTCCCCATATACGGAGGTGACCCCTCAAAAAAATTTGTTCACCATTGGTAGTCGAGTAGGATGTCATTGGAAAGGTCTCAATGAGATCTTTTCAAAGCAAGTCTTAAAATTGCCTTATAAGTACTGAGGGGGCAGGGGAAGGGGAAATGTACGAACTTTTCGCGTACCCCCCCGTCAAGATTGGACACCTTCCATCCGAAAAATCTGAAAAAAATCGTGAATGTAGGCCTTGATGAGTGCAACATTAACAGATACATGAGAAGCCGAAATTCACTCAATTTTGTTAGTAATAGTATGATTTATCGATTTTATGTTTTCTTGAATAAAACATAAACGGTACCCTTAAATTCAATAAAATTTAGCAAACTGATGACTATTTATTAGATTAATCTTTTCTGAAAGTTTCATAAACATCGAATGGTATTTAACGAAGTTACAGCGGTTTGAATTTTCCAGTATTACTATGGAACACAATGCCCTATATTACTATGAAAACATATGGCTATGGAGCCATATGCGCTTTTTACCGACTTAGACACTACAGCTTTGCTAGGATATGCATGAAAATTTCAGGAATGATAGGTATCATGAGGATGAGTACATACAATTGAAACAAGTCGAAGAGGCAGTAGAGAGTTCCTAGCAAAAGGGTTTTGTAACCATTCTAGGATTCGAAAAAAATAGGCCATGAATCGATGATTACAGTATAGAGGGGTGGCCCCTGAAAAAAAATTTCATGAAAGGTAGCCGATATGAGTATCAACTGAAAGTTCTCTATGACAGCTTATCAAAACAGTTCTTAAACTGACCGTTTTTGCTTCAGTGGGGCACAGGGGGTGGGGAAATCCATGAAAATGTGTTTCCTCCCTCGCGAATAGACACCCGTGATCTAAAAAATCTGAAAAAATTATCAAGGGGGATATTTATGGGTATAATTATAATAAATACGAGTACCTCAGAAGTCAAAATTCTTTCAACTTTGCTAATAATAGTATGATCATCGAACATGACGTGTTTCTTGATTTTATTCGTTGCTGGTTACTGCGTTTTGTAAGTTGAGTACAAAAGCCTTCTGACATGAGCATAGGTCTATCTACCCAACTTGTTATTTGCTGTGTCTAGTCTGTACCCGAGTTCCTACTCGTAGTCTTCCTTGCTCATCGCGCGGATAGACGGACAGATGGACAGACAAATGGATAGATGGACAGATAGACGGGCGGGCGGACAGACAGAAAGGATTGGAAAACTAGTAGGTTTTTGCAAGATTTCTTTCAGAAAGCTTAAAAATCATGGAGCTAGATCCAATAACAAATAACTTATAGGCTGAAATTCGTTGAACTTTGCTACTAGTGGTAGAATTTAACATTTTCATCATTAAAGCTGTATTGGTATCATTAAATTGGATGAAATCAGCTATTTAAGAAGTTCTTTAAAATATCATTTTATTCTATAAGTTTCAATAAAATTGACCGACGTTATAGCCATTTGAATTTTCTCGGATTACGACAATCATATACGATTTTTCTACTACATGGGCTTTCTATCAAACTAGACACTACACTTTTGATTGAATTTTCTCCAAATTTTCATAGAAGATGAACGATAAAAATACACTTAAGATTCAGGTCAGTCAGGCAGTTCTTTTAAACCACGAATATATTTGTTGTGCATGTCATGAAAGTTTTTCTTGAATTAAATCGTACTATTTATCTACATATTGTAGGTTAAGTAGAAAACCCTTTTGACATGAGTATATATAGAATTCATTTAATTATTATTAATTCATTTATTTCCCGGATTGTAGCGCGAAAGCTACAATGCATCAAAATACTTTCTCAATGCTCTCTCAAAAGCTGGAAGGGAAGATGCTGCCCCTAATTGAGGAGGTAACTCATTGTACATGCCAAGGCCGGAATATGATCAGTGTCTAATGCCTCGAGCGGTATTTCTGCTGGGAACTACAAGATCTCCCATTTTTTCGCACCATGTCTCGTTTCCATGATAATATGATCTATGTTCTTTATCTTTCGACCGAAACCATTAATGAAAAAGTAAATAAAGACAACACCATGTACAGCGCACCTGCCGAGTCGTCCCTTCGCCATTGCCCTCAGAATATTATTCTGAGCGAGAACAACAGCCTCAAGTGAGGCATAATAAACTCTACTCTTGATATTATACCATGCGTTAAGATAGACTTTGCGAGCGGGCAGTACACTCATATAATAGTCTTTTATCAAGTATGCAAGGTAAACGTGTAACAATATATATTAATTTGTTAAGTTTTCTAGCGGACTCTAGAATTTACTTTCCATTTTGAATGGAAAGTAAATTCTAGAGTCCTACAAGATAGTTGATAGAGCCAACCGTAGCCACTTCCACATATTTACAATCCCCTAATAAATCACAATGTCTACTACATATGTATTTTTATTTCATATGCAAATGATGGTTGATTATATTTAAATATTGGGTATGCTAATTATTTTGTTTTTTCACCATTTATCGATAATTTATTTTTATCATTCTGCAACGTGTTTAATTCCATTTCCTGTTAAGCTGAACGTTTTTCGTGGGGCATGAATCAAATTCCCTAACTAATCAAAGAACATGGATATTGGTTTCAGAGAAATATCGAGTGAAAAGTATATCTCCGAGGCGACAGAATCTTTAGTGTTGTACCTGCATGTGCCCACCCATGGATATTTTCCCAATCAATGTAGGATCATTATAATTTTTGTGTATAGAAGTTAATATTGCAGTTTTAAGACAATCCGGAAGCATGCCGACTTGGAGACTGTGGTTTATCAGGTGGGTGAAATGCTTTGTAATATATTGTTCGACTGCATTTATGATTTTTAAGATCACCCTATCCCACTCAGAGTCTGAGCCCCAATGCAGCACGTTGTCACCTCAGAGCGACTCTCCTCATTCTCCACCTCGGATTTAAAGTTTTCTTTTAGACTACCATTATCCGGCAAATTGGGTTCTCAATTGATTTTTGTCAATGAGTCAACCATTTTTTGGCCAATGGTACCAAATTTAGAATTGAACACATCTTCACATCTGACAGAGGTTTTCTCTACTTTGATCAACACATTGTTGATTTTGATACCACAAACTACCACAAACCACTGATGTCATTGTTTGCCAGAATCTCTTGGTATCATTTATAATACGGTTACCGGTTAATTCATGCGGTTTTCTAACAGATGGCGTAACTTGATTTTTATTCCAGTGATTCACCTATCCATCATTATGTGTTTTTTTACTCTGAAAATGTCGAATTTTGTGCCAAATATAGTGTTTTTGCGGGGAGTACTTCTTCATTGAAGAAAAAGGCTGCCGAAAGTCATCGTATTTTGGTGGAAGTGTATAGTTTGCATACTCTAGCTGAGCGTATGTGCCAGAAGTGGTTTGCACGGTTTAAAAGTGGCAATTTGGACTTGGAGAACGATGAACGGCCCGGTCAGCCGAAAAAGTTTGAAGATCACGAATTGGAGACATTACTCGACCAAGATCCATCCAAAACTTGCAATATGACTTGGCGTCCCTCAGCAAACTATTTTCGATCGTCTAAAAGCAATTTTTCACAATAAAGCTTCAATTTTCGAAAAAAAAAACGCATGAATTAACCGGTACCCCTATTTGCTTCAACAAGTTTACTTTTATAATGATTATCTTTAGCATTTTTGGTGCGGCTTCGGAACCTATTTTTATATTTTGTAAAATACGCTTTCAGTTTTATATCAAAGGGTTGTTCATACAATTTTTATATGTATACAAAGATTATCTTTCTTCTTCAGTGAGACCGTGAGACCAGGATGTATCCAAGGTTTGAGATTTTTGAACTTCTGTTTGATTACAACAGTTTTTATGGATTGCGAACTGTGAATACTATATAGCTTTGGACCCATCACGCAATGGTGTAATAAAGCACATTTCACTTTGACGCAGTGGAGAAGCAATAGTTAGTACACTCAAATCTGATTTATTTTATTTTCTTGGAAAGCCGTTGAAGCTTGTTTTATTAGTGAACAGACTCGTGTTGACTCCTATAAGTCATCTTCAATGTTTGAAATCTGAGTCATCTTCAGTCACTGAAGATGTGTCAAATAAGCCGAAACGCGTTTGCTCACTCAAAAAGCAAGGCCTGACGGCTTTTCATGAAAAAAAGGGGATTAAACTTCAGATATCAAATAAACAAAATAATTGACTAATAAAATAAATTAATTTTTTTTAAACTTCAAGGAGAAATAGTGAAATAATCACAGAAAATTTAATCATAGCTTACAAAAATTGAAAAAATTACTACTTGTTAAATATCCTAGAAATGATCGCATGCACCCTATAAAACCAAAGTTAAGTCTGCAAATTAGAATTCCATAATTCGAATTTCAAGTTTAAGGAAAATGATAAATAGTTTCCGCTCAGATTTTGATTTAATTACAATCAATTTTATAGGAAAAGTGATTAAAATTCTCTAAATAATGCCTTCCGCTCATCCTGATTTATTTTTAAAAGAATGCGCGTCATTTAAATCTTGTTTTTTTTTCTGCAGCTTTTACCAACTGGTTTTTAAATATGAATTCATATCTAATGAACTTGGAAGGAACATGTTCTAATGGAACTTGGAAATATCTATTAATTTATTTTTTATTCAAAGAATGTAGGAATATTAATTCAAACTTTAATCATGCGTACATCAAATCAACCTTTTTATTGCTAAAACTATGTATGCATAATGGAAACTCTAGAAAAATTAAGAATTCCTACAATTTACAGCTGCATTTGATCTTCTTGAAATAAATAGTCAAGAATAAGCTATTTCGCGAAAAAATTTAATTACTTAACAAGAATTTTCCAATTTCATGTTACACACTTGAAATATTTCGCTCGTATCAATTTTGCTTGGAGCTGCGAAATATTTCTGACAAATAAATTAAATTTCTACTAAATCAATTCAAATCAGTATCACACGCTCTAAGTTGGAGACCATCTCAGTTTAATTTAACACATCATAAATGTCTCATATCTGAATTATACACAGCGTTGGAGCTGTTTAACAAAATACGAAATGCCACTGCCGCTAAACACAAATGAGCCATAAATACGACATCCCATTGACAACAGCATTTTGCGGTGAAAGTCCTCCGAAAAAATGCACATATGGTGAGAAGGTGAGTGGGCTTTCATGGGAAAAATGAATATTTTCAAAAATTAACTGCAACAGGTCAGCCAACCCTTAGCCGTGAGCGATTTCGCGGAATGCAATTTTCCACGGATACATCTGTTTACTTTTTAGATATTCAATTTTAAATTTAGATAAGTATTTATTCTGGTAATTTGGAGGTATAAATCATTTGATTTTAAATTTTTTATAAGTGTCTGATAGCGTTTGATGCAAATCCACGAATTTCGTGACGTAAGCTATCATTTCAGTCTGCGTCCAGATTTGAAGAATAAAAGCGGCATCACTTTCATTAATAAGCTCTTTTCCTAGAAATTGGAGTGTATCAGCGACCCGTGGCAGACAGTCACATAATTTATTTGAACGTCTTGTAAGAAGATAAGTTGTCACATTGTCGGCATACTTTATGGCCCAGAGATGCCACCAAGAAATGTTGAAACAAACTTGGACAGTTTGTTCTTCGCCCCATCATTTCGCTTTCGACCAATGCACTTTTATTCGAATCACAATGTGCGTATGCACCCGCCATAGCCATCACCATTTCCAATTTCCACACATCATGCATTTGCCACAGCTAATAATTATAAATAAATTTATCACCAGAATATGTCAAATCTGTCACTCAACGAAATGTTTGATGTTAAACACAGCTGGAGGATGCAATTTTCAAGAGATAATCAACTGTTGGGAAATCGAATTTCATGTAAATTGCAGCGAGAGCAAAGGTGTAGAAGGTTGTTGTTCGGCGAGTGTGTTGAACCAACATGCGTGACATTGGGACGACATTAATTTTGGCAAACAAAATAACTGCATTTGCTTGCGGAAGAATTGATTTGATTAATTCGATACATTTTATTTTATTTGCAGTTATCTGCTCTCCAGTATAGATTCAGCATGCGTTGACTAACTTTTTAGTGAATCGGGAACCATTTAAATAAAATTTTCAAGCTAAAAATTTTATTACATGCAAAGATAGAGTAGAATAACAGTAGTAAAGTTAGTTCATCTCCATTTGATTCAAATGAACGTCAGTCAAATTAGCTGATTGGTCTACATAAACTGATGATTGGCGGGGTAAAAATTGAAAGGCGAACCAGCATACAGTATGATATTAGAGCACAAGGTACAAGAAACTACTTGAAAGGAAAATGCAACACGAAAATTTCGATGATGGGGAATGAAAACCGCACATCGTCACAAATGATGAATTCGAAAAAGTTAAGTGGGAAAATGAAGAATTAAAACTTCGAATAATGTCTTCGGAGGAAAGTATGTATTACAAAATCCACGTTAAAGTCAATAAACTGACTATCAATTACCGTGTTTGGGCAGCGTGGAAAAAACATGGTTCAGTTATTGAAAGCCAAATATAGGATAAATAGCTTAGAAGTTAAAAAAAGTAAATGCAGACAAAATCACAATAAAAAATCCCTGTTTGCAGCACCAGCCGGAAAGGTAAATTTCTCGTATGTAGCGTAAGATTTCGAAAAAGAATTTGGCTTGCCTTCTACTGGACTTCTTACTGCAATTTTGAAGCACTACATGGGTATTTATTAAGAGAAAGGATCTGCGGCCGTTCGTATTTGGAGACCCTTCAAAGAGGCGCAAATATTTTGCTTATTAAATTGAATTGCACACGTATGGATCACATATTGAAAATCGGCGGATAATAGATTGTTATAAACATATTTATACTGGTTTCGCCCTTCTCACAATTGCTGTTTATACATTTCACAGTGGTTACCACACAAAGGTGATAACTTGTCGGCTTAAATAGCTCAAATAGTTAATTTCAAAAGATTTCCATAAAAGTTTAATCAGCACTTGCATTGCCATTAATATATACATTTTCGATTCTTTTCTGAACCACCAGGGGCCGTCATTTTGAATTTTAATTGAAAACGACTGCTAAAAATATTAAGTTGTAAATTTTCGAACTGTAGTATGTATTCTGTAGATCTAAGTAATGCCTGTCTTGAAACCAAGTTTCATATAGGTCGGATCAAAATTGCGATTTTTAGAAGCCTTTGAAGTTTTGAGTTTCAACTGGCCGCCATTTGGTTTTTTTGTGACCTGACCTCCAGTTTTTTCACGTAATTCTTTAGATACTTATAATTTCTATCTAACTGCTGAATTTCACGAACATCTGTTGAAAGCTTTGACCACTATTACAACAACAAAATTTCGCATGTTTTTCTACCTTTGAGCGGCCGCCATTTTGTTCCTGCCATGCTGACGTTGGATTTTTTATTGTGTGGTTCATCACATACATTAGTTAACCTTTATACCAAATTTCATCCAAATTGGAGCTACAATTTAGTCAGAATAGTTTTTGCCCAGCTGATATAGCTGGTTCACGAACTCAACCGAGATATTAACCCAATACACCTTTCCTGAAAATTTGGTGAAAATCGGAGCAAAATTGCAACCTCTAGCGAGGTCAAAAATTTCGTTATGTCCCATATATATATATATATATATATATATATATATATATATATATATATATATATATATATATATATATATACTCGTGTATATATATATATATATACTCGTGTGTATATATATATATATATATATATATATATATATATATATATATATATATATATATATATATATATATATATAATATATGATACTCTCCGCAATATTTAAATTTCTCTCGAGAAATTTACCTAAAATGGAACCATTGTTTGGCTTGAAGTCAGCCAAAGAAGCTCTGAATTCTGATGAGGCTCCGCACTTCATGTATTAAAAGCAATTCAGGAAATAAATAGTTTTGTTCAATTTTTCTGTTTTGGCATTGGTTGTCAAATTGCGAAGTATTGGAAATTAGATGACAATCGAACCTAGTGGACTCGGTGTTGTCATGTCCCCTGCAATCTCTGTGAGCGTAGCCTCTACATCAATACACACCTAACGAAGGTTAGGTAGAGGAAAAAAAAAAAAAAAAATAGCCTCTACATTTGTTCCATTCTCAAAGGTCGCCGTCAGTGTCAGGAAAAGGCTTAGGGAGGGAAGATAAGGAGTACATGATAGCGCAAAAAATTTCCGAATATCAGCTATGGATTTGTAAGGTTTCTTCGATTGTATTGGTAGTGGCTTAAACCAAGGGTAGTCTCAGCAAGGCAATGGCAAATGAAATCAAATGGCGGGGAAATTCAAATTAATAGCATGATGAGAAAAATATTTAACTCAAAATGATTTTACTTATTTTTTTAAGTTTCTCATTTAAGGTGTATAAGGCGAATTTGAATGAATGAATGAACATGTATTTTTAGAGATTATTGATAAAAATCTAATATGATAATGAAGAGCAATTGTTCAATCTTCCGACGAATATCGGAGTTAGGAGATTTAGACACAAACAACGTGAATCAAATATTGAAACAAATAAATCAGATAAAAAAATAACGTTGTGTGTATCTCATTTCGTTTCGAGGTCTGGAAGACAGTTTAATTTATAGTGACATTTTTTCCACGTAATAATATTCATGGCAATATTTTTTCTATTAAATATTTTTTCCTTACATGTTTAACTGTGAATTGTTTTATTCAATTTTTGGAAAAAAGAACATCTTTCAGACTTTTTTAGATATAAAATAATACCACGTGCTGGGAAATTTGATTATCAAACTTAAAAGGGAGCAATAGTGACCACTTCCGATCATATGTTATTTCTAATCACTGAATAATTCCTTTTCTAAAAAATACTTTTGGACCTCTATTATAATTTTAAAATATTATTTTCTTAATCTTTGATCGTTTTGATTCAATTGCTCATATTGTATTGCAGATGGCAGCATTAAACGAATGAAAGACAAAATCGTTCTTCTTACTTCTTTATTTTTGTTTATCATGTTCTAATTTAAGTTGATATAATATTTGAAGGGAAATTTGGAAGAAAATAGATTTGTTCTCAAAACGATTTGAGAGCAAATCTATTGACGTCCAAACATTTATCTATGACTACACATAAATGTTAATACTAACGTAAAACGATGACAGTATTTCAAAATTAAGTCTTAAAAAAATAGCTTACCATGCCAAAAATTATGATTACGCGGTCAGTTTCAATCGAAATCTAGAACGAAAATGATTAAAGTGGTATTCAAGTATAATGCAGGAAAGATTTACCCTCGCTAAATTCGGCTTTACGGCCATCATCATATCGGGGCAGCATTCAATAACGTTAGATCCTAAAACAATAAAATGACCAAATCAACGAAGCATGAAATATAATGGAAATTTACGCTCTCAAAACTGTCCGCAAGCAATTGGGCCGTTGTCAAATTTTCATTGGTGTTGTACTGCAAAAAGTCTCAAATATAATTAAATCTAAAATTCAAACTCAAATTTTATATTTTCCGTATTGGATTCAGACATTGCTTCTATTTTTTCAGTCGCTAAGTCCACCTTGAACAAGTCCTAAAAACCACAATGTTTATAGTTGTCAAAATAATATATAAAATACACCTACCTTTCCGGAATCTGACCTTAAAACCATACAATTTGACAAGTCATCATTGGCTGCGTGAACGGTATTTACAGTATACAAATCCTAAAATCAAATATAGATACAAAATATGCGCAAAATTTTCATGAACCCATTACATACATCCCCTGAATCTGGCATCACATCAATACTGCAAGCTGTATGAATTATTTCTCGGTGATTGCTTCGATTCGAAGCCTGAACAAAAAATGTTATAATTGATGCTGCATACCATATATTAAATATTGCCCTCTCCAGGCCTCCTATACAAATCGCTGTAGCTGAAGGGCTTGAATCAATATTTATCTATATTTGTAGAATTAATAATGACATTACGGGAAAAATCAAAGGCACCGCCTCGAAAATAATTTCATCTACCATGGACTTCGGAAAAAACATATTCTAAGATAGAGAGGATTAAAATTTAATGTAGGAAACTCATACGTTCCTCAAATTTGATTTCGAGCCCACTAAATCAGTCAGATGACTAAGGCTCACAATTTCGTCGTTTCTGATCCAAGAGTCCTGAAATTGGGCGTGCTAAATGTAATGTTCGGGTAACTCAATGACACTTACACTATTCAGGATAGTTGACTTCTTCGCGGAAACCGAAGAAATCGTTTCATAATCGCACTAAAATTAGACTTTTAGCAATGGAAGTGGCAAATACATGTAAACTTACACATCCTGAATTAAATTCGGAATTTGAATAAAACTTTGCCCTATTCGTAGTTGAATTCTAAAATAAAAAATTTGAAATCGGCATATTAATCAATTATGAATATAGTAGATGTTAAGGTGTTAATATCTTCGATTCCACATAGAGTCTAAAAATATGAGATACTTAAATTTTGTGCAAATATTAATTTAAGAATAGCTATCTTACACTTTTAGCTGCGATTCAAATAAATGATGTCGTCGTCCTTGAAATTATCTTCGCGAATTTGCGAACATTTTATTTCCGGGTTTATCCCAAGAATTCAGCTCCACTCCATTTTAGCACTAATATTATTCGGAATTCTAAGATGATAAAAAGTTAGAATGAACTATGACCCCCTTAAAAAATGCCACAATTTGTGCCGCTTTTGCTTTAAGCCACTGGATTTGCGGCAAAGTTGCAAATATTTTTGAGCAGTTTTCGTGCGATTCACAACATGAAACTATTGAAACTAAACTTTCTCAAGGTTTTAAATCAATGAAACTATTAATTTTAACCTAAAGTAGGACTTTCCGCTCGAGCCACTATTGAAATCTGGGCAGCACGGAACCGAGCAGCGCATTGTCGTTTTCTAACGTTTTAAGTCACTTGATTCAATAAAATTTCACTATATGTCACGTGAAACTAACCGAAGCAGTACGTTTCACGTTCATCACTTAAATATTCACTACCGTTTTAAGTAAATCGCGAGAAAATAACACTTCCCGCATACTGAATGCACGAAGCCGTAAACAAAATTTTTCCGTTTGTTATGATTTCCCCTTCCCTCACAAAAACCGCCTCTAAAAGCGAAATATCGGAACTTGCATACAGGGTTTTACACGGGTAGACTTACTCCTCTTCTCTCTCTCTCTTAGGGAAAGGTAAGGCTTGAAGGATCTATTTATCTGATTTTTTTACGGTTGAGTTGTATTCGAGGGATATTGTGTCCAGTTCAAGAACAGGGTGATTTCATTGCAGGGCTGTCGAGAGGGGAGAGACGAGGGGAACCCTCCCGGGCCCGGCCTTCTTAAAGGG
Source organism: Odontomyia ornata (assembly GCA_963969285.1). Classification (NCBI taxonomy): domain Eukaryota; kingdom Metazoa; phylum Arthropoda; class Insecta; order Diptera; family Stratiomyidae; genus Odontomyia; species Odontomyia ornata. Next base: position 381,649,058 of record OZ017738.1, read on the forward strand.
GCCCGTAGCTCTTATTGATTATTAAAAAAATTTGGTATTTTCTTCTTCTTACCACTTGGAAAAAATTTCGAAGAATCGTAAATTAGCAAATAATAACTGTATTTAGAACAGAAAATGAGAAATTGCTTAGAATTTTTTTCAAACTTGTCATGTTTATTTTACCGTGCTGCTCATGCCTTAGTTGAATGAGCGAGTTTACACGTGGCCGCAATCAAATTTGTGACCAGTGGTCACAATCAAGTTTGCGACCAGTGGCCGCAAACGAATTAGCTGGATACTGTCTCAGGTCTACCGGGCTCAACATGCTATCCATGTTCATTTTCTATACGATACACATTTTTTCTATGCTTGTGTATCATACTCATTTCATTGCCATCCATCGTCAAGTGAAGACGACCTACGTACTGCCGCACAGCATTGTCACGGGTTTTTTGCCAGAACCGTATTTTTCATCTTCCATACATGATTCGTATGATCTTTCCCCTGGAACTATCGATGGATGAGCCCTTTAAAAATTTCTGAGGCATTCATTTGTTGTAGGTCATGCTGCTTGGTTGTTTTAACAATTGCAAACCTCTTTAGTACATTTTGGTTTCTCTCGACGTCGCGTCCCTTTCATCCAAGAAAACCTGATTAACCTGTTCGCAACTGGCATCACGCTAAAGAGTGTGAACTTGCTCAATGTGGTCGCTACTTATGATTATTGGCTACGATCGTAGTGCATCTGACATTCTAACAGAAGTTGTGGCCCAGACAGCAACACTTTGTAATTGTCTGTCGTTTGTCGTTTTCACAACGTTCTGCGAAGCAAAAAAGAAAATAATGGCGATTGGACATAATAAAATATGAGTAAGTAACAATCATTCATTATCATTGTGCATCGAGTGGGAGAATTTCACCGACCGTCTAAAGATAGTGGCGCAAGGGCGCGTAAAGTGCGATTTTCGAAGTTCTTATTCATATGGTCATGGCGAAACCCTCAACCTCCAAATAGTTGTGCACTATATTTTTTACATCCACGAATGTTACTTGTTGATATTATGTCGAAATATCAAATGGCAGACCAAGAGTTTTGATATAATTGACGTTGATAGAGTAAAATAAAATCTCGTAATAGATCGAATTCCACTCTCCTATTACACATCAAATATTGGATTTCCCATTCGTGAGTTGTGAGAAAATATTTTCTTATCATGTTTTTCATTTCTCAGTTGTCATTAAATTTTGTAGAGATGAAAGTCATTATTGGTAAGAATTTTCTTCAAGCCTTACGACTTTACAGAAATTACAAATTTAGAAAATTGTTAAGTATTTCCTAAATCCTCTCGCTATATATCATTAAGCAAAATCGAGAGTAATTAAAAATTAAGCTTTCATATTAGATGCATTATGTTCAAGCACAAGTCTGAAGCTCAAAAGCGCAAAGAACGCTTGGAGCGAGACAAAATAGAAGAGAAACATTTCAAATAGCAAAGAAACCTTTTCGGATACAATTTCGGACCGAAAAAATTCGATTGTCAGAACTGTTAAAGGTTGTCAATATGCTGATTATATGATTTACATTTAATATTATGATTTATCGCTTTTAAATCTTGCGCATTATCTTAACCATGAAACAAAGTTCTTCCCGTCTCTTTAGAAAGAGACAAATCAACAGAAGCTGCAAACAATGGCTTGGTTATTCAAAACTTGGGAATTGACAATTTCGAAACCGACATTGATCATGGTTCATCTTCGATGTAAATACAATCCATGCGAAGAGCCCAAGAAGAACAGCTGTATTTTTATGATTTTTATATTGGCTCTGTATGTACTGAATTCATCCACTCCGACGTGGTGAACGATATAATTCGTCGAGGTCACCAAAAGATGCCGTCTTCTATTTCACGTGATTGTAAAGATGAGCCATTTCCCGCCTCTCTTTTATCGAAGACTTTGCCAAAAAGGGAGAGTGTGGAGCGAGATTGGTTGGTGTGGAGTAGCCTCATGAACGCTTTGTATTGTTTACCAATCCTTTGCTGTCCTACAGGGAACTTAAAAAACCATGCTTAGAAAAAACTGTATGATAAAATGAAAATAATCCAGACCACATTCTGTGCTACGTTCAATGGCGCTCGTTGCAGATTTGATTTCGAGAGGACACTTCAATTGATACACTTTAAAATGAACTGATCATCAGTGAAATTAGAAACTGGCATGAAATTTTACGTCGAATTCTAGACATCATTTTGTTTCTTGGCGAAAGGAGTCTATCAATCAGAGGTGCTAGCAATCTTCTCGGAGAACGGAACAATGGAAATTTTTTGGGGATTTTAGAACTGATCAGTCATTAGGACCCGATAATTGGCGAAAATTTAGAGAAGGTTAGGATTAGTCAACAACAACAAAAACCTTTGCAGGTCCTTTATCTTTCGGTTCAGATTCAAAACGAATCTATTCAAATCTGTGCTAAACATGTTAAATCGGCCATACTGAAAGAACGTAAAGGTGCCAAATACTTCTCTACCATCGTTGATGCTACACTTGATTCAAGCTACGTCGATCAAACTACGTTTATTTTGCGGTACGTTTATTTTAACTCGAAGGAAAATATATTTATAATTCAAGAACGATTTCTGGCTTTTGCCGATTGTAACCAAAAAAACTGGGCAGGCGGTTGCTGATTAAATTTTCAATACCCTAGAAGAGTATAGCATTCATTTGGAAGTCTGTCGAGCACAAGGAGACGACAATGGTGCTAATATGAAAGGATTATATAATGGGGCACAACGTCATATTCTGGAGAAAGATCTAAATGCTGTTTATTCTCCCTGTGCAACATATAGTCTCAATTTATATGGTATTGACAATGCAGAATGCTATGAGACAGCAATCACTTTTTTGGAGTTGTTCAGAAATTCTATACTAGTTTCAGCAGCAGTCCACAACATTGGGAAATTCTCAAAAAAAGTATAACGGGTTCCCTTTACAGACTTTCAGATACAAGGTGGTCTGATAGGGCTGAGGCAGTTAAACCTTTACCCAAACATATTTCAAGATAACATAAAGCACTAAAAGGTTAAACTAAACTGAATCTGACTGCGAAGACTCGTAGTGATGTCAACGGCGTTCTGAAATACTTTTCGCTTGTATTTCAGATCCTGATGTCCTCAATTTGGTTTAAGATATTGACAGTTATCAATGAAAGGAGCATCATTCTTCAAGCTAAAGACGCTACTATCGACATCGAAGTTCAAAATCTCGAAAGATTGCTGTTTGACTTGAATTTGATTCAAAATCGATGGGATGACATTTTAAGTGAATGTAACACGGTTGCCATTCAATTGGGGATTTTATCAAGCTCCCCTAATACTCGAAAGAAAAAACGCAACAGATGTTTCGAAGAGTGCAATGATCAAGAGACCAATTTCAAAAGGAACACTTTCTACGTAATCATCGATTCGGTTATTGCGGGAGTATCCAATAGGTTCAATGCCATGGAGGATTTACATAATGGTTTCTCTTTTTTTATGGCTATTCATAGCGATGGACGAAACCGGGAATCGAAGTCCTGCCACAAATTTCGTCCAAAAACACAAATTGGACGTTTCTGAAGATTTAGGAGATGAAATGATCCATCTGAAACACATATACAAAAGCAACTTCGAAGAAGAGTTATCACCGTTTACATTGCTAAATGCGATCTTTGTTTGAAATCTGGAGACGATTTTTCCGAATGTGTGTGTTGCCCTCCGTGTACTTTGCACTATACCTGTTACTGTCTCCAGTGCTGAACGTTCATTTAGTGTTCTGGCTCGTATTAAAAACGTTCATCGATCATGCTCTTCACAAATGCGTGTTTCAGCACTGGGCTCTGATTGCATTGAGGCCTCATTAGCTAGGGAGTTGGATTTTGTTACAGTGATAAGAAATTTTGCAGCCAAGAAAGCGGGAAAAGCTAATTTACAATTATAATTAATAGTTAAATATATTAACTTGACATTGCAATAAAACTATTAACTCCAAAAAGTGGTCTACTTGCTTTCGTTATTTATATTCAATAATTTGATATACAAACTTATATATATGCAGCTTGTTATGGAAGCAATTTGTTTCAAAAACAATTTTACAAAGATTTTATAACCCTTTTCTTCATAAAATCAGCATGTAAATATTTCATTTAGCATATTATATAGTTGTGTTTCATGTGGGGGGGCTTAGGGCCCGTAATTGTTTACCCCCAGACCCAGATTTTCTCTCAACTGCCCTGTTTCATAGGATTAAAAGTTCACACACGTGAGGATGGCGGTGGAGCTGGGACTGCTATGCCGATATTTCATGATGGATGCATTTAGAGAAGGCAGGGCGCGGTAGTACCTTGCTTTATGAATACTGCTGTGAATTATTAAAATATGAACTGTTTAGAATACGCCAGTGCTCAATAGCTTTATAGTAATGATATTAAACAATAATTTACAAACTGACGTGATATAAAATTTCGAAGCTTGACGTAGAGATAATCCAAAAAATTAAATTGACATGCATAAAAAATTGTAGTTGAAAGTAAGTATTCTTAACCATGATAAAAAGCGTAATAATAATCTCGAATAAAGAAAAATAATTGCTTCTGAGGATCAGATATTGAGTTGTTAACAGAAAATAATTATCAATGCACAATGGTTTAGTAGAAGAAATAGCCGAGTAGAAATTTTATTTAGGTAGTGACTAGGCTCTAATTAGGCGATGCCAAACTAATGCATTATCCCATCACTGCTTACCTAGACATTTCCTAATTTAGGCTGTGAGAGGGCTTGCCTAAGCAATTACTAATTTAGGTAGTTATGGAACTTGTCTAAATAGTTCCTAACTTAGGCAGTGATGTGGCTTGCCGAAACATTTTCTAATTTAGGCAGTGTTGAGGCTTACTTAAACATTTCCTAAACTCAAAAAACTCTCTTGGCAAAACCATCACAAAAGATATAAATTTATTCATAGTATCTATCATTCTCTTCAATCCGCAAAATTCTTATTAGTTTTCATATTTTCCAAGAAAATCCATATTCACGATAAACTTTTTTTTTCTTTAAAAGCCGTCGGGCCTCGCTTTGTTGTGTGAGCAGACGCGTTTCGATTACTTCGAGTAATATTCACGATAAAGCTTTATATAAACTTAACAACACGGCTATTAGAGCAACAATAGGCTCATCATCTTAAAAGTATTTAAAGGTATGCATTCTTGTCTTCTACCTACAATTGTAATTTGTTACTAAGAAATTTTATTTCAGTCCAGTTTTACAAAACAAAAATTTTTGGCTTAGGAACTATTTAGGCAAATCCCATCACTGTCTAAATTAAAAAGTGTTTAGGCATGTGCCACCTCCGCTTAAATGGTAATTTTTTTATAAACTGAAGAAAATTGGAAATATTTAAATTCTTACTCTTGTTTTCTAAATGAAAAAAAAGTATGTTTAAGAACATGTTAGGCAAGTGCCAAATGTCCAGGCATACCCATAGATATAGAGAGTACTGGATCCACAACCGTTCGCCAGAGCCGAAGCAATTAGCAACCTTCGCTAAAGTTGTATGAAGTTGAGGTTTGAAGTGATATGTTCTTGTTTTTGCACTTAATTTACTCCGAAACACGTTCACGTTTATCAAATTTTTAGTTTAACGCGTGTAGGAAATCGGCACTTTGTTTCTCTGTTTTTATTTAAAACTTACGAATTTTCCATCGGCTTTGACACATGAGTTTTCTCGCCATTTTTTCGCGTCTACGAATTTCATCAGCTTTGAAGTTCCAGTTTTTTGCGAGAGTCATTTGTTGTGTTGTACTCAAACTGTTCTACGAAAGATAACGAAAGCACGATCGTGAGCACGTGAAATGGAATTTTGTTGGTATGCTCTTCTGAAAAGAGGGAAGAAAAACCTGTCTGAAAACAAAAGGGAAGGATATAGTTTCGAGAACGTAAGTTATTTATAACTAATTTATGTGTTAAATTTGCTTCCCACATGGACGAGTACACAGATTCTCGTTGCTTATCCATTTATTTATATGTCTTTGGGCATACCCTATCACTGCCTAAATTAGAAACTGTCTAGATAAGCCCCACAACCGTCTGATTAGGAAATGCTTCGTCAAGCCCATCACAGCCTGAATTGGAACTTAATTTGTACAATGAAGAGAGTGGTTGCCCACAAAATGGATATTTTTTTAGCAAACCGTAAAATTACCATAAAACGATCGTCAACGGCTCATGAAAAGATCGTGACATAATTCTAAAATTATCGTAAAACTTTCGTAAAACCATCGTAATACTATCATAAAACTATCGCAAAACTACCACCAAACTATAGTCAAACGATTGTGAAACTATAATAAAATGATCATAAATATTGTACAAATATCTTAAAACTATTGTTATACTTTCGTTAAACTATCCGAAAACTATCATTAAACTGTCGTAAAACTATTGCGAACCTATTGTAAAACTATCGCAAGACAATCATTTTTAACAAATGTTCGTAAAATTCCAAGTTCTTTCTAAAAAAATTTAGTGTTGCTTACATTTTTCAAAACAAAAATTTTTCTGTCCAGGAAAACTCCATCAGTGCCTAAAGACGTTGTGTGTAGAAATTGATGGAATAATGCATTACCTTCGGCATAAGGGCTTAATGGGGGTTTCCTAAACGAATCCTAAATAGAATAAACTTAGGCTCTCATTAGGCCTGCATTAGAGCCTCATTAGGTCCACATTAGGCGTGCCTAAACTGACAAAAAATGAATAATTACTAATCTTACTTTACGAGTGAACTGCAAAATTTTCATTTGATAATTTTTCTCGTTCTCCACATTACACTGAAACGTGAAATTTTCAAAACTGCTAAGTTCGGCATGCCTAATTGGGGCCTAATTAGGCCTGTCAAACTTAGGCGTGCCCCATTAGGCCCCCACTAATCTTGCTTTCAATTGCAAAATTTTCATTTGAATATGTTGTACACTCTCTAGATTTCAATAAAATCCGAAATTTCCAAAATTGCTTAATTAAGGCATACCTGACTTAGCCGTACCCTATTAGGGCCCCATTAAGCCCGCACTAGGCCCGCACTAGGTTAGCCTCCTATTTCTGCATCAGGCCTTAATGCCCATTTAGGCATGCCTAAGCTGATTTATACTCGAGTATATCCATTCGTATTTTATATACATATTAATGTTCTGATTAAATAATTCTCGAATCAAGGAAACAGGATGAGGAAACTAACAAGGTAAACGTTTGATGAAAATCGGCACATTCCAGTATTATTCAGTCAATCAAACTTTCAGTGACACTCGCAAACAAATCAAATTACCGTTCAATTTGTGTTTTCAAACTTGTCAATTATGAGCAAAAATAATAACCAGACAAATGAACTGACAAAGTGACCGTCAAAGTTAAAGGCAAAGGCGCTTTATTCAATATCAATCGTTAAAATTTTTGAATGAATGTAAAGCAAATTCCAAACAACGAAAATAACTAAAACTTAATGGCCCAAAAGGCTCTCTAAATTTATACATTACTTATCAAAAATCAATATCAAATTTAATTTAATATATTCATGAATAAATCATAATATTAATACAATAGAATCAATTAATGTGATATAACCAAATTTAAATAAAATTCAATCAAAAACGTAATCTAATCCTAATACAATACCATCACAACATTCCTAACCTAAGCGTGAAACCTTATCTCTAAACCCAATTTAATAAACATAACATGTACATATCCTAAATTTTAAAACCTATCCCTAATTTTTAATGCAATGTAGCAATAATGAGCTAAAGCTCAAAACTAAGTAACAAAAAACACTAAAACAGAAAATAAACACGAATAATCTAGACATTGTCATACAGCCACCTATACCTAGACTGCTTCGGCCCAGCTCGATAAGCCTCAATGAATCTAGCAAATGAATTTCGCCATTTTCATTGTAAACCTTGTGGCTCAAATTCGGAGGATATTTTATTTTCTCTTCGTTGATATATAATTGTGACAACGTCTGAATCAAAAACATATCGATTCTGGAGGAATGAAGCTAGTGGTGAGACAAGTTTCTATATATTCGTCTGTAGGGTGGAGCGGGAGTGAAATCCAAGGGTTTTCACTCATAGTTACAGATCTTGTGGTATGATTCAGAAGAAGTCTTAATATGAAGACATCGACTCTCGTTACTTTGGCAATTTGATAAATTTTTCTGTTCGATATATAGTGCTTCCAATACGCCTCAACCCTCTGTATACAGTACAAGCACGAAGACATTTCCTTTTGAAAACTCTTAATCTTTTCATGGTACTAATACTCTTTTTGTACCAAATCTGACATCCATATATCAAAACAGGTCTTACCAGCGTCTTATAAACTATAACTTTGACCTTTCGATCAATGTATCTGAAACGAATGAGTTGGCGAACGGCCATGACTACTTTTTACGCTTTACAGAGCACGATTTTAACATTTTCAGTACAGTACAGATACTGATCGAAATTAACACCGACGTTTCTAACACAGGATTTATATGCAACCCGTTAAGAACTTTCCTCACCAGCCATAATGTGGAAATCCTTCCAATTGCGTTTCACGTCTTAACTGGCCCCCTGCAGCATTTTCCGAAATTTTCATTCGCCAATTGTTGGTGTAGAATAGCACATCATTGAAAATTTTTTGAAGATTGCTCTGCCATATGGATCATCAGATCATCAGCAAATGCTACCAATAATCGCCTTAGTAATAGGTTAACATCAAAGCCGTTCAATAGCTTGGGAATGAATATTGAGAAAAGCAGAGGCGCAGCAACTGTGTAGACCATTCAAGACCTTGAATTCACGCATTGTTGTCAGATTTCCATCAGTTACAACAAATGATTTCCCGTATAACATATTACGCATCATAGCGGCAAGATTCTGGGGAACCTGTTTTTAAGGAGGTCAAAAACTAGTACATCTAACCACACCGTACCGAAAAATTTCTCCATATCAATGAGACACGCTACAACATATTTTCTGCTGTTTAGTTTTCAACAGATGTCTGAGGTTACTTTCGTTATCGCATATATGGTTGAATGCCTGGCATGAAAATCAAATAAGCAATGCGGCATCAATTCGTATTTTTTGATGTGAGCATTTAATGCTTTGCTTAGTATCACTTCAAACACTTTCCTGAGGTTAGGCAGCAAGCTGTTTGAGCGATAGCTTTTAGGGCATGAATATTCCTTTTCTTTCTTCAAGATCAAATATTCCTTGACCTTTTTCCACTCATTTGGGAAATATGAATAGTTCAATATATTGTTGAACAATATGCAATAATTCCTAATAGCAACCTCAGACGAATGTCGGAAAGCTACTGTGAGCGTCAAAAGAAAGTAAACACCAAATTTTCATCTTTAAATTCTTAGATTACAAAGCTATTGTTGACTTGCGATAAAAAGTAATATTTATGAGTTTACTACTAAACCATTTATCAAAACAAAACAGGTGGCAACATTGCACAAATCTCACCAAAGTGGAAATGCATCAGATTTTACGCGTCAAAAAAAGTAAACAGTGGTAACACTTACTTCGCTTCTTTTTTATTTCGGGGAAGAACCTTAACTTTTGGTGACAAATTTGTGCTGTTCGCGTCCTTTACTTCACCAAATGTTGTTTTAAGTACATTTGCTCTAATTAATATTAAAAATAAAGACGTAAAAGAAAATAGTTTCACTATGGGAAAGCAAACATCGCCTGATACTCCGGATGCCCAAAGCGGCTTCGTGGTACTGAAGTTAGAACTGTAGTAAGAGAAGACATGACGTGGGCATCAGGCAAACCAGTAAGTGCGAGTATATCAGGAGAGCGCTTCATAAAAATGATCTACATGGACGAATACCACGGAAAAAGCCATACATATCCAAGGCGAATCAGATCAAGCGTATGGACTTCGCTAAAGAATACAAAAACGAGGGTCCATCTTTTCGGGAAAACGTATTATATACAGATGAGAGCAAATTCGAAATTTTTGCCGCGAAAAGGCCCCCAAAAATATTGCGTGCTAAGAATGAAGCCTTCAAAGAAAAGTGTGGGACCAACACTGTTAAGCCCGGTGACGATTCAGTTATGGTATGGGGGTGTATGGCGGGAAATGGTGATGGTAATCTTGTTTTTATTGACTCAAAAATGGACAAAATGGATTATTTAGCCATTTTGAGGGACAATGTTGCCCCTAGCGTCGAAAAATTAGGCTTGTCTGGAAATTGGATCACAGGACAACGATCAAAGCATACGTCCAAAATTGTGAAAGAGTGGCTACTGTACCGGACTCCTAAGACACTTGATCTTCCGCCGCAGTCTCCAGATGTTTGCCCGATCAAGCATCTGTAGGAACACCTTGACAGAAAAGTGAGACAAAGTGTCATTTCAAGCAAAGCCGACTTAAAGAAGGTTATAAAGGAAGAATGGAGCCAAATCTCTCCCGATGTTACAAAAAAACTTGCCGCGTCGATGCCTAGAAGACTAAATGAGGTGCTTAACTCCAAAAGAAGACAAACGAAATATTGAAAAATTAAAAAAAAATCGACTTTTTCTATTGAAGTTCTGTCATGTTTTGTTTGCTGTTTACTTTGTTTTGACGCGTGAAATTTGGTCCTTTTTTGGTTAGAGTGAATTTATCTTTGTTGTGTATTACTTTTGTTTAATGTTTATGTTGTGTTAAGTTCTTATCAAATAAGTCTTTGATTCCTTGTACACATTTTTGATGTTGTGTTAATTACCTTGTTTCAATAAGATTGTTAATACAAGTATCTAAGGTGTTTACTTTCATTTGACGCTCATATTTGGAATTCCATCAACACTAGATTGCTTATTGTTGTTTATCCTAGCAAATGAAATGAATATGAAATACACGTCTTTATAGCTGACAAAATAATCAATAAGATTCAAACTCGGTGTGGGGTCAAATGTCAATGTTTCATTGAAATGAAGACTTGATTCGCCATTCAGGCTTGATTTGAAGTCGGAAACTTTTGTAGTCGGGAACTTTAAAGGCCTCTGGACATATCTGATTCCCTCTCTCAGGGTTCTGTAGATGAACCAATTCGGAATGTGTTACAATTAGGGAAAATTTCTATATACCAACACATATAATACTATTTCCGTTTCTATCCGGAGTCATAATATCAATTTAGAGAAGATTTAGCTGAATACTACTCTAAGATTCAATACCTTCACTCAAGGCTTCTTACAGGATAAGCCATTCACTTTCATGAAAACGCCACCTGGATTCTGCAGGTCTCAGTTTCTCCATCCATTGATTGCTGGACTCACTCCTGAAGTATGAACGGATTAAGTTCGGGCATTCTTCAGGTGTGATTTCAAAAACGCCAACGAGGAATGGTTGTAGTCCAAAAATTGCCGATAAATATTGTTGATGCGTGTGAGAAGCAGACTTTCCAATTTTTCTAATCTCGCAAATATTGATGTTTCATATCATTTCATACGAGTTTTGTTTCCTTGTCAATCGTTTGTAACGTCAACTTTTCTAACATGGACAAATAGAGATCTATTTCATTGTTAGTCATATTTCTGTCATTAGGACCATTGAAAAAGCATTTCTATTATTAGAAAGGAGGACATTGCTTCTGGTAATCCCGATCAAACTTCTTTTGAAACTTTCCCCAATCCATCGTTTTGAAATTCAGACGATCCCTTTGATGATTGATTTCTATTATGATTGCTTTATGGCTGCTATTGTAATGAAGCACCTGCAGTTTTTGTTGAGGACTATTAAAGCTGAATTTAAGTCTTGCGTCAGCAATGCAGAAGTCCATTTATGAATTTGTCCAAGGGTATGTTGGGATCTCCGGCCCTGTTTTCAATTTGGTTCTTTGTTATTCAAGATTTCAAAAATACTGTTGGCATTTAGTCTTGATGTATGCTGAGCATTCAGATCATTCGCAAGGATATAATAACTATGCAGCTTATTCAGTTCGAGTATGTCAAACAAGAAATTAAGCTCCTTCTTTATCGTGAGAACATGTCGAACAGTTGCATAAGCAGAAATAACGAAAAGGTTATCCTGACCAGGCAGTGAAACTTTGATAACGGACACTTCAAGTAATTCAAAGTTTTTGAATCCGATTTTTTGAATATTCTAAAAGCAATAGGATCTTCTAACCAATATCTCGGTGCCACGTCCCACATCACATTTTACCCTATCGTTTCTTATGAATTCAAAATTCTTGAATGTTAGGGAGTGCCATGAATCGAGGTTGGTGTCAGTAAGAGGCTTGATGTCAGGCTGTGGCTTGGCAATAAATTCAAAGAAATAGTCAAGTCGATGTAGACTCACAATGGAGCTAACGTTGATCAAGATGAGACGAGTCCTATCATTGAGGATGTCAGCGGGTGACGAGTTATTTGGGGACATGTTAACCTAAACGTAGAAAAACAATTTTTTTTTTTCATCTTGTTTGTCAATTCTGGTCAAAAGTGACTCAAATTGTTGATGAATTTTGAAATCGTTAATAGATTTGGTAAGCAGCTCACTATTGCTATTTACATTACTAACATCGTTGTCTACTGGTCCTCAAGAGGCGAGTGCAAATGATACTTTGGGCTTGACGAAGTTGGAAGGTATCACACTACGGTGGACTTGCGTTTGTTCCAGAATAAATTTTACTTTATCAATATTTGGAAAATGATAGGGGCTTTTAACCAATATCCCAATGGCACCTTCCCCATTATCGTTTACCTTATCGTTTCTTACGAATTCAAAATCCTTGAATGTCATTGAGTGCCATGATTTGATGTGGGTTTCAGTGAGAAGCATAATCCAGGCTTTTGCTTAACAATGAATTTAAGGAGATAGTAACGTCGATGCAGAGCAACAATGGAGTTGACATTGATCAAGATGAGACAAAGGCGATCGGGGAGAATGTTACCGGATGACAAGTTATTTGGAAGCATTCGAAAAACTTTTGAATCTTGTTTATAGATGCACTTCGATAAAGTAGTAACTTGCTGGTTAAATTTTAAGAAGCAACCCATTATTTTCACTAAAATTATTTGTATTATTTGCAGCATTAACTGCTAGTCCCCTAGCGGCAAATGCAAATGCTACTCCGAAGTTGGAAGGTATGCCAATATGGTTTACTTTTGTTTGCTTTGGAGCAAGTTTTACTTTTGCATCTTGATATCGGGAGCATCTTTGAAATGATACTGGATGACTAAAAACATCGCAGCTAATGCAGTATAATTTTATTTAGGCTTCGTCTGAGCCAGTTTGCACTCTCCGGGGCAAGAGCGTCTTTACAATTATCACATCTATATTTAATGATACATTTGGCAGCTGAATGACGGAGTCTTTGGCATCAGTAGCTATGGTTGATCTCGCTCTTCTGAAGATGCTCCCGCCTCACTGCTTGAAATTTCAAGTACCTTATGTTTTAATCGGTACTTGAACTCCTTTTGTTCGAAATTCGGACCAGTTAAGAAGACAAATTTTTAGTTCGACAATCGATCTCTTTGTTGCAAAATTTTTAACAACAATGATTCTATTTCTAGTGTAGCCTTTTCAGGTACCTGAAGGAGATTGACTCTGTCCACACCACACTCTAGACCCTTCAACAAAAATGTTTGGTCTTTCTAATTCTTGGGGATGCACGTAAAGTAAGGGTCCTCTCCAGAATTTTATGAAAGTCAACCAGTAACTTTGTTTTGATCTCAGTTTTGAGGCATTTATTCTTTTTATTTCAAAACCATCAATTTATTTTCGGCTGCTTACAACTAAACCATATCTTTGCTAATTTGCCCAAATACAGTTATTGGTGGTGCCTTTTCTTTCTTTTTATTGATATTGGCAGACGGGACAGCAGACAAAACAGTTGATTTTTTCTCCTTTTTTTAATTTTAAAATGTTTAATAAGTGTACTATCAGGTTTAGTATAAAAATTTTCAGAATTTTTGTTGCCTTCGTCCTCTTCGACGTTCATTGAATCATCTAGCCTAGCTAGCGCTGCAGAATAATTTGCACTAATATTTGCTCCGTCTGAACTGAGGACATCTTCTTGATTAAGTTCCTCTTCTGATTTCTTCGACTTTTTCTCATCGGTTGCTTTGAATTTTATTTCCTTGTCTTTCTACAATGGGCCATTTGTTTATCTTTGTCGAAAGTCAATTTGCCAACTAGCTCCTCTAGCGAGTTCTTCACTTTCTCTCCCGACCGTCTCCATTATGTCATTAGCTTTAACTATTTGTTCAATTTCGTCGATTGGTAAAATTTTCAATTTACTTATTTCTTTATTGTTTCCTCTTTCGAATGTTCGATCAAACGGTTGGTCGCCCGTCATTGATAGAGATAGCCATAATCGTTTTACTTGATGGCTGAAGCCATCGGGCAATATTCATCCAACGGGACTGCCTCTTGTAGGTCTCCTTTCCGTTTCTTGAAACTTCTTCAGACGTTAAACTTCAGGTATTCAATAATTGATTGAATAATTTGATTGTGTGAGGTTTTCCCATTAAAAAAATTAATTTCCAACTGACTTTTACAAAAAAATTATTTAATTTTTAAAAATTATTGACAGGAGCTCTTAAAATTACGTCAATTTGCAACGAATGCTAGATGTAGAATTTTAATAAAAAGCTTTTAGAAAAAAAAAGAAAACCAACTTCGAAGTGCCATAAAGATGAAATAAATTTTTTGGAAGCGGTGCCATATCAGTTTTTCCCCGTTTCTTTTGTGATAATGCACATGTTGGAAGTTTTTATGTTGAAATGGGGAAATTAATTTGGCATCGCTTCTATAAAATTTTTTTCATTTCGTCTTTTAAAACTCAGTTTCTCAAATACGTTGTACCATGTTTAAAGAAATATCGTTTATTGAATGAAATGTAAAACATACTACTAATCTGCAGAGTTCAAAGGAATCGAACTGGTCGACTTTTGAGCGGCCGCAATTTTTTCTCAGATGTTTCGACTGCTTCCATGCTTACGAGCGACTGGACTACATACTGAATACTTCCCTTGTCAACCCGAGAACCCAGCCTGGAACCATTTGACACATTATTTCGAGCCAAGTCTTGTTTTGTTACGCCATGAGGTGCCTTCAAGCTCGGGGATCCCTCTTCTAGCGGGAGAGGAGAGGTGAAGAGGAGTTGCCAGACAAGCGATCCCCAGCTCTGACGTCCTCGGCTCCTTTTAGTGACTTTTATCTTGTAGAACTCCCCGAGCATAATGTGCCGCCTGGTTCCATTTGTCAACTGATTCGAGCATCACCGCGACTATACTATCTGGAGTGGGCTCTCCCATCTCCCTGTAGAGGTTCTTTCGCAGCTTGTCCTATTTTGGGCACGCAAAAAATGTGTGGCAGACACTGTCTTCCTCTCCTGGGCAGAACCGAAAATAGGAGGATCGTGACTTACCAGTCCTGTGCAGGTAAGACTGAAAACACTCATGCCTGCTCAAAAGCTAGGTCAGATAGAAGAATTTAGTCACATCACGCTTTGGATGTAGTACCGATCTCACATCCGGAATGAGGCGCGTAGTTCACTTTCCCTTCGAGCAATTCACCCAAAACTGCTGTCAGTCAATGATCGAGCGCTGTCTCTCTTCGCGGGCAACCATCTCCCTCGCATCGTCGTTTCGATGCAGGTAAATAGCGTGACGCTCTCTAGCAAAGGAGGACAACAGGTATAACGCTGTTGTCCTCTCACTGCCAATCAGAGACTGTCGGATACGAAGATGCAATCCTAAGTGCTCATCTTCTCTGTACCCATGGCAAACGTTTTCGGTACACCTCCATACCAAAAAGCTAAATATACTAATCATTTTTATGATTCACCGCCAAGAAATCGGTATCTCCATGTGATCCTTGAAGAGTGCAAAATAATTGGCATTTTTCATATGAAAGATCTTTAAAATCCGATTTCTCGACATCAATGCATTTTATTGAACTGTTAATATCAACAGATTCCTTGAAAGGGTTACAATTCTGTACCGAAACATTTTAGCAAAAATGTTGTCCTTCTACAGTCAAAATAGTTACGTCAATCAGTTAGGCTGAAAAGTCGGGGTGAAAGTTGGATATATTTTAGTTTTAACGGTAAAAGTCTTTTACCGTTAATTAAATTTCTTGTCCTTTAAATGGGATCTAGCAGAAAGAAAGACGTATCATTTGCCGAAACCAGGACTCTTCTATCTATCTCTGTTCAAAAGTTATGCGTTAACTGTACGCAACGAATGCTAAACGTAGAATCTACAATGTGGTCCTTAGATCCTATTGGCATGCTTTCTTCCGCAGTTTGCCGAGCTTAACCTCCTTATTCCTTGTTCCTCATTATCGAAATGTAATTTCGTTGCTCTACAGGAATGCGTTCAATTCAGATACTCATGTAACTACTGCAAAACGACCCCATGGCATAAAAAATCTAAACATATCCTCATGACACATATTTGAAATAACATGTACGTAATTTTTCATCGAGTCAGGGAATTTTAATAATAAATCGCATTTACATGTTTACTTAAGAATACTGTCAGGCAGAACTGTCAAGTGCGGGTGACAAGTCAATTTACAATTACCACCCATCGAACTCAATATGTCAGAAATTATAAGCGAACGAATAATGCGGAAATTATTAGTGCTGAGAAGGTGGAAATACGATGGATTTGGGGTTCACGATAAGAAAAACCTGAAGTCACGTACAGTGATTCTCATTGAGTTAATCTGATACAAATGAACGCTTGAACTGTGGGTGGCATCCTTAAGTTGAAGCGTAAATACGACATTTGGAATACTTATGTATTTACCACTCGTAGCTTCGGCTCAATACCCGGGGGAAGTAATTTTTTACGCCAAAAAGTCTCTCGTCAACTACGTCATTACTTATAAAGTTGATTTTCAATTAATGATGTCCCCAGGGTGATTTGTGTGGAAATGAAAGTAGAACTTTGAACCCCCTAAAGTGCTTCCCCAACAGTGCATCAAAATTACATGCAAGAGCACAATGACACAGATAATTGACAAACGCACATGCAACATATAAATTATTTAACAATAAATGAATGGATATAATTGATTTAAAAGGTATGTGGTTCAACTCGAAATATCTTATTTTTGTAGTTAAAAATTAGTTTCGCTCTTGTTAGAAAAACAAATGCAATAGTATAGCAGATATAGTTTTTGTTTTATTCTATAACACTCTAAACTTGGATAGGCAAAGTCAAGTTTGGCTCATAAATATTTGCTAAAATTCAATATGAATCCGGTTTGCTTTTAAACTTATTTCTGAAGATATTGCTCGAAATAGAAAACCATTTTAACTAAATTTATATTCTAGTAAATATAAGAGTAACTTTGACCAAAATAAATTAAAAACATATAAAGTTATATATATATATATATATATATATATATATATATATATATATATATATATATTAAAAACATAAAATAATATATATATATATAAATATATATGTATACATATATACATATATATATATATATATATATATATATATATATATATATATATATATATATATATATATATTAAAAACATAAAATAATATATATATATATATATATATAAATATATATGTATATATATACATATATATTTATATATATATATATATATATATATATATATATATATATATATATATATATATATATATATATATATATATATATATATATATATATATATATATATATATATTGGTACGTCTAAAAAGTATTCAGCCTTTTTTTGTCGTTTTTCGATTGTATATTTCTTTTATTTAAAATGGATTTTATTTAAGCGCATATTGTCCATTATTATCTATGACCTTTTGCCATTTTTGGGTAGAGCCATTATTCCATCTGTTTAGAACTTCTGTGGTTTATTGTCGAAAAACTTGGCCAAGTGATTTTCACAGTCCCTTTTTGAAATGAATTTCTTTTCATTAAGGAAGTTTTGTAAGGACTGAAACAAATGGTAGTCTGATGGTACAAGGTCTGGACTATGCATCAAAACTTCCCAGCCAAGCTATTGATCAATTCTGGCCGGTTTTTTTTAGTTACATGTTGTAATCTGGTTAGAACCGAATTGAGGTTTGGCCCGGTTCTAGCACCTCATGATAAACAATTTCCTTCCAATCCCCCATACACACAGCATAACCTTATTTGGTGTCAATCCTGGCTTTGCAGTCGCTTGTGATGATATACCTTTTTTGACCATGATCTTTTTCGAACGACATTCACGTAATGATTTGCTTCAAAAATGGATCAATTTCGTTTCATTTTATTAGCGTTTTGCAAATTCGGACGATCAAATTTTTCTGTGTTAATTCATGCGGCACCCAAGCGTCGAGCTTCTTTGTGTATCCAGCCTTACGCAAATGGTTTAAAACTATTTGGCGGTGGATCTTTAGTTCCTTAGCAATGTTATGGCTGCTCATGTGTCGGTCTTCTTCAATTTTTTGTAAGATTTCATCGATTTTTACAGTGATTGGTCGACATGAGCGAGGCGCATCTTTGACATAAAAATTTCCAGAACGTAAGCGAGCGAATCATCTCTTGGCTGTGGCTTTTGATAAAGTATCTTCATCGTAGACACTACAAATTTTTTCACGAGCCTGCGATGCATTATCACCTTGATCGCAGTGATATTGTAAAATAAAATGAATTTTTTCAGAAATTTCACTCACCTTTAAATGAATACAACTTTTGACGCGAATGGCGAAATACAAAACTGTCCATAAGAAAATTGTAGACTAGAATTCACCTTTCAAAAACATGTCAGTTTGACACAATCTGATTAGTATTGCCCGATATATGACAACGAACACCAGCTAGCCACAAAAAGGTTCTATGCTTTTTAGACTAACAAATAAATAAATATATATATAGTAGTATAGTAGTAGTACATATCAATATGTACGTTTATAATCATTCCCACAATCATGTGCATATTAATGTCATAGTTTCATATTGTCGTGCGTTATCGTTCGCGGCCAATAGTTTTAATGTTCCGGGAAAGTGAAAACGCAATGTCTTTTAAATTAAGTTAAAAAGAGTTCATTTACTTAAAAATGCACAATTATGAATTTTTTTAACTATTTCACCAAATTTTGCTTTCACTTGTCTATCAATTTTTCATTCCTACTGTCTATCACTTCACAACGAAAATCACTACTATTACTCGATCAATATCTCTCCACACTATCGCAGTTTTTACCATCGCGGTTGTAATGAGTCCCCCAATTCATTCGGCTCGGCTTTATAAAGGGTCTCTAGTCATTCAATTCATTTCTCGTACATTGGTGAATTACCTGAATTATTCGAGCAGCTTAATGTATGGAGCAGTGACTCACTTTCAGATGTTGACCATGCTTGGTGGGTTTTCGAGTACATTCGCTTGTTGATCATTATGTTCATAATGGTTGTGAAAACGATTGCGACAGTAACTCGCGAAATTATTCGTGCATGTAACAATGCCCCCACCTCAGTTCTTTTCGCCCCGAAAAGATATGTCGCCAGTTGTAGTCAAATCTCCCTGGATTTAATATGCGGCAAAACGGTCCAGGTGCACGGTTTTCATTTTGGCTTTCGGCTAACAGTGTTCCTATATGCGATATACGACGTCGTTGAGTCGCTTTGTTACTCGGTATGGTCCTTCACAATGATGCTGCAACTTTGGAGACCTACCCTTACGTCGGTGTTATTCGTGCATGTAACAATATCAATGTACATGTAAACATACATGATAATGAAAGTATGACATTAATAACTATTCATGCAGATGTTTGTGGCAATAATTATTGATATGTTTGTTAATATGTATATTGATATGAAAGTATGGCATTGATAATTATTCATGCACATGACTGTGGGAATAATTATTAATGTTATATTGATATGTACTATATATATATATATATATATATATATATATATATATATATATATATATATATATATTATATATATATATATATATATATATATATATATATATATATGTATATATATAATATCATTTCAAGTGACATGTACTAAGCCTCGTTCAAAAAATATGCACGGAGTGTGGTGGTATTGTGACAATTTTTCTCCTAATTTCCCGTTGTCGTGATGATTGGCGCTAGGGAGATAGGATAGATGTCTAAGGACGTGGTATTTTTATGCTTTTATGCTTCATTTGTTATCGTTGAACTTCATGAATTTAAATTTGATCTCTTTCAATTGTACGTACATTCATAGCAAGGTCGCTAGAAGAAATTAATATGTACTGCGAATGCAATTTTACATGTCTTTCATATGGTGCATATGTAATCGGATATAAATGCATTGAAAGTAATGTAATGCTTATTTTCATACTATAGGTGAGGTGCAATATAAGTTTATGTGAATTAAATTTAATAATAAGGTTATTTTCTTCTTCTTTTGTTTTTTAGATTATCATGAATATGTACCACAGTATGGTCAAAACATGTGACGCTCGGAATCGGCGTAAGTTAAAGGCCATATGACAGAACCGCTTAGCACCACATACATGAACACATGTAGGCTGAATTTTTTAGCAATTGGGGGATTCAATGAAAACTCGAAGTTTTGCACGGCTTAAAGATGAGTTTCAATTGCGAAATTCAGGTAGTTTGTGGAGAACATAACGGCACTCTTTGTGAAGTAAAAATTAGCTCAGTTCTTCCATCCATTTCATTTTTATTGCCTTCCAAAGTGAATGAATGGGATTTTGTTAGCTTCTCAAAGCATAGCTGTCAATGGAAGGCTCAGAATATGTGTTTGATTTACCCGTCTTAAAAAGGGTAGGTGTACAGTGGACAGTGAATGTTTTTTTAAAGCAAACAAGGAATGTGTTTTGTACTTTTTCTATGTGAAACATGATATCTGTTACGCCATGCAAGAATTCGCTTTTGCCGCAGTAGGCTGATAGATGACGGGAGCTTAACCAACGTAGCCTGACTACAACAGATGTAAATTGCTGCCATATGGCTTATACCATACGTTGGTTCCTGTTATGTTCTATTGCATAGGGTTAGGTGGGGGTTAAAAGTGATGTTACGCAACATAATTTTAAAACGATATTAAATTAACGAAAAATTTTATGGAAAATTCAAGTTTCGCGCTTTGCTGCAATCTATAACTCCTATAATTAAGTTTCAATTTCAATTAAACTTGAACGGGAATATACACATATTGAAACAGAATTCACTTTATAAGAAGGGCTACGCTGTTTTCCGCGGATCATCTTGATTTCACGGCTTGAATCCTTCTTGAAATCATGCAAAACCTCGAGTTTGGTCGTAATTTCTGCATTTTTTCATAAACTGGTGATTACCAGCCCAAAACCACGCTCGGTCGTGATGACATCGGCAATATCATCGCTGATGAAACCAAGATTAAGGAAAGATGGGCATCATATTTCAAGAACATCCGTAATCCTCCGTTCAGCTCCCAAACATCGGAGCCTATAGATGTCTGCGGAGAGGTTCCATTGGCTCCACCAGCTTTGGATGAAATTTGTTCCACTATCAAAGCCCAAAAGGTAAATAAAGTGCTGTGCATTGATAAGATTCCGGTGGAGCTCATCAAATATGGTGGCAGTAGTGTTCATCAAGCTATTCGCAAAGTCATCTAGCACACTTGACAACAAGAACATATGCCGAAAGAGTGGAGCCAAATTTTAATCCCTATCCACACAAAAGGTGACAAGCCACAATGCCAAAATTATAGAGGCATATCACTACTTTGTACGGCGTACAAAATATTTTCAAAGATCTTAGAAAATAACATCGGATCATACGCCAACAGTATTATTGAGGAGTATCAAGGTGGTTTTAGAGCAGGTAGATCAACAACAGACCAATTTTTCACAGTCAAGCAGGAGCTTGAAAAGTGCTGGGAGTTCAACCTAGACAAATACGTACATTTTTGTTGACTTAAAGCAAGCATACGACAGTATTGATCGTAACGTATTGTACCAAGTAATGCTTTGCTTTGGTATCCCAGCCAAATTAGTCCGTTTTATCAAAATGATAATGACGTTGACAACCTCCAGAGTCCGCATCAATAACTAACTCACCGATGCCTTTGACACAAATATCGGACTTAAAAAGGGAGATGGGCTAGCCCCATTGCTATTCAATTTTGCTCTGGAGTACGTCATGAGAAACCTACCTGTCGATACGCGAGGTACATTACTATACAAGTCGAGCCAATCAGTAACCTATGCGGACGACATAAACATTTTGTCATGGTCATTAACAACTGCCAGACAACTGTTCCTGAAACTCGACAGCGAAGCAAAACTATTAGGGCTACAAATCAATGAAAATAAAACAAAGCTCATGACGCAAAAAAATACCTCAAGTACACGAAATATCACACTTGGCGAATATAGTGCGCAAATTTGTGTATTCAGGCGCCAAAACAACGAATATGGGTGATGAAAGAGACGAAATACGCTGAACAATACAGCTCGCAAACAAAATATTTTATTCAGTATTGACGATCTTGAAGATCAGTTGCAAACACAGAAAAACAAAGCTCCAAGTATACAAATCTATGTTATGATCTGTGTTATGCTATCGGTGTAAAACATGGACCCTAACCCAAGCATCCGCAAATATATTGAACGCCTTTGAGCGACGGGTCCTGAGGTGAATTATCGAAGCGAAGCTAGATGGGGACCAATGGCGAATTCGATACAACAATGAGCTGCATGAAATTTTTAACGAGCCGGAGGCCTCAACGATTACAAGACTGCGGAAGCTGCAATGGGCTGGCCACATGAATTATATGAACGAACAACGAATACCCAAAAAGATATTCGCTGGGAGAACTGAAGGCCGGAGACCAGTAGGGAAATTGAGGAAACGCTGGTCGACTTGGTTAACGAAGGCAGTTCATCGATGCTCGCATTTTGAAATGGGAGGACGCGGTCAATGAACCGAGACCGTTGGAGGCGCTATTTGCAGGAAGCGAAGGCCCGAGAGGGGCTGCAGTGCTAAGAAGAAGAAGAAGATACTGCCATACGAATTTGCGTTAATAGCTAGCTTACATGTGGTCATTATGTAATAATCGAGTTTATACTCACAAATTTTTCGTACATTTTGCCTCTTTCTGGACTGTCTGATGTATAAATTGATTTTTATTTCAGATTCCTATCATTTGATAGCCCATTCGACTACCTTTGATAAAAAAATTGTAAGGGCAACTTTACTATGAGGGGAGCCCCCTTAAAAATTTTGAAATGTTTAATAAAGACTTTTGAGAGACTACTAATTCTGATCTTTCCACAAAGTTTGATTTTGCTGGCTTCTATAATTTCAGAGAAAACTTGCTTTGACGCACGTATAGACGGACAGACACAGGTCACGAAACTAGCAGTTGATTGTAAAAAATTTTTAACAAAGCCCATAGAAACTTCGCAACATTTAAGCGAAATTTCGAATAATCAAATGAGGTACACGAGTAATATAAAAATATCTAGATCCAATCTATCTAGAAAATAGGGTTATTAATGTAGGAAAAATTCCCATAGTAAGAACTTCGAAGATTGGCGCATGTCAATGGACAGCAGATTGATTTTTATGCAATATTTGACAAATTATAAAGTGTAATAAAGATGAATTAATTTAATGCACTTGATGTTTAATTTTCTTAGACAATGCCTTGCCTTGAATTAATATAACTTATGCTCAAATTTGTCTAAGCATATATATTTGGAATATCATACCTGCTGAATGCACCATATGGTGTAGCAGAAAATTTTGTTGCGTAACGCTAAGAGTGGCATGAGGTTAAATGAAAAAATTACTTAAGCGTTGCATGAGAGGGACCGTGTACAAAATTTGAAAAATATAGCGTAATGTATTTTGTGAACAACCCTTATCCCACAGTTATATACACGAAGAATTGTTTTTGATTTGACATCTAGCATTCATTGTACATAGACGTTATTCGTGCCACTAGTTTTCAAAAATTAAATAAAATAAATCATATCGCCTAAGCAATTGATTCAAGTAATTTATATCGAGTATTATAATTTTAATTCAATGTATAAAAGAAAGCGAAGAATCTTGAGCATCTTCGGGATCGCTGGTATTTTGAAGCTTGACGAAACCCAATCGTTAGAGGAACACGGGGAACGACGAATAGTAAGCTGACGACAATCATTACGAGAAGAAACTATGATCGAGGAAACCCCGTAGATGGTGTATGCATATTAAAAATAATCGCAAATATTCAAGAAATGAATAAGCTATGCAAACAATACGATAAACTGAAGATATAGATCAAGATTCGAGACCCACAGCTGCAAAAACAAGTCGCAACAGGATACGAAGGTGAAGAAGAATGTGAAACTCTATTGGTTCCTCGGAAAAAACCAGCACTAAGGCACAAAAGTACGGCCAATAAATGTTTTCAGACAAAGCAATAGGAATATAGCCTGGCCATTTGCAGCCGAGAACAAACTAAACAATTTAGAAGCTACACCGTACCACACTCGCTGCGCAAGTCAAATGTCTCTGGTTCGAGTCCCACTGGTGAAAATTAGATTTGTTTCGAGTGATTGTTCGGGTGGACTATGAGCTCATTCATTTATTATATTTACAGAACGTATCGCAGCTAGGTGGATAGATGAACCACCAAAAGCGTGGCACTGACCATAATACATTTTCGAATGCCGAGACATTCTATCAAGATGATGAGGTACTCTAACTATCTCTAAGCGAAGGCCCGAAAGAGACTGTGTTGCTAAAGCACAAGGGAAAATTTTGAAATCAAAAGACCTAATGAAGAGCAATTAACTACATATTAAAACAAAATCACTGGTTGACTTCATGTCAGCCAAAGATGCTCTGAATTTTGGGGAGAAGGAAGGGGTGAAAATTAGACCTTTCGGTCGAGGGGCTTAGACTACGTAGAGGACACATTCTTTAAGTGCTCAAAGAAGCTGCACCAGAAATTGAATTCATTCCAGCTAAAAACTTTACAACAAGGAGATCAACCATCGTAAAGAAAGACTTACTATTTTATTTATACTAAATTTCTAATACATGCAGTCCAAGTGCCCTTTAACAAATTAGGTAATTGAATTTCAGTGTAATTGAATTTCAGAGTGGTGAGGTGGCAGTGCTTACAGAAAAGAGAAGTCAACCAGTGTTTCTGGTGACAATGATTTTGTTATTCGTCTGCCAACTGTGCTATGCACTGTTGGTGCATAAAATGCAAAGAACTGCAACTGCAGTGTATTGAGTCATCCAGCATCATATTGAGGATGCCCCTAATGTCAAAATGCAACATTTAAATTTATTCGAAAACAAATACAAGAACACTTGCGGGTGATGCCTCTTAACTCCGTCAAGCTCGGGTTATCATTTGTACTCGCCGCTAGAGGATCAGCAGACAATACTGTAAATAATCTAAGTAGCAACAATGATTTGCCACTTAAAATTCACTAGCAACTTAATTCTTTATCTGATTGAGTCACTAAACAAAATCTGGAAATTAACTTAGTTTTTCAACGCTTAAGTCTTTCAAATGTCTCAAAATACTTTACCAATCAGCCACATTCTCGTAGATGGGCATCGTCTAATCTAGATCAAGGTTAATTCAATTGTTACTCTGCATCAACCGAACGAATTTTCTTGCTTTCATTGTTAAACAAAAGCCTTACATCATGCCTTTCACTGAAATCCATCTTGATTCATGGCACTCAATGACGCTCTGGGCATCGATGAGATTCCAGTAGAGTTCATTGAATATGGTGGCCGCGGTGTTCAGAAAGCTATCCATAAAAATCATCCAGTACATTTTTCAACAAAAATATACGCCAAATGAGTGGACTCCATCAATTAAATTCCCCATGTAGTAAAAAGGCAATAAGCTATAGTGCAAAAACGATGGAGGAATATCACTACTTTGTACGGTGAGCAACATTTTTTCAATCATCTGAGAGCATATAATTGGGAAGTATCAAGGTGGCTTTAGAATAAGCAGATCGAAAATAGATCGATTATTTACAGACAAGCAGGTACTTGAGAAATGCCGGGAGTTCAACATAGACAAACACGAAATTCTCGTTGACTTTAAGCAAGCAAACTGTAGTAATTGAGAAGGGAGTACTCATCCCGAAAATAATGCGTGAACGTGCGAAAGCTGAAAAATGTGTTGATGAAGTAAAAGCGTTCGAGTCCTGCTGCATATGACGAAATATAAGCATTTGCTAGTGCCGCAGTTGGGTGACAGCTACCGGAAGCTTGTCCATAGTAGGCCGACTAATACATATGCAAATTGCTACCATATGGCTTGTATCTATCGTCAGTTTTGGCAAGAACCCTGTTCTGAACGCTATAGAATCTACTGCTTCTCAAACCATGCATCAAGCACTTCCCATAAGACCAAGCTTCCAGTGCCACCTTTCTATTACCAAAAATCATTAAAAATGAAAGAAGTTGCCATAACCTTATCTGTGCTCATAAATATTTATTTCTTCTTTGAGTGCTACTATCAATCAGTTGTCTGATACACTTGGAATCGCTAAACCAAAAATTTACATGTGTATAAATTGTGTGATGTTCGTATATTCGTTGGCAGTGTACATCTATGTTTTAATAGAATGACTAAAGTAGGAGCAATTTTTAAATTTTTTATCTTATTCAAAATATACAGTAACTAAATTTTGGTATTAACATCGCTTAATTTAAAAAGAACTACTAAAAATCGCAATTTTAATTCATTTCCACACATAGATGTCACGATTGAACGAAACTTTTCGCCGATTCTCCACTACTGTTTCGTTGCTTGACTGGTCGTCTCCGCCATTTTCATCTTATCAGTAAACCGCGTGAAAATCGCGCAGTTCAAGTGGCTAAAATTTGGTAAAATTTCGCGATTTCCACGGTTTAATTTTACGACGGCAAACTACTGAGTTGTGTGGCGGTGATTTTGTGGCCATTAGTGCCCACCACACCGCGTAATTACTTCGTTCTGTGCGTGAAGTTTTTCTGTCATTGAGCGGCTCGACCGCAGTTTTTCTCGCCGTGTTTGCGATGTTTCGGCAATCGACGACTTAACACATTTTTAAGGGGCGGCCTCCGACACATCGGGTGCCACATCTGGATTTCTGTATCCACCCGATTTTATAGCAACGTTGAAGCAGTTCAAACCGCCAAAAATACAACATTGCCGGACTAGTTTTAATTCATTTAGAAGCCGCCTCAACTTTTGTATCGGCGGACGTCTTTTGAGTAATCCGTCATCCGTGGTAGTGGTGATCATTCCAGGCAAATTTGGAGTCGACTTGGAGATCAGCGAGAAGGTAGTTTTAGAGAAATTGCAAATCGGCTGAGGACACATAAGCTTGAATATTTTCAGACGGACGGAAAAAATAAATTTCTACGGTCAAAATGATGTTCACGCTTAAGGCAAAAAGTGTTCGCAGCAACCAGCAAGGAGGGAAATGCTAACGTGATTATGGGCAGCTGCGACGACGCGTTGCGACAACCTCGGCATTTCGTGGAGTTAGGAGTGGTGTTTAGTTGTTTATCAGTTGGGAAGTAACTTGTGGAAAAATTAAAATTCTTCCTTGTTTTCGGCTTAAATTTTTTTTTTAAAAAAGCCGGGTGTTTGAAAGTAAGAGGTGTCGTTTGTTGTTCTGGTTTAATCTCTATAGTTGACTTAATATTGGGCTCATAAGCATCATGAAACCTCTTGGATGATTGCGTTGATTCGTGATAATCGCTTAAATTCATCCGTCGGATTGGAAAAAAAAATTTGTTTTTGTCGGACTAAAATTATTTGAGCTTCTTGCCAAGAGTGTTTGGCATCAGATATTTTGCATGCATGCTGAAATCAATACCGATTCCCAAAGTCACAACCAACAGCGTAAGGGTAGCTGAGATGCGGTCAGGCATAAACTTATCTTAGGCGCTTGGAAGTTTCGTTTGGTTTATAGTTGAAAAACTAGTGTAGCGTGGAGGTTTCGCGGATTCGTGATACGAAACAAGTTACCTGAAAAGGTATTCTAGTTGAAGAGACATTGTGAATAGTAAATCGGACTTTCGAACGTGTGTTCTTACGACAGAAGAGGAGGATTGATGTGAAAATCGGTAGTGACTTTGACATTTATAGTGAAACTTCTTAAATTCGATTCACTGCTGAACTTTTTCCAAGTGTTCAAAACCTTTATTGAAGCGCTTGCAAATTTTCATTCTTCCAAATGGAAAATTAGTAAAGTTAATGCTAATTTGAGGTTATGTATTCATCGAGCGGAGACGCTTTGAAGGAAAGTCGATATTTCGCTATTGAAATTAAAACTCATAAAAGAGTATGTCTGATAAAGTGTTCGATTCATCGTTGGTCAATGGTGTAGCTATTCTCCTATCCTTCTACGTTGGCTACAAATATGGTCTTTCTGTATTGCAAAAGAAATTAGATGAAGCCGGCCAGTTGTCGGAGTCGCACACTTCAAATAAGTTTACATTTTCTGATAATGGAGACTATAAAATGATATTGGTGGAAGAAGACACCTGCACCCATCGAGCGCTCGACGGAACATGCGGTGAGCCCCTTTTTGGTTGCCTAATTTTTCTATTTATAATATATACAAGAAATATTTATTGAAAATGTTTAATTTAGACGCGAATGCATCCTTCCTACCTACATATTTCTATTAACCCTCTTGATAAGAATCACGCATACACTAAACAATATAGTTGTAACATTTAGAGAAAGACCCATACAAAGAAGTTTAAAATTAATAATGAAACGACTGTTAATTGGAAAACCATTTATTAAAATATCCGAATAATGTAAAAGAACGTTTCAACCTATATCCAATCTGTTTTCCTGTTTTCTACTTTGATTAAGAAATGATTTTTAAGTTTAACATTTGCACACTTGCCTAGCTGAAAAGAACTGAATTTGTCAACAAAAGTGGCTATGAATTGTCCTGTTCGGTAGTTGAGCATTCGCGACGCATGAATATTTGTATTTAGCCTAATGTTTGGACAATTTTTTTTTCAATTTTTTTTTTGCATCCTCAACTGTTATTTTTTTTGTAACTTGTATCATCCACAAGATAATGCAATCTCTAATTCAACTTCATCTAGTGAAAGGGGACTCCTTTTTTCTTTGCGGTTTGGTTGGTTTGTTTATTTTTTTTAACGTGAGACCGTTCTTACGGGAACGTTCCATTTTTCTTCACCTTTATTTTTCCCCCTTACTACTATTAATCCTTTCGCTCAATGTTTTGTTTAAATGAAATTTCTTACATTAGTAAAAAGTCATAGTATAAAAGTGAACAGCACCTTCCCGTAATTGTAATTAATATATGAAATTCTGACTAAGGTAAAATTTAAATAATTGTGCACAGTCCTCCTGGTAAGCGCATCTAATGTAAAACGTAATTATTAATGAAAGAACTGGATGGAAATAACAAAGAGTAAAATAGAAAATAGTTGTTCAAAATAATGTAATGTTAAAAATAATAACAAGAAAATAGTGTCTCCGATTTTTGCTGATAATTTTTACATACGATCTACTAAAATAATAATGAAATGCAGGAGTGAATTTGAAAATCGGTCTTTCCCTTCCGTTCTATCTAACCGGGTATAGGACCCGGTACGGTGGCAAGCTTCAACCCCAAAACATGAGCCAGCCACCGGGTAACTAATAATCCTTTCTGTTTCAGGTGACATCATGGGTTGAGTGGCCCAAGCAGAGTGCCTTTTTATGGCATAGATTTACGCAATTCAATTGTATAATTCTATGACATAAATTGGTCACCGGGGTACTCCCCTTCTGATGGGAAGGTTCATACAATTCAAGTTGTATGAGTTTTCCACTCAGAAGAGGAATACCTGGCCACTTCAACAAGTTATCAATGGATTTATTCCGGTTGGGTGGGTATGAAGGGGCTCCACCACCACCTGGTTGCCCCTCTTTCATTTGTGGGCCATGAACTTCGTTGGGTAACGACGAGGTCACCCCAAGTTCGCCTTTCTTCTCAGGTTTCACTTGTTCTTGTAACAAGTATATCTCCTTCGGTGAGGTTATCTACAACTTTGCGACTTTGGTCGCCTTTTTTGACCTGAAAGCAATTCGTGAATGCGAAATTTTTTGTAGTGGGTCCTCGTGCCGGGGAAACGAACCCGCCCCACGACACCGCAATGCTAGCCTGCCAGCGCATTCACACGTCTCCGGACGAGGGCATTCTCGGCAGAAACCGACACCTTCCTCTGCCGAGGCAGCAGAACATCGCTGCAGTCCTTTACGGACATTATGAACATCCCAATTCACTACAAAACAACAGTATTGATCGTAACGTTCTATACCAAATAATACTTTTTTTGGTATCCCAGCCAAAGTAGTCCATCTTACCAAAATGCGAATGACGTCGACAACCTTCTATGTCCGCATTAAAAATAAACCCACCGATGTCTTTGACACAAATATCGGACTAAAGCAAGGAGATGGGCTGACCCCACTGCAATTCATTTTAACCCTAGAATGCGTCATAAGAAAGCTACCTGTCAATACAAGAGGTACATTATTATGCAAGTCAAGCCAATTAGTAGCCTCTCCAAGCAACATCCACATTTTGTCACGGCCATTAACAAACTCCAAAGAACTCTTCCTGAAACTCAACAGGGAAGCAAAACTAGTAGGGCTAAAAATCAATGAGAAAAAGCAATGCTTATAACGCAGTTGAGGCAAAACACCCTAAACTCCCAAAATATCACACTTGGTGCGGAAAATGTAGGTAAGTTTTAGGTACCAAAATAACAAAAACCGGTGATGAAAGAAAGAAACACCCCGAAGAATACAGCTCACAAATAAAATATTTTGTTCAGTTTTGACGGTCTTTAAGGCCAGCTGCATACATAGGAAAACAAAGCTCCAAGTATACAAATGTATGAGAAATCCTATGCAATACTATGAATATAAAACTTGGACTTTAATTCTAGCATCTGCAAATATATTGAACGCCTTGGAAAGACGGGTCCTGAGGCGAATAATAGAAGCGAAGCTAGACTGAGACCAATGGCGAATTTATTACAATCATGAGTTGTATGTAAGACTATGGAAGTCACAATGAACTGGCCGTGACCAGAACCCCGCCAAGCAGATGTGCTGCGCTACATCCGTGGTGGCTATCCTAAGCCAGTATAAAGGGCGAGAAACGGGTAGAAGTGAAGTGAAACTGGATGTGAAACATTCTTGCAGTTGCAACTATGGAGATCTGAAAAGAAAAGAAACGAAGTGGAAGATGGAGCAGTAGTAAGCAGAATTGACGTACTGGAGGGACGAAAATACCAAAGTGCCGAGTATACTGACGTCTGGAAGGGCCGAAGTTTTAATGGCCGGAATAGAAAAGTGGAACCTAATGAAAAGAGTAATGAAACTTGTAGCAGAGACCTGGAGGCGAGAAGGCTGATGGAGGATGTGGAAATTCACGAGTGGTAAAGGATCGTAGGAAGGGAAGAAAGTGTACCTTGAGGTATTTAGGGTGGTGCATTGTGGCTGAAAGAAGAAGAGGAACCAAGCGAAAGGAGTAGAGAACCTAGTAGCCAGGCGAAGCGGAGACCTGGAGGCGAGGCGGCTGATGCGGTAAGTGGAACTGGACAAACGGCGTAGCGTATTAGGAAGGGGAAGCAATGTACCTCGAGGCATGTAGGGTGGTGGTGCAAGGTGGCCGAAGGGAGAAGAGAAACCGAGCGAAAGGAATGATAATTTAGTGGCAAGGAGGAGTGAAGGCCTGGTGGTAAGCTGGGCGATTGGAGATTGGCTAAGCGATGAACCTTGGGGAATGTAGGGTGGTGATGTAATGTGGCTGAAGGGAGAAGTGGAGCGGAGCGAAAGGAATCGTAACTTAGTAATGAGGGGTAGCGGAGACCTTGAGGCGGGGTAGGTGAAGGGAAAAGTGAAGCCAAACGAACGGCGCAAGCTTAGACAGAAAGCAAAACGAGGAACTTGGAGGCATGAAGATGCTTAATTAAGATTGCAGTCAGTGGCTCGTGAAGCATAAGGAGCTAAATAACATCGATAATACATAAAACAAGTTGGGGAGACAGACCTACGCTTATGTCAGAAGGGTTTCGTACGCAACTTACAAAATGCAATTACCAGCAACGGATAATATCAAGAAACATATCAAAGAGATTTGCTCGTTTAAAAGAAAACCCATTGTTTCTTCATTTTCATATTATAGGAGAAAATGTGAAATTTTTGGATCATATTGTACTATTATTGACAAAGTTGAACGAATTTCGACTTCTGTGATATTTGTTATCGTTGTATTCATAAAAATCTCCCTTAATATTTTTTTCAGATTTTTTGGATCACAAGAGTCCAATCGCGAGGGGGAAACACATTTTTTGTGCCCTCAATGAAGCAAAAACTGTTAGTTTAAGAGCTGTTTCAAAAGTTCTCATAGAGACCTTTCATTTGATACTCATATCGGCTACCTTTGATGATATTTTTTTAGGGGCCACTGTCCTGTACTGCAATTATCGATTTATGGCATCAGACAATTTTTTTCAAACCCTAGAATGGTTACAAAGCCCTTCGGTCAGGAGCTCTCTTCTGCCTCCTTGACTTGTTTCACCTATGAGTATCAATTGTAGATACTCATCTTCAATCATTAATTAAATTGAATCAAGTGTTAAGGGCATGCACCATAAACGTTGAAGTTGGGAAAAAATATCTCAAAATTATTCAACCTTTGCATTTAATACAGCCATTATTTTGTTTTACGATTACTGATACCAATAGCTGAACCAATTCTCAAAGATACTAATGATGCCTATCAGTCCTGAAACTTTCATGCAAATCCTAGCAAACCTGTAGTGTCTGAGTCAGTAAAAATCGCATGTTGTTCCATAGCCATATGTTTCCATAGTAATACAGCGCATATTGCTCCACAGTGATACGGGAAAATTCAAATCGCTATAACTTGGTAAAATACCATTCGATCTTTATGAATCTTTCAGGGAAAGTCTATCTTGTAAATAGTCATTGGCATATCAAATTTGGTTCAATTTAAGGATACCGTTCAGATTTTATTCAAGAAAATGTAAAATCGATAAATCATACTATTACTAACAAAGTTGAGTGAATTTCGACATCTCACGTATTTTTTGTTGTTGTACCCACAAAGGCCTACATTCATGATTTTTTTCAGACTTTTCAGATGAAAGGTGTCCAATCGCGACTTATTCTAAAAAGATCTCATTGAGACCTTTCCAACGGCACCTTACTCGACTACCAATGGTGAACAAATTTTTTTGAAGGGTCATATCCCTATATAGAGAGACCCCCCTTAAGCCCCTTTGAAAAATTTTTCCACCTTTGAATTTTCAAGAAATCGCCACTTCTGATCTTCCCACAAAATTTCACGGCTGTAGCTTCTATAGTTTCGGAGATAAAGTGCTGTGATATACAGACGGACGGACAGAAGGACACAGGTCATGATTGCACTAGATTTTTGTATATTAGTACAAAACCCTAAAAAGGGCTGAGAATTGTAGTTCGTGACTACCTTTCTCGACATTAAACTATATAAGATGCTTTATTGATAAAACACGGTAGTCAAAAGCGCAGGGAGACTTACTAAAACCTGAGAGAAATTCTCAGGAACTAGTAGTCTTTGGGGGAGACTAACCTCACGCACCCGAGTAGAGGCAACCTACATCGACACGGGAACCACAGATGCAGAGTCACTCAAGTAGGGTGTCACGAAAAGCTGAGCAGAGCTTTGATCTGTACCACGAGTTAACCCATATTAGGTTACTATCACATGGCTACATGGTGAGGAGCTTGAAAAGTGTAGAGAGTAGTTTCAAGCACACTCTAGCTGTATTGCAGTTTCCCGAACGGGGGACAACTGGGACTCCAACCCATGGGCTGAGGGACGCTGATTGGCATATCAAGTAAATTCCTGTCAAATGGCGACCACGGGGTAAGGTCTATTTCTGACAGGTATCCACGTTGACTATGTCTATTCATACCTGCGAACAGATGAACAACGGATACCCAAATAGATATGTGTTGGGAGGACAGAAAAGCGAAACCAAAGGGTGGAACCGAGGATAAGGCCAGTCTGATTCAGTTGACCAGGGCAGCTCATCTCTGCTCAGATTGCGTCGGAATCGGACAATATTTTCAATGGACCGAGACAGTTGTAAGAGGTGATGGCTCGAGAGGGGCTGGAGTGTTACTTCATGAGCCTCTTTAGGTAAGAGGTAACTTCTGACTTTGTGGTCGAAGAATTTTTCAGTTATTTTTAAGGAGGGATTCCCCATATAGGGGGCGACCTTTAAACATTTGTTTTCACCATTGTCAGTCAAGTAGGGTGCCGCTGAATAGGTCTCAATGAAATATTTTCAAAACCGGTCTTAAAATTGCCTTATCCGTACCAAGAGGGGAGGGGATGGGGAAATGTACGAACTCTTCCCATACTCCCCATATCGATTGGATACCTTTCATCCGAAAAATCTGAAAAGAATCAGGAATGTAGGTCTGCATGAGTACAACAACAACAAATACGTGAGATGTCGAAATTCACTCAACTTTGTTAGTAATAGTATGATGTATCGATTTTACATTTTCTTGAAAAAAAAACTTAACGCTACCTTTAATTCAATTCAATATTTTTAAGATTGACTGTCCTGAAAGGTTGACAACGATCGAGTTGTAACGGTTTGAATTTTCCTGTATTACTATGGAACAATATGCGCTGTAGTACTGTGTAAAAATATGGCTATGGAACAATATGCGCTTTTTACCGACTCAGAGGTTACAGGTTTGCTAGGATTTGCATTAAAGTGTCAGGAATGATAGGTATTATGAATATTATTGAGAATTGGTTTAACTAGTGGTATCAGTAATCGTAAAGCAAAACAGTTGCTGTATTAAATGAGAAGATTGAATAATTTTGAGATATTTTTCCCCAACTTGAACGTTGAAGGTACATGCTTTTAACACTTGATTCAATTTAATGAATGACTGAAGATGAGTACCTACAATTAATACTCATAGGTGAACCAAGTCAAGGAGGCAGGAGAAAGGTCTTAACAGAAGGGCTTTGTAACCATTCTAGGGTTCGAAAAAAAATTTTTGCTGCCTTGAATGAATGATTTGTATTATTCACCCAATACTTGTTTAAGAAACGGTTCAAATTCATCCAAAAGATGCAGAATTTCGCTCGTAAGCACATAACAGTCGCGATTTGGTTCCCCGTTAAATAATTTTTTTGAATGCTCGGCTCATGAAACATATTCAAGTAAACGACCATTCCGTAAATTTTCGTAAAAATCCGACGAAAATAAGAGTGCTTGGTCGATTTGAAATATATATTAGCTATCAACATGTGTTATTGTTTTTGTAATTTCATAGAATTGAAATTTCGATAATTCACTTGGCAATGATTTGATATACACGTAATTAAGAAGCTTAGGGGCACCGTTTCAATTTTTGGGGGAAAATTTAAAATTTACAAATCATACCATTATTAACGGAGTTGAATGAATTTTGATTTCTGAGGTATTTGTTGCCCTTGGTCTCATAAAGACCTACTTTCGTGATTTTTTTCAGATTTTTAGCTAAAAGGTGTCCAGTCGTGTAGGGAGGGGGCACAAATTTTGTTGGTGCGTTTTGCTTCCCCATGGACTCCTAATGCAAAAAAACACTTATTTTTCAGATTCTTAAAGTACTAAGACCTTTCATTTGATACCCTACTCGACTACATTTGATGAAAAAAATTGTCAAGAGCCACTTCGTTATAAGGCCCCCCTTAACAATTTTTATGCATTTGATAAAGCCTAAATTTTCTAGAGACCTCCACTTCTGACCGTTTCATAAAGTTTGAGGCTTGTAGCTTCTACAGTTTTGGAAGAAATTTCTTATGACGCACGGATAGACGGACAGATGGACAGACGGACGGACGAATGGACAGATGGACGGAGGGTGGACAGACGGAATCAGTACGTTTTTGGAAAAATTTTTTCAGAAAGCCCTAAAAATCGTGGAGCTAGATCCAATCACAAATAACTTAGAGGTTTAAATTCGTTGAACTTTGCTAACAGTAGTAGGATTTAACATTTTTGTCAGTATAACTGCATCAGTTTTATTAAATTAGATGAAATCAGCCATTTGAGTAGTTCTTCAAAAAATCATTTTATTCGATAAGTTTCAATAAAATTTACCGACGTTATAGCCATTTGAATTTCCTGCGATTACAGCAATTATATACGATTTTTCTACTACATGGGCTTTCCATCGGACCAGACACTGCACTTTTGATTGAATCTTCTCCAAATTTTCAGACATGATGAATAACAAAAATACATTTACGATTGAGATCAGTCATTGAATTTAGCAATGTTGAAACAAAATGTTGATTGGCTAAAATGGAGCCATTAGCTTTAGCTTCTAAAGCAAGAATATGTTTGTTGAGCATGTCCTAAAAGTTTTTCTTGAATTACTCCTAAACCATTTTTTTATTTATCCACATATTGTAAATTAAGTACGAAACTCTTTGACCGTAGTTCTGTCTATATGACATTTTTTTTATTTTCATTGATTTATAGCCCTACTATTTTTACTTCGCTATTGAGTTTCGAAAAAAGTTCGTTGACGGTTGTTTAGATCGTGATTAAATATTGATGTTGTCCACAAAGGCAACCACTTGGCTTGACTTCTATAGTAACGCGCCTCTTGTATCGACAGGTTTCTGTCTTATGACATATTCTAAAGCCAAATTGAATAGCGATTGGGCCAGCCATTCTCCCTGGTTTAGTCCGATGTTTGCCTCAAAGGTATAGGTTGTCGGATTATTGATGCGGACTTGGGAGGTTTTCAACCTCATTGTCATTTTGGGAAGATGGACTCATATAGCTGAGATACGAAAGCAAAGCATTATTTGGTAAATCGCGTTAAGATCAATACTGTTGTTTATTTGCTTAAAGCCAACGAATATTTTATATACGGCTATGTTGAACTTCCTGTACTTCTTAAGTACCTGCTTGACTGTGCACAATTGGTCTATCTTCAGCCAAATTGCTCTGAAGCCACCTTGATATGCCCAATAATGCTGTTGATATATAATCTGATTTTATTTTCAAAAGTTCTTGAAAATAAATATGCTGTATATCGTACAAAGTAGTGATATTCCTCTATAGTTTTCGCGCTCTAGCTTGTCATCTTTTTTGTGCATTGAGAATATAATTCATTAGCTCCACTCGTTCGGCACATGTTCTTGTTGCAAAATTTGCTGGTTGATTTTATTGATGGCTTTCTGAAAACCACTGCTACTACATTTCATGAGCTCTACTGCAATCCAATGCCCGGCACTTAATTATGCTTTTGGGCTTTAATGTTGGAACAAACTTAATCCAGGGTAGGTTGGGTCAGTGGACGCTCTCAGGGAACATCTGTGGCCTTCGATGTTCTGGTGTTGCGTGAAGGATTTATGAGGCTCTTGAAATATGGTGCCCATCTGTTCTTACTTGTAATCTTGTTTTCATCAGCGATGATGTTGCCGATGTCATCAAGGGAGAGCTTGGCCTTGGGCTGATTGCCGCGTCTCAAGCTTCTCACTACTTTGTATGCTTGTCTTGTGTTCCTGCTTGCTAGACTGACATCAATGCTTCTCAATTGGTCACCATAGTATTTTATCTTAGTGAACAAGAAAATTAGTTCCAATTATCTTATTTGCTACTCTTCTGAGATTTTCATAATGATTTCCCCATGTCCTAGTTTTTCAAGAAAATTAGTTCCAATTATCTTATTTGCTACTCTTCTGAGATTTTCATAATGATTTCTCTATGTCCTAGTTTTTCTACCTGAATTTTTTTCACGCCTGATTCTTTTTATCTAATGCATCTTGGCATTCATCATCCTGCTGATCATTTCTTTTGTGCCGGACTTGATGTCTGATCGTCTGTTCTGCCACGTTCTTGATTGCTGCTTTCACTTCCACCAATAGCTCGTTGCTCGTTTTCAGTGGTGTGAACTAGTGATATGAAGTGAGCTAGCTGATTGTCCGAGAAATTTTTTGCCACAGACGACGTTTTGAGCCTTCCAATTTCGAATTTTTGTAAAGGGCTGTTCTTTGCCGGAAACGCCCTTGACATAACACATCGACAGGTTAGCTTGATCAAGTAATGATCCGAGTTTTGATTGACTCCTCGGTATGTACGGAAGTCAAATATGCTTGATGCCCAGCGTTGTTGTACCAGGACATGGTGTATATGATTTTGTGTGTTGGCATCTGGTGATACCCAGCTCATTTTATTTATGCATTGATGGGTGCTACACGCAAAACCCATCAGTCGCTGGCCGTTGTTATTTATTTGATCATGGTGGTTATATCCTCCAATCGTTCCCCGATGAGATAGGGCGTTGCCGATTTTAGCGTTGAAATCACCCAGAATTATTTTTTTGGCGTTTGTAGGCAGTGATTCAACTAGCCTTTTCAAGGTGCCAAATATTGAAGAATGTTCCCATTATGCAGATGGAACACAACCATTCATTGACTGCCTTAAAACCAATAACATACGATTTGAACTTCCTATCCACAATAAAGGCCACTCCGAGTTCTTTCTTCTAAGCAGGCTTCTCACTTTTGAATAGTGGGTGCAATCTCATATATTGAATATCACTTCTAGTCCAATTCGTTTCCTGATTGTCAGAATGTTTCATTTATATTGACTAGCCTGTTGTCAAAGGAGTAATCTGGCATTCCGAAATTCAATGCAAAAGTTCTTCTTTTGTATTAAAGGTCGTTGCAGTAGGTCCAATTCATTCCTAGGATTGTTTTTTGAGACTCACTTGTAATTATTTTTCCATTGTTCTCTACAAATTTATGTTTTTTAACAAAGCTAATGAAATTTAATTAATATATGCAGGTAGAAAGATTCATAATCAAAATAACAATTTTTTGCATGGTTTTGAACCTTTGTGTGGCTACCATTTCTTTTCAGATTGTTCATCGGTACCAAGTTTTGTCTAAATCCGAGCTTTAATTTGATTACAACAGAAATCACGATTTTTCGTCTAAAACGGCCGCCATTTTATTTTCGCTCAATGGGTTTGGCTGGCGAGCGAGCTTGACAGACATATTTTCTTAATACATCCTTCCTGAAAATTCGGTGAAACTTGAAGCAAAACTGCTATCTCTAGTGTGGTCACAAACTCGTTATATTCCACATATTTTTTTTTTACTTATTTATGTCAATACCGTATTAAAATACGTCCATCTATTCATCGTCCATTTGTTCGTCTGTTAGTCAGGAACTAGGAAAAGTACTGTCATCAAATTTTGTAAACAGCTAAGAAGCTGCTGGTTAATGAAAATTCAATGGCCTACAAAACCTTCAAAATCTTTTGAGGTGGTCTCCCCCTATAAGCATGTGACCACTTAATACTTTTTTTCACCAAAGATAGTCGAATGGGGAAGCAAAAGCAAGGTCTTGAGGAGATCTTTCAGTATCAGCTATTTAAATTGCAATATTGATGATGGCATTGGCAGAGGAAATAGAAGAATAAGAAAAAATATTGTCTCCCCCCTCACCATTGAGCAGCTATGAACAAAACAAATCTGAATAAAAATCAGAAGCTGAAATTCGCTAAACTTTTTTAGTGATAGTATGATTTTTCAATTTTACATTTTCTTGTATATATAAAATCATAAGGGTGACCTCAAAGCCAATGAATGTCCACCTGTAGATGGCTTCTTGTAAGACTCATCTGTCGTGAACATTTCAAAAGTATTGGATCATACCCAACGAAGTTATTGTAGTTTGGATTTTCGGTGGTACAACAGCAACAATAGTTTTTTTTTTGTGCGTGGGAGGTGAAAGCTATTTACGCTCCCATGATCGGAAGAAAGCGACTGGACTACGCACTAAACACCTTCCCTGTCAACCTGAGAACATAGCCTGGAACAACAATATGCATATTGCTATAGAGCAATATGCGCTTCCAATCGATTCTCACACTACGGGCTTGTCATGCTTTGCATAAAAAGTTCAGGGAGGATATATGTATATCATGCAAAACTTTGAGAAATAGTGATATCAGTAATCGTAAAACAATATGGCGACCATTTTAAGTGGAAATATTGAGTAAATTTGTGTTATTTTTTCCCAACTACTGCACAAAAAGTATAGGCTATTAACTTTTGATGTAAACGTACATTTTAAAGGTGACAAAATCATGGTGGTAGGTGTTCATGAGTACATAAACAACAAATACCATAAAAGTTGAAATTCACTCAACTTTGTTAGTCTATGCAATTACAATATAACATTTTTCTCTGTAAATTCATATTCGTACCTTTAAATTTAAGTTGTCGCAGGAAAGATTTTATATACTTTGTAAGTTTCAAAAAAGTCAAATCGTATTTGCAGAAGTAATACCCATTTGAAAGTTCTCCGTTCACAACAAAAACAATGTACGGTTTTCTACCATTCGGGCTTTCCATCAAACCAGACTCAATACTTTTAATTGGATCTTCACCGAATTTTAAGAAAAAATGAATAATAAAAACACCTTTAAGATTTTATTCAGTCAACAATTGCCAGTAATATTGCAACAAAATGGTAGTTGATTAAAATTGAGCAACCTAAGTTTTTCTTTTAATGATAGTATGTATTTGTTATGGATGTCGCTAAAGTTTTTTGGCATTTATTCATTATTGGTGTCTTAATACTCTAAGTTGAGAACAAAATCCTTCTGTTTTGGGCTTAGTTCTATTTACCCAACTTTTTTGCTTTAGCACTGCAGCCCCTTTCTGGTCTTTGCTTAGAGATAGTTTGAGTATCTTATAGTCATGTATTTCCCTTCCCTGTGCACCCCTCAAAGCAAAAAACGTTAGATGAAGACCTGTTTTAAAAAGCTTTTATTAAGAAATTTCATTTGCTACCCATGTCGGCTACCTTTGATGATATTTATTTCAGGGGCTACTCCCCTACATGGGGAGCCCCCCCTTAAATACCTTTAAAGTTTTTTTGTAGTTGAGCTTTGAAGAGGACACCACTTTACACCTATATACAAAATTTTATATTTTTAGCTCATATGGTTTGCGAGAAAAATTTCTGTGACACACGGGCGGACTGATGAACGGACGAACAGAAGTACAGACTGGTCGCGATTTTGTTAGGGTTTTGTAAAATTGTTTTACAAAACCTTAAAAATGAAAAAATCTGTTTTTTTTTAATGAAATTAGTTTTTTTATTCAATATAATCTCCCTCAACTTCAACACACTTATTCTAACCATCCTCCAATAATTTCATACCATCTTTCTAATGGTTTTCCAGAAGCTCTGCAAAATACTGTTCTATGGTTGCAATAGCTTTGATATTCGACGAAAAACCCTTTACACGAAGAAATTGTTTCAAATTTTCGATGAGGTAATAGCTATTGAGCCAAATCTGGTGAATACGGTGGGTGTTCAAGGAATTCGTAGTTTAATTCTTTCAATTTAACTATCGTCAAAGCACTTTTGTGAGACGTGCATTGCCTTGATGAAAAACGATTTTTTTCTTCTATAAGCCTGGACTTTTTTTTGCGAGCTTGTTTATCCAATTGGTCCAAAAGGTTGCAGTAACATCAAATTTAATTGTTTTACCTTTTTCAAGAAAATCAATCAGCGAAATCCCTTTTGATTCCCAAAAGCCAGATGCCATAGCCTGTTTTGCCGATCGTTCTGACTTCACCTGTTTTGAAGCTCAATAACCAGCTTCAGTTCACTGTAAACGTTCTTGGCTCAGTTTAGGATCATGATGGTAAATCTAACGACACACAAAATCAGTTTCATGCTGCTTAAAACGCTACAAATTATGCTTAAAATTTTGCTTTTAGTTGAATTGTTAACAAATATGGCACTATCTTTTCGAATAGCTTTTTATACATGATTCCTCGGATAAAATATAGAATATTCGTATCAGCAATTTCACGCTTATTCGCACTTGGATCTTTATAAACAATATCATAAACTTGCTCAATGATTTCTGGTGTTGTAAAAAAAATCACAAATGTCAACTAATTTTCTTCAAAATAAACCAAATTCAAAACATGGTGTATCTATGAGTTTTGTACCAGAAATAATAAATGAACTGAAATTGTGTACAAAAATTATCGAAAATTAAGTTATTTACGGGGATCAACAAAAGATAAATACCAAATTTTGAAAAGTCTGGCATAAATGCCAGACTTTTCAAAATTAAGTGCAGTAACTAAGAAAACCTTTATTATGGTTGAACAAAATTTACACATTGATAACAGGTACAAAGAACACATTCAATGCATACGACTTTATCAACCAAAAAAATCGGCAATAGCTGCAAACGTATTAATCGATAGGCACGATAATATAAAAAGAAACTGCTTAAAGCTCTTGATGCCTGTTAATT
Source organism: Odontomyia ornata (assembly GCA_963969285.1). Lineage (NCBI taxonomy): Eukaryota > Metazoa > Arthropoda > Insecta > Diptera > Stratiomyidae > Odontomyia > Odontomyia ornata. The sequence continues at coordinate 381,691,483 of OZ017738.1, forward strand.
ACGAAAGACACCTCGACGCATATGAAGCGTATTACATACAAAGCGACAAAAGTGTAATAAACTTAGACAACGAGAATATTGATTCTTATCTTTTTAATCGTGAACGTTAGTATTTAAGCATCTACTTCAATTCGTCTTTTGTGTAATGATTGTGCATTGAAGTTATGAGACGGCTGTCAACTTTAAAGCTCTTCTTTCATTTACTCGTGCTGATGCTGATGATGAAGCATAATTACTTTGAAATGCGTTCAAAGTAATTGCAATAATTAATAATTTGTAATAACTCAAGTGCAAATAGAAAAACTATTAATTATTTAGGGGTCAAGGGCTTAAAGTTAAACAAGTTGGGTAAACAGACATACGCTCATGTCAGAAGGGTTTTGTATTCAATTTACAAAATGCAGTCACCAGATCGAATCAAATCAAGAAACATGTCAAGGACGATTTTATTGGAGAAAATATGAAATACGAAGATCATACCATTATTAACAAAGTTGAACGAATTTCGACTTCTGAGGTTTTTGGTATTGTTATACCCCTAAGTACCTCCCTTGATAATTATTTCAGATATCCATCCGTGACGGACGAAACACATGTTTCATGTATTTCCCCCCTCTGCCCCCACTGAAGCAAAAACTGACAGTTTAACAACTGTTTTGAAAAGCTCCCATGAAAACTTTCATGTCATACTCATATCGGCTACGTTTGATGCATTTTTTTCAGGGGCCACTCTCCTGTACTGTTATCATCGATTCATGGCCAATTTTTTCGAATCCTAGAATGGTTACAAAACCCTTTTGCTAGGAGCTCTCTCCCACCTCCTTGAATTTTTTCACTTATGAGCATTAATTGTAGGTACTCAGCTTCAGTCATTCATTAAATTGAATCAAGTGTTCAAAGCATGCACCTTAAACGGTGAAGTTGGGAAAAAATAACTCAAAATTATTCAATCTTCGCATTTAAAACAGCCACTATTTTGTTTTACGATTACTGATACCACTAGCTGAACCGATTCTCAAAGATATACATGACACCTATCATTCCTGAAATTTTCATGCAAATCCAAGCAAAACTGTAGTGTCTGAGTCGGTAAAAAGCGCATGTTGTTCCATAGCCATATGTTGGCATAGTAATAAATGCAGCGCATATTGCTCCATAGTAATACAGGAAAATTCAAACCGCTATAACTTCGCTAAATATGATTCAATCTTTATGAAACTTTCAGGATAGATAAATCTTATAAATAGACATCCACGTATTTCATTGGATTTAAGGGTACCGTTAAGATTTTATTCAAGAAAACATAAAATCGATAAATCATAGTTGAGTGAATTGCGACTTTTAACGTATTTGTTGTTGTTGTTCTCACCAAGGCCTACATTCCTGATTTTTTTCAGATCACAGGTGTCCAATCGCGAGGGGGAGGGGACACAAATTTTTCGTGTATTTCCCCTCCCTGTGCGCCCCTCGAAGCAAATTTTGCCAAACCAAGACCTGTTTTGGAAAGTTCTTATAAAGACCTTTCATTTGATACCCATATCGGCTACCTTCAATGAATTTTTGTTTTCGGGGGGTCACTCTCCTATATAGGGAGACCCCCCTTAAATACCTTATAAAAAATTTTTATAGTTGAACTTTGAAGAGATCACCACTTTACACCTACACACAAAATTTGATGTTTCCAACTTAAGTAGTTTCCGAGAAAAACTGTTGTGACACAAGGACGGACGGACGGACGGACGGACGGACAGACGGACAGACGGACAGACGGACAGACGGACAGACGGACAGACTGGTCGCGAAACTAGTAGGGTTTTGTAAAATTATTTTACAAAACCTTAAAAAAAATGAATATAATGTATTCAGAATGCGTCTTTAATATAAAGTTCTTTTTTCAATAGATAAATTTCTCTCGAGAGATTTATTAAAATGTCAAATTTTAAAATCTTCATATTTTTAGCAGCCTTTTGACAAAATTAAACCCTTAAGTTTAAAATGATTGCCCCTAAAACTTAAAAAGGAGGCAAAATTCGTTTATATAAGCTGTGCTTCAGTCACTTATGTAACAGCTCCCTTTCCTATGTCTTAAAGGCGTGTCTGACAGATTTACAGTCCCTGCATAGTGTGGTCGTTGTGTTTTGTTTTTTCATCAATTTGTCAAGCTCCTTTGCCATGGTCTCATATTTAGTCTTGAGCTGAGCATCAATGTTTCGTCTGATGTCATTGCAGAATTGTAAACTGAAAACTTCAGTTTGTATGAAGTTAGTTAATTGTTAATGTGAGTGTTGTGATTGTCGGTTGCTTTCGTCCTTTTTTATGTACTGTGTTTTCATTTCATTTTTAATGCGAAGTAATTGTGCACTGCGTTGTGTGTCTCATGCAGCAATTGTGTTTTGCTTTATTATGATTCATGCAAATGCTAGTATTTTGTTATTTTTTAAACACTGTTTGTTAAACCATATGTTTGTAAAATTGTAGAAAGTTTTCAGTTTGAATGAAGCTCTTCTTCTTTTTCTTAGCACTACAGCCCCTCTCGGGCCTGCGCTTCCTGCAAACAGCACCTCCGACTGTCTCGGTCCGTTGACCGCGTCATCCAATTCCTGAATCGGAGCAGCGATGAACTGTCTTCGTCGACCGAGTCAGACCAGCATTTCCTCGGGTTCCCCACTGGTCCCTGGCCTTCTGTTCTGCTAACGAATACCTTTTAGAATATCCGTTGTTCATTCACACGATTCATGTGGCCAGCCTATTGCAGCTTCCGCAGTCCACTCCGGTTCATCAAAAATTTCATATAGCTCATGGTTGTATCGAATTCGCCATTGGTTCCCGTCCAGCTTCGCTTCGATTATTTGCCTCAGGGCCCGTTACTCAAAGGCGTTCAATATATTTGCGGATGCTTGGATTCGGGTCCATGCTCCACACCCATAGCATAACACAGGTCTTATCACAGATTTGTATACTTGGAGCTTTGTTTTCCTGTGTATGCAGCAGGTTTTTAAGATCGTCAAAACTGAATAAAATATTTTGTTTGCGAGCTGTATTCTTCGGCATATTTCGTCTCTTTCATTAGCCATTTTCGTTATTTTGGCACCAAAATACAAAAATTTGCTCACATTTTTGATTCTGCATTCGTCAAGTGTGATATTTTGTGTATTTGAGGTATTTTTCCCCGAGTGCAACATGATTTTTGTTTTATTTTTATTGATTTGTAGCCTTATTAGTTGTGTCGCTGTCGAGTTTCAGGAAAACTTCTTTGGCCGTTGTTAATGACTATGACATCATGTTGATGTCATCCACATAGGCCACTACCTGGCTCGACTTGTATAGTAATGTACCTCGCTTATCGACAAATAGCTTCCTTATGACGCATTCCAGAGCAAAAATGAATAACAATGGGGCCAGCCCATCTCCCCCTGCTTTCGTCCGATATTTGTGTCAAAGGCATCGGTGAGTTGGTTAGTTAGACTTGAGAGGTCATCGATGTGATTGTCATTTTGAAAAGACGGATTAATTTTCCTGAAACGTCAACGCAAAGTATAATTTGGTACAATACGTCACGATCTATACTGTCGTATGCTTGCTTAAAGTCAACGAAAATTTGGTGTACGTCTATGTTGAACTCCCAGCATTTTTCAAGTGCCTGCTTGACTGTGAACAATTGGTGTATTGTCAATCTACCTGTTTTACTGATACTTCCCAATAATACTGTTGGCGTATGACCCAATTTTATTTTCTTAGATTTTAGAAAATATTTTGTACGCTGTACAATGCCTCTATAATTTTTGCTGCTCACCTTTTTTGTGGATAGGAAATATAATTGATTGGCTCCACTCATTTGGCATATGTTCTTGTTGTCAAATGCACTGGATGACTTTGTGAATAGCTTTATGAACACTACTGTCACCATATTTGATGAGCTCCACTGGAATCTCTTAAATGTCCGGAACTTTGTTATTCTTTTGGGTTTTGATGATGGAACAAACTTCATACAGAGTTAGTTGGGCCAATGGAAGCTCTCCGCAGACATCTATGGGCTCCGATGTTCTGGAGCTGTGTGGAGGATTAAAGAGGTTCTGAAAATATGATACCCATCTTTCCTTAATCTTGATTTCATCAGCGATGATATCGTCATGACAGAGCGTGGTTTTGGGCTGATAACCACGTTTCAGGCTTTTCAGAACTTTGTATGAACTTTGTGTCTGTATGCCTTGTCTTGTGTTATCGCTCGCTAAACTTACATCTATACTTCTCAATTGGTCGTCATAGTATTTTCTTTTCTGAATCCTAATTATCTTATTCGCTACTCTTCTTAGATTTTCATAGTGTTCTCTCTTCGTCCTGGTTTTCCTACCTATGTATTCTTTGTACGCCTGATTCTTTTTGTCTAACGCATTCTGGCACTCATCATCGAACCAATCATTCCTAATATCTTACAGCTCCATTTCCTATGTCTTGAAAAGCGTGTCTGACAGACTTACAGTCCGTAAATAGAAACGTGTGTCTATTGGTGTGGTCGTTGTGTTTTGTTTTTTCATCAGTTTGTCAAGTTCCTTTGACATGGTCTCATATTTAGTCTTGAGCTGAGCATCAATGTTTTGTCTGATGTCATTGCAGAATTGTAAACTGAAAACTTCAGTTTGCATGAAGTTAGTTAATTGTTAATGTGAGTGTTGTGATTGTCGGTTGCTTTCGTCCTTTTAGGTAAATTTCTCGGGAGAAATTTACCTATTGCGGAGAGTATCATATATATATATATATATATATATATATATATATATATATATATATATATATATATATATATATATATATATATATATGTATATATATATGTATATATATATATATATATATATATATATATATATATATATATATATATATATATATATATATATATACGAGGTGTGTTCAAAAAGTATCGCGAATTTTGAATTTTCGCGGGTTACGTATATTCGAATTTCGATTTTTTTGTGGCGTTATGTTGGTACTCATGTCTGTCACTTATGCCGACAAGCTCGGCCATTTTGAATGTTCACTTAATTGGTGATAGCTGCATTACTTGCACGTGTTTTCAATCGTCTTCGATTTTTACTTATTCAAAAAAATGGATCAAAGAACGTGTATCAAATTTTGTGTGAAAAACGAAATTAAGTGCGCGGATGCATTCCGAATGTTGACTGTGGCATACGGAGAAGCTACCTTGGACCGAAGCAACGTTTATCGGTGGTACAAAATGTTTTTAGAAGGCCGAGAAGATGTGAACGACGAAGAGCGTGCCGGACGCCCGAGCACTTCAACAACAGACGAAAAAATTAATGAAGGGGAGAAAATGGTATTGGCCAAGCGTCGAATCACTGTAAGAGAAGTTGCTGAGGACCTAAACATATCGATTGGCTCGTGCCATTCGATTTTTATCAACGATTTGGGCATGAGACGGGTCGCCGCGAAATTCGTACCAAAATTGCTCAATTGCGACCAAAAACAGCAACGCATGAACATTGCTAATGAGATGTTAAACTCTGTCCGCGACGAACCAAATTTGCTCCAGAGGGTCATAACTGGTGACGAATCGTGGGTTTATGGTTATGACGTGGAAACCAAAGCTCAATCATCTCAATGGAAGCTGCCGCATGAACCAAGACCGAAAAAAGCGCGCCAAGTTCGGTCGAATGTGAAAGTTTTGCTGACAGTTTTCTTCGATTGCAGGGGCGTGGTGCATCATGAGTTCTTGCCACAGGGAAGAACGGTCAATAAGGAATATTACCTGCAAGTTATGCGCAATTTGCGCGAAGCAATCCGCCAGACACGCCCAGATTTGTGTGAGAACAAAAATTGCCTTTTGCACCACGATAACGCTCCTGCTCACAGATCGTTGCTTGTGCGCGACTTTTTGGCCAAAAGCAACACACTAATGATGCCGCAGCCACCGTATTCCCCAGATCTGGCCCCCTGTGACTTTTTCTTGTTTCCTAAACTGAAGAGGCCCATGAAAGGACGACGTTACGCTACGCTTGACGAGATAAAGATGGCATCGAAGGAGGAGTTGAACAAGTTTAAAAAAAATGATTTTTTGAAGTGCTTCGAAGATTGGAAAAACCGTTGGCACAAGTGTATAATATCTCATGGGGATTACTTTGAAGGGGACAAAATAGATATTCATGAATAAATAAATAATTTTTGATAAAAAACAAAATTCGCGATATTTTTTGAACACACCTCGTATATATCTATATATGGGATATAACGAAATTTGTGACCACGCTATCCAAAGTCGTGCAAAATTTTGTTGTTGTAATAGTGTTCAAAACTTTCAACAGATTTTCATGAGATTCGGCGATTGGATAGAAATTATAAGTATCTAAAGAATTACGTGAAAAAATTGGAGGTCAGATCACAAAAAACAAAATGGCGGCCAGTTAAAACTCAAAACTTCAAAGGCGTCTAAAGGTCGCAATTTTGATCCGACATATATGAAACTTGAATTTAAGATAGACATTACTTAGATCTACAGATTTTGATATTTTCGTGGCTTTATATGTGCAAATTTCAAAATGGCGGCGGTTTAAATATGCATTTTTTGAGGTTTTTGTGGCCCTCTAGCGGTCACATTTCCCAGCAGATTTTGATGAAACTTGAGATTATGGATCTCTGTACTATGTTCTTGTATTATGCAGAAAGTTATTAGAATTGAATGAAAAATAAAAACGTCGAAAATTTAAAACCCAATATTTTTAGCTGCCATTTTCACTAAAAATTGAATTATTTTTGCCCTATCTAGATTGAAACTCCGATTTGAACGAGATTTGGCACATTGATTGATGAGGTCCTAGCCCACAAAAATTTAAAATAATCAAAAATTAAATGCATGCATTCAAAATGGCGGCCCCCAAAGGTCAGAGAGCAAGCGCAATTCGCTATTTTAGTAGCAACTGAAATAATGAATTTTTTCATGGAAACGTTTTAAATGACTTATCTTGAACGTATTTATAAATCAGAATATTTTTTAAATATTGTAAAATATTTTTAACAATACCCTAAAAAATTATGAAATCGCGACTTGTCTGTCTGTCCGTCCGTCCGTTTGTTCGTGCGTCACAAGTTTTCTCGCAAACTAAATAAGCTAGAATGAGGAAATTTTCTGCGTAGGTCAAAAGTGGTGCCTCTTGAAGTTTTTAGCGTAAGAAAATATTTTAAAGTGTTTAAGGGGGGTCTCCCCATATAGGGGGGGTGACATAAAAATTTTTTTTATTTCTGTAGCCCTCTAGCAGCCAAGTTTCTCAACAGATTCCGATAAAACTTGAAATTATAAGTTATTAAGGCAAGTTAATTTAATTTAATTATGCAAATTGGATGACAAATAAAAAATTCGAAAATTTACAGCTTAATATTTTTAGCAGCCGTTTTTAATAAGGGTAAGGAATGTGCAACATTTTTGCCAAAGTTGCAGTGTTCTAGTCAATTATTTTAATTATTATTATTTTTAGCCCATCTTCCCATAACATTTCACATAAAATATTTTTATTGAATCACCTTCATATTATGTCCGAAACGACTTTCGATAAGACCATGGCATTGTGCTGCGTAGGTCCTATTGACGTCAACTGAACAAATTTATTAGTCATCAATTTTTAACTTTCTTTAAAGTTGATCTATAATTTCTAAACAAAAGAAATGCGCTTTAGCTAACCCTTCATTTCACAAGATTACGAAAATATGTCGCCAAGCAGTCTGAAAAATTTACCAAATGATATCGAAGGTCATGCGTCATACGTGCAAGTCCTAAGAATTGTCTTATCTTGTAGTAGACATTATTTAATAATTTGTCCTTCGCCAGAATCATAAACAAAATCTTTAGATAAAGCTTATCGTAACAAACTATAACAAAGAAAATGTATTTCTAGGGGGAACACGTTAGTAATATACTCGTATAGCAAAGTTATATGCTATTAAATATATTGTGGGCAGGAATTGCAAGATAAAGTTTTCCCAACATAAAATATTTGATTTTTATATGAAGAACAAACTATTCTACATAAAGCTTTAAACAACGTCGGATAAAAAATATGCTGTAAGATAAAAGTAAAATTTCCTTTGTGTTCACATTGAGGATAAATTATAATCAACTTAATTAGGACTTTTAACATAAACCTCACCCTAAACATATTGCTACAAATTTTATTTTATGAAGCCGATAACATGCTTGAACAAGCCACTATTATTGTTATTCGAATAGTTGTTGGCTCAACATTTCTAATTAGCTTCATTAGTTTACCACTAGAAGAATGTCTTATGTTTGCACAATGTACATATTGGCATGAAGTTCTTTGCAGAAATGGACTGTTCGGATCTTTTGAATTTACATTGGTGCTCCACTTACTTTAAGGCCTGTTGTAATTGATTCATGCTTTCACTAAGCCGCATTAATCTTTAGAGTGATACTCGTATTTTTAAAATGCTCTGGTAAGCAATTTTGAAATCAATAAATTCAGACCAATACTTGCACACTGAAACGACCGGAAGGTAGTGAGACAAAATGTTGAAACTACTTTTATAGCAAACAACAAAGTGTAGGAACGGGGTATAGGTTATCGCTATTTAAAAGATATGGTTACAGAATCATTTTTTCATTTATATAATGAAATCTCAATCTGGAGCTGTAAAAAAGATTATTCAAAACTTCAATTCTTTTCTGGATGTCTCTCTGAATATTATGCTCTCTTGGTCTTCAAAATCCATCGAACATTATTTGTTTGAATTTAGGAAAGGTTACATGCTAAGAATGTGATACTTCACTTAAAAAATTGCGTGAAAATTTAACTTGCGATCAATTTTATGTTTCGAAAACATTTGAGATGATAGCTCATTAATGAAAATATCAAAGTATTAAATCTAGCTTTTTAAGTCCAATTCATGAAATTCACATTATAATTAATCACTTCATTCCACAGAATAACAAATTTGATTCAGTTTATAATTGCCAATGATGAATTAATATCTATTATATCAGTGGTACGACAGATAATCAATATTTTGATTTGCTTCATATTGGAATGGTTACCACTCCAAAACCACAAACAGACTTAATTACCTTGCATTCGTCAGTATGCGGTGAACTCGTGGTTACAAAGCTACCATCAGGTGGTCCCTATGTACAATCAAAAGCACTGACATCACCTATCAAAACGAATCCCACTGGATTTGTCTATGGGTTCATTTTGAAACATCCATGTCCAATTAACTTTGCTCTTTCCTACCATAAAATAAATTCTGACTCCTGTAACCTTTTCCATATATCCTTCACCCCCTGTCCGGCATTATGGCTAGTTGAAAATTAAACTTGGGCTCGATGAGAGTCTAGGAATAGAATAGATGTTTGCATCGTAGACAGGATATGTACATTTGCAATGCTTTATTAGAATTGGGAGTTCCCACATACCCCTGAAAATTATCCATTTGTAGACATAAATATGCGCTCATGCCTGTAATGGATGTGTACACGTATACCTTCGAATCCGATTATTGAACACATTTGATACTTTGTGGTTGCACATTATGCAGTTTTGAATGCAATCATTTACTGATTCAAAATAAAGTAGGAATGAAATTCATTGTAAAGCAAATCCTGAATAACATGCAGGTTGGATTTTAGCATTGATTAAGGCGTTTTAGCGAATTTTTGTGGAAAATGTGCATTACATCTCTAAATGGAAGCACGCAGCCTATGCAATATAAATTAATATTCTTTCTAGCTTTTGTAAAATTACGTTTTAAATTTTTGAAAATAACCTAAGCTATGCGTTCGTTAAAATAATCCCGATTTCAAATAAGTTAGTTAGATACAACTACGGTCATGTCAAAGGATTTTGTACTCAACCGACGGTATGCAGACACATAGAATGATTTAACTCAAGAAAAACTTCGATAATATTCAAAACAAATATATATTCTTGCTTAAAAAAAAAAAAACAGTGTGACTCGATTTTAATTGTCCGGCATTTTTTCAAATGTTCTAAAATCATTGATTAACTGGAATCTTAAATAAAATTTTGGTATTCGTCTCATCATCATAATCGGAGAAAATTGAAACGGTTGTAATTTCTGTAAATATGATTCGATTTAATGAAAACTTATACAAAACTAATTGCTATATAGCAAATTATCTGGGGAAGAAAGGTTAAAGACAGGTCTGGGTAATGGATGCGAAAGATGGCTAAATTATAGGTACGAGGGAAGTCCCAAAAGTACCCGACGTGACTGTCACGGAAACCATTTGGAATTTTTTTTTCTTTTTTTCTGCGGTCGTTAAGATACCGCCCGAGCCAAGGTTAAAGATAAAAATATTTAAAGGTTAAAATAATAAAATAAAATGGTTAAAATAAAAAAATAGAAAGGTTAAAATAAAAATGTTAAGATAAAAATGTTAACATAAAGATGTCAAAGTAGAAATGTTAAAAATATTAAACTAAAAATGTTAAAGTAGGAATGAACAAAAATGTTAAAGTAGGAATAAACGATTGAAAATGAGAATAATCAAATGGAGACAATCAAAAAGAAAACTCAAATCATACGTAACAAAATCTCAACAAGTAAACCACAAGATATTTTAGACGATAACGTTCTACCAGCAAATGAGAGTATTGAAGATGATGAAAACGATGACGTTGATCCTGACGACAAGAATGATAGTGATAGTATTATTGAAGATGTGCGGATGAAACAACCAAAGTCCTGATGACAAAATTCACTGAGATTCCCAACAATATCGGACTTTGCTATGAATGAAATTGATTCCATCCTCACAACGACTACGGACTCGCCTAACAAAATAGCAATCACTACTCCTAAACCTGCCACAATGGCAACAATAGAACACATCTAATTTATAACTATTACTGGCAATATATCTTCCTTGTGTCAGTGCTCATTCTTCTTAAATTCATCTACCTTTTATGAGTAATAATTTAATATATTTAATGCTGCTTACGTGATTTGTGAACCCGCTGAGAGAAGTAGCATCCAGACCCACAAATGCGTTTTGTTGTGGCGACTGTTCATGTTGGGGATGGGAATTGCGCATCGGTTGCATTCAATGCTGGCGGATATTTTATCGAGTTGATTTTGTCTGAAAATTGAAGAAATTGCATCGTGAGTAAACTAATTCATGAAAAATCTTAACTTAGTTTCAAACAACCAAAATTATTTATTTCAAGATACGAAATTGATACGATCAATTATTTCTTAGTATCTACATTGCCTGGCGTAAGTCGCTCTCTAACCACTCAACAGAATTAGGCGTAAGATTTGTTAATAAAGAAAGTTGAAGCTTACAGTATCTGATTTGCTTCGAAAATGTTATTTAATAAGCGAAGATACCTTTTTCGCGGAGAAATGCGAAGTGAACTCCTTCTACTTTAAGGATTTCATGCCGCATCGATAGTGTTACTGAATCTGAAGTAAGTTTTATACAGTATCAGGCTCAACTTGTGATTATAAGAAACTCAGTAGTAATATATTTTTTTATGTTTCCCGTACTGCTGTTGTTGAAATGGTTTCTGCGATATAATTATTCATCTCCAACGTAAACAAACAAATAAGATCATAACACAAAATGTCAGTCAATTTGACATTTACACCTGATGGGCGAGTGTACTAAGGGAAGGGAAATTTGGACTTCAATTGCCCGATGCACACCAATTGGGGGATCACAATTGAATTTACTCACATCACAATTGAATGTTGAATCGTCCAGAAAAAAAGTTGACGGCTCGCCAGTTGAAAACAAGCCGATGAAAAATCTGGATAGAGAGAACGACTCTTTCTCTTTTCTGGCGATCAAGGATCAACAACCGTGGACCAAGTATGGCGAGTGACACGAAATATTTCTGGAAATTCATCGAGGGAAGAAATTTGCAACGGGGAAAGTTACAACAGCGGCAACGATACAATTAAGGAAGATTGACGACATCAACACAACAATAAGCGCGCTGGCAGTAGAGCTACGCAATGCAGATTACTTCGCTAGAGTAAGTTAAGTTTCGCATTTTGATTAATTAAAGTTCTATTTTTAGCGCGCATTATTCCGGGATTGTTTTTAGCACTGGCATTTTTCTTAGTTTTCCGCTCGGTGCGAGTTACGCTGGGAAAACTGAGCCCAGCAAAGCTGTGCAAATGGTCACCCGGTGAGTCTATTCCTCCCCTGTTGGGGGAAAAAATAGTGAGTGGTAGATCGAGCTGTGTGAGGGGTGTTCGGCGGCCGCGTTCTCGCTTGGTGGCTGTTTAGGACCTCTGATTGCTGACGGCAAGCCGGGTTCGAGGTCCTTGGCCGAAGGGACTCTCAAGCTATAGGGTAACATGACTTATAAATACAGGTAGCTTTAAAAAAGCAATTACTGCGAATGACAACACCACCTTTCAACAACGTAATGTGAAAAATTCATAACGGTATGTTTATTATTATTTTTTTACAGACATCCAAAGTAAACGCTCTCAGTGAATTTATAAATAAGGAAAAAATTGGGCATCGTTATCTGATACAATACTTCCATTTGAAAGGTCTAAGTCCAACGGGTATCAAAGCCGAGTTGGATTCTACACTGGGGAAGTCTGCTCCTTCGTTTACAACGGTCAAATATTGGGTAGCTGAGTTTAAGCGAAGCCGTACTAGCCGCGAAGATGAACACCGCTGTGGTCAACCAAGTGAGGTCACTACGTCAGAAAATGTGAAGAAAAGCCACAAATTCGTATTGGATGACCGTCGACTAAAAATGCTCAAGATAGCAGACATGGTAGGCATTTCAAAAAGTGCTGTGCATTGCATTTTGACAGAAAATTTGGACATGAGAAAGCTGTACGCGAAATGGGTGCCGCGTTTGCTCACAATGGAGCACAAACAGTAAAGTGAGGATGTTTTCATCGAGTGTTTGACAATGTTTCGCAGCAATCAAACCGAGATTTTGCGTCGATTCATAACCATGGGTGAAACATGGGTCCATTATTTTATACCTGAGACCAAGGAGCTGTCAAAGCAGTGGGCTGAAAAGGGAGAACTGGCTCCAAAGAAATCAAAGACAGTTCAGTCAGCTGGCAAGGTCATGGCATCCGTTTTCTGGGATGCGTGTGGAATAATATTTATTGATTATCTCGAAAAAGAACAAACAATCAACGGCGCATATTATGCAGCCTTATTGCAGCGATTGAGTGATGAAATCTAGAAAAAATCAATGAGTTCTGTTGCGGAGAGTACCTCTTATATATATATATATATATATATATATATATATATATATATATATATATATATATATATATATATATATATATAATTTTTATTCTAAAGGGCTACAGAAATAAATTTTTTTATTTCTGTAGCCCTCTAGCAGCCAAGTTTCTCAACACATTCCGATAAAACTTCAAATTATAAGTTATTAAGCCAAGTTAGTTTAATTTAATTTAATTATGCAAATCGGATGACAAATGAAACAAGTTGGGTAGACAGACCTATGCTCGTGTCAGAAGAGTTTTGTACTCAACTTACAAAATGCAGTAACCAGTAACGAATAAAATCAAGAAACCTGTCATGTTTGAGGATCATACTATTATTAGCAAAGTTGAAAGAATTTTGACTTCTGAGGTGTTTGTTATAGTTATACCCACAAATATCTCCCTTGATAATTATTTCAGATTTTTTAAGATCACGGGTGTCCATTCGTGAGGGAGGAAACATATTTTTGATGTATTTCCCCCCCCCCCCCCTATGCCCCCCAGAAGCAAAAACTGTCAGTTTAAGAACTGTTTTGAAAAGCTCTCATAGAGAACTTTCAGTTGATGCTCATATCGGCTACTTTTCATGAATTTTTTTTCCAGGGGCCACTCCTCTGTACTGTAACCATCGATTCATGGCCTGTTTGTTAGAATCTTAGAATGGTTACAAAGCCCTTTTGCTAGGATCTCTCTCCTGCCTCTTCGACTTGTTTCAATTGTATATACTCACTCTCATGATACCTATCATTCCTGAAATTTTCATGCAAATCCTAGCAAAGCTGTAGTTTCTAAGTCGGTAAAAAGCGCATATGGCTCCATTGCCATATGTTTCCATAGTAATACAGGGCATATTGTTCCATAGTAATGCAGGAAAATTCAAATCGCTATAACTTCGTTAAATACTATTCGATCTTTATGAAACTTTCAGAAAAGATCAATCTTATAAATAGGCATCTGTTTGCTAAATTTTATTGAATTTAAGGGTACCGTCTAGATTTTATTCAAGAAAACATAAAATCAATAAATCATACTATTACTAAAAAAGTTGAGTGAATTTCGACTTCTCATGTATTTGTTGTTGTTGTACTCATCAAGGCCTACATCCATGATTTTTTTCAGATTTCTCGGATGGAAGGTGTCCAATCGCGAGGGGGGGGTACGTGAAAAGTTCGTACATTTACCCTTCCCCTGCCCCCCTCGGTACTCATAAGGCAATTTTGAGACTTGTTTTGAAAAGATCTCATTGAGACCTTTCCAATGGCACCCTACTCGACTACCAATGATGAAAATTTTTTTTTGGGGGGTCACTTCCCTATATGGGGAGCCCCCTTAAACCCCTTTGAAAATTTTTTCCAGCATTGAACTTTCAAGAGGTCACCACTTCTGACCATTCCACAAAGTTTCATGGCTGTAGCTTCTATAGTTTCGGAGAAAAAGTGCTGTGACATACAGACGGACGGACAGACGGACGGACGGACGGACAGACGGACACAGGTCGTGATTGCAATAGGGTTTTGTATTTTAGTACAAAACCCCTTAAAAATCGAAAATTTACAGCTTAATATTATTAAGCAGCCGTTTTCAATAAAAATTCAAAATGACGGCCTCTGATGGTTAAGAAAAGAATTGAAAATGTATATACAATATTAATGGCAACGCAAGTGCTGATTAAACTTTTATGGAAATCTTTTGAAATTAACTATTTAAGCTATTTAAGCCGACAAGTTATCACCTTTGTGTGGTAACCACTTTGAAATGTGTAAACAGCAAATATTAGAAGGGCGAAACCTGTATTTATATGTTTATAACAATTTATTATCCACCGGTTTTCAATTTGTGATCCATACGTGTGCACTCAATTTAATAAGCAAAATATTTGCGCCTCTATAAAGGTTCTCGAAATACGAACGTCGGCAGATTGTTTGTATGTTAATAAATATCCGTGTGGTGCTACGAAAATTGCAATAAGAAGTCTAGCCAAATTCTTTTTCAAAATCTTACGCTGCATACGAGAAATTTCGCTTTCCGGCTGGTGCTATCAACAGGGATTTTTTTCACTGTTTTCTTTATCGGGTCGAGCACTTTTGGGACAGCCCACGTATTTAGAGGTAAAATAAAATGAAATAGGTTTGAGTAATAAATTGGTATATCAAAATTAAAAAGTGTTAGGAGTAAGTAAGTCTGACTGAGGAAGCTTGAGTGCTTCAAGCGAAATACGTATACAAAAAATTAAAATTAGATTAACGATCGGAAACAAAAGTGGTTAAATTTTTAAAAATATTTCATAGCCGCTGACAAAGCAATCGGGACAAGTATTTGCAGAATTGAAAATGGAAACTAACTTACAATCCGAATGCAAAAGATTACTAGGACTAAAAGAAGCAATAGCTTCAATAAGCGAAGACATAAAGTTCTTGAAATTGTGTGAAAAGTATAAAGTAGACTCCAAAGGGCAAAGGAAACAACAGCATGAAGTAAAGAGAGTAGCAATCAAAGGGAGTATCTAATTACTACACAAACTGGATACACTAACAAAGAGAACTTATGTAGCACACTTAATTCTAGTAAAAACAATGGCGTTTTATAATTGGGACATAACAAGAGAGCTAAAGAGTGCACAGAGATCGTATGAATGGTAAAACAGCGACGAAAAAAAGCGATACTTACATA
Organism: Odontomyia ornata; assembly: GCA_963969285.1. Lineage (NCBI taxonomy): Eukaryota > Metazoa > Arthropoda > Insecta > Diptera > Stratiomyidae > Odontomyia > Odontomyia ornata. The sequence goes on from OZ017738.1 coordinate 381,707,416, forward strand.
AACGTTGAAAGCATTCTTCTTCTTCTTCGTAGCACTACAGTCCCTCTCGGGCCTTCGCTTCCGGCAACAATCGCCTCCAACTGTCTTGGTCCATTGATTGCGTCCTCCAATTTCCAAATCTGGGCAGCTATGAACTGCCCTCGTTGACTGAGACAGACCAGCATTTCCTCGGTTTTCTCACTGATTCCCGCCTTCAGTTCTCCCAACGAATACCTTTTTGGGTATCCGTTGTTCGTCCATACGATTCACATGTCCAGCCTATTCCAGTTTCCGTAGTCTTATAATCGTTGCAAACTCTGGCTCGTCAAAAATTTCATACAGTCATGGTTGTATCGAACTCATCATTTACGTACATCTAATTTCGCTCCAATTATCTACCTCAGGACCTGTCACTCGAAGGCGTTCAATATGTTTGGGTATGCATGGCAAGGGTCTATGTATTATACTCATAGCATAGCACAAGGTTTATCACAGGTTTGTATACTTAGAGCTTTGTTTTCCTGTGTATGTCACTGGTCTTCAAAAGTGTCAAAACTGAATAAAAAAAGCATTATTAAATGAAAAACAATTATAGGAGAAGAAAAAGTGAAAACCCCCCAAATTACGAGCTGAACCAATATAATATCGACTGCAACAAAGAGGAGCTAGATCTGTTACACAAAGGATGGAATTTACCAATATAAGAGAACCCCTGTGTAAGAAGTAATGGTGACCATCGAAGGAAAAATGAAATATTTAAACAACGGAATCAAGGAATTTATAAAGAGACCGGAAATATTGAATTCCACCAACCCATAAAACGAAAAGTGGACACACATGTACAAAAAATAATAAACATATCAAAAGAGAGGTTCGTATACTATCGTAAAGCAGATAAGGGGAACCAAGTAGTTAATATGAACACGGAAAAATATAATCAATTGGTGCAAGAAAAAACCGAAGCTGGAGAATTTTTCCTATACCGAACCAATCCGATAATGGAATCAATAAAACCCGTGAAACAGGTCTTGAAAGCAGCGAAGCCCATTTTTTCGTACAAAGCAAATTTAAGAATGTACAATTTGGGATTAAAAAAAATAAACAAGTTGGGTAGATAGACCTATGCTCATGTCAGAAGGGTTTTGTACTCAACTTACAAAATGCAGTAACCAGCAACGAATAAAATCAAGAAACATGTCAAAGACGATTTTATTGGAGAAAATGTGAAATTCGAGGATCATACTATTATTAACAAAGTTGAAAGAATTGTGACTTCTGAGGTATTTGTTTTACTTATACCCATAGATATCTCCCTTGATAATTTTTCCAGATTTTTTAGAAACACATTTTTCATGTATTTCCCCCCCCCCCCTGTGCCCCCACTGAAGCAAAAACTGTCAGTTTAAGAACTGTTTTGAAAAGCTCTCATAGAGAACTTTCAGTTGATATTCATATCGGCTACCTTTCATGAAATTTTTTTCAGGGCCCACTCCTCTGTACTGTAATCATCGATTCATGGCCTATTTTTTCGAATCCTAGAATGGTTACAAAGCCCTTTTGCTAGGAGCTCTCTCCTGCCTCTTCGACTTGTTTCAATTGTATGTACTCATTTTCATGATACCTATCATTCCTGAAATTTTCATGCAAATCCTAGCAAAACTATAGTGTCTTAATCGATAAAAAGCGCATATGGCTCCATAGCCATATGTTTCCATAGTAATATAGAGCATATTGTTCCATAGTAATACAGGAAAATTCAAATCGCTATAACTTTATTAAATACTGTTCGATCTTTATGAAACTTACAGAAAAGATCAATCTTATAAAAAGTCACCTGTTTCTTAAATTTTATTGAATTTAAGGGTACCGTTTGGATTTTATTCAGAAAATATAAAATCGATAAATCATACTATTACTAACAAAGTTGAGTGAATTTCGACTTCTCATGTATTTGTTGTTGTTGTACTCATTAAGGCCTATATCCATGATTTTTTTCAGATTTTTCGGATGGTAGGTTTCCAATCGCGAGGGGGGAGGTACGCGAAAAGTTCGTACATTTCCCCTTCCCCTGCCCCCCTCGGTACTCATAAGGCAATTTTAAAACTTTTTTTGAAAAGATCTCATTGAGACCTTTCTAATGACACCCTACTCGACTACCAATGGTGAAAATTTTTTTTGAGGGGTCACCACCCTATACGGGGAGACCCCCCTTAAACCCCTTTGAAAAATTTTTCCACCCTTGAACATTCAAGAGGTCACCACTTCTGATCTTTCTACAAAGTTTCATGGCTGTAGCCTCTATAGTTTCGGAGAAAAAGTGCTGTGACATACAGACGGACGGACGGACGGACGGACGGACAGACGGACACAGGTCGCGATTGCAATAGGGTTTTGTATTTTAGTACAAAACCCTAAAAAATGTATCTTTCGATTTGAAGGCATTGTTCCCTAGTACTACGATTAAACAAGCACTGTACCAGTTCAAAAATGGCTACAAAAGTCGCAAAATAATAGAGTTAATGCGAGAAAAATAATCAAAGTATACGTTCAACTGGCCCTCTATCATCCATGTTAGCGGCAATCTACATGGCAGCATTGGAGGAAAGCATGTAGCAAAAAGGAATCCTGCCAAAAGTGTGGCTAAGATACGTGAACGATATAATTACTTGCTATTACAAAAAAAAAATCCCCGTTGGCAGCACCAGCCGGAAAAGTAAATATCTCGTTTGTGGCATAATTTTTCAAAAAAGAATTTGCCTTGCCTTCTCATAGCCTTCTTACTGCAATTTTCGTAGCACCACATGCGTATTTATGAGCATAAAAAGAATCTGTCGACGTTCGTATTTAGAGACCTTTTATAGAAGCACAAATATTTTGCTTATTAAATTGAGTTGCACACGTATGGATCACATATTGAAAATCGGCGTCATATTGAAGTTTTATTGAATATGGCTGCTTAAAAATATTAAGCTGTCAATTTTCGACTGCAGATTAAATCAACTTGCCTTAATAACTTATAATTTCAAGTTCCATCGGAATCTGTTGAGAAACTTGGCTGCTAGAGGCCTACAAGTATAAAAATAAAATTTTAAGTCACCCCCCTGTATGGGTAGACCCCTCTTAAACATCTTAAAATATTTTCTTGCACTGCAAATTTCGAGAGGCACCACTTTTGACCTATGTACAAAATTTCCTCATTCTAGCTCATATGGTTTGCGAGAAAACTTGCTGTGACGCACGAACAAACGGACGGACGGAAAGTCAGACAAGTCGCGATTTTATAGTTTTTTGGGGTGTTGTAAAAATATTTAAAACATCTTAAAAATGGTCTGCTTTATAAATACCTCCAATTTAAGCAATTTAAAACGTTTCCATGAAAAATATTCGCTATTTCAGTTGCTATTAAAATAGCGAATTGCGCTTGCCTTCTGACCTTTGGGGCCGCCATTTTGAATGCATGCATTTGATTTTGGATTATTTTAAATCTTCGTATGCTAAGACCTCATCAATCAATGTGCCAAATCTCGTTCAAATCGGAGTTTCACTCGCGACAGGGCAAAATTATTTAATTTTTAGTGCAAATGGCAGCTAAAAATATTAGTTTTTAAATTTTCGAATTTTTGTCTTTCATTTGACTTTGACAATTTTTTGCAGAGTATAAGAACATAGTACAGAGATCCATAATCTCAAGTTTCATCAAAATCCGTTGGAAAATGTGACCACTAGAGGGCCACAAAAACCTGAAAAAACGCATATTTAAACCGCCTCCATTTCGAAATTCGCAAATGCATGATCACCAAAATGTCAAAGTTTTTAGATTCAAACAATTTCTATCTGAAAACCAATTTTTATGTAGATTGGATCAAAATTGTGATTTTTAGAAGCCTTTGAAATTTTGAGTTTCAACTGGCCGCCATTTTGTTTTTTCCACCTGACCTCTAGTTTTTTTACATAATTCTTTAGACACTTATAGTGTCAATCAAACTATCGAATTTCATGAACATCTGTTGAAAGCTTTGGCCACAACTACAATAACAAAATTTTGTACGTTTTTCGACCTTTGAGTGGCCGCCATTTTGTTTCGAAGTGCCGACTTTGGATTTTTTATTGTGATATACATCACATACCGACTTTGGATTTTTTGTTGTGATATACATCACATACGAGTACATTAGTGAACCTTTGTACCAAATTTCATTATAATCGGAGCTATACTTTGGTCAGAACAGAAATCACAATTTTTCGTCTAAAATGGCCGTCGTTTTGTTTCTGCCAGGCCGATATAGCTGGTTCACGAACTTGATTGAAATATTTACTCAGTGCACCTTTCCTGAAAATTTGTTGGAAATCGGAGCAAAATTGCAACCTCTAGCGTGGTCACAAATTTCGTTATATCCCATATATATATATATACACATATATATATATATATATATATATATATATATATATATATATATATATGCCGACTTTGGATTTTTTATTGTGATATACATCACATACCGACTTTGGATTTTTTGTTGTGATATACATCACATACGATTACATTAGTGAACCTTTGTACCAAATTTCATTATAATCGGAGCTATACTTTGGTCAGAACAGAAATCACAATTTTTCGTCTAAAATGGCCGTCGTTTTGTTTCTGCCAGGCCGATATAGCTGGTTCACGAACTTGATTGAAATATTTACTCAGTGCACCTTTCCTGAAAATTTGTTGGAAATCGGAGCAAAATTGCAACCTCTAGCGTGGTCACAAATTTCGTTATATCCCATATATATATATACATATATATATATATATATATATATATATATATATATATATATATATATATATATATATATATACATATATATATATATATATATATATATATATATATATATATATATATATATGTATTTAAAGTAAAGTAAGATATGATCAACATCAATAATAGAAAAAATTCTCGGTTGAAAAAGAAAACGAGTTGGGTAGACAGACCTATGCTCATGTCAGAAGGGTTTTGTACTCAACTTACAAAATGCAGTCACCAGCAACGAATAAAATTAAGAAACATGTAAAAGACGATTTTATTGGAGAAAATATGGAGTTCGAAGATCATACTATTATTAACAAAGTTGAACAAATTTCGACTTCTGAGGTATTTTTTATTGTTATACTCATAAATACGAGTATCTTTCTTGATAATATTTTCAGATTTTTTAAGATCACAGGTGTCCATTCACGAGGGAGGAAACACATTTTTCATGTATGAAAGATTCGGAGAGCATATGAAGACCAGCTGCATACACAGAAAAATAATGCTCCAAGTTTACAAATCTGTGATAAGATCTGTGTTCTGCTATGGGTGTGAAACATGGACTCTAACCCAAGCATCCACAAATATATTGAACGTCATTGAGCGACGGATCCTGAGGTGAGCAATCGGAGCGAAGCTAGACGAGAACCTATGGTGAATTCGATAAAACCATGAGCTGTATGACATTTTTGACGAGCCGGAGGTCTCAACGATTGTAAGACTGAGGAAACTGCAATGAGCTGGCTACATGAAACATATGGACAAACAACAGATACCAAAAAAGATATTCGTTGGGAGAACTGAAGGCCGGAGACCAGTGGTGAAGCCAAGGAAACGCTGGTCTGACTTGGTCGACGAAGACAGTTCATCGTTGCTCGGATTTGAAAATTGGAGGACACAGTCAATGGACCTAAACAGTTGGAGGCGCTATTTGCAGGAAGCGAAGACCCGAGAGAGGCTGTAGTGCTAAGAAGAAGAGAAAGATGAAGGAAGTGGAGCTAGCAAAGCAAAATGGACGCGAAACTTACAAATCAGCAATAGCAAGGCACATCAACGAAGATAATCATAGCATCATATGGGACAATCTACCAGCGGTAAAGAAGGTAAAGAAGGAATATAAACTGTCTACAAGCGAGGTGATCGGAATAAGCAAAGTCCCTGAGGAAGAACAGTTAAATAGCGTTCTTTGTATAGGATACACAAGATTGTTCTAGGAAATTAGAGGTAAAATAAAATGCAATAAGTTGGAGTTGTAAAATAATAAAAAGAAAAATGTAATTGCGTTGGTTTTCAATGATTATTTTTGAAGGGAGAAGTCAATCAAAGCTCGATTTGATAGAACTCAGGTTGATAAATGTATTGTGAAATCGAAAACATAAATACAAAGAATTGAAAATATTATTTGTTGTCATTCAAAAAACTGCGGAACGTTTGATTGAGATATTACGGTCTCCCACACTAATTTGAGAAACAAATGGTAAAATCTCCTAGATCTAGTCAAGGAATTCATTTGATTTGTGTATTTATGGTTTTGAAAATGTTAAATAAATGTTTTATTTTTTTTGTTTTAGATTTGCGAGTTTGAGAAGTTGATTCAATGATTTTATTTGCGGTTTACGAAAAAATTATATACATGTAGAAAAGGCTTTGTCACAGGATGAAGTCTCGTTGAAGATGTACTGGTAGCCAACGATGCCTGTTGGATCGCCGCAGTTCATCTCAGGGCTTCGCGCGTTCTGGATCTCTCGATGTCCTTTCTCTTTAAAATCCGTTGATTCAACTAGGGCTAGTTATTTGTCGTATTTTTGATTTCCGGGACCAGTGATGTTGACCTAATGACCAAGGCTAGGATATTCAATCGGTTTCTGAGCTTAATCTGATTTGGGTTCTGCGTTGTCGAGAATCTCGGGGATTCTTTCAAGGTTACTTGGAGATTTTACCTTGGAGATGCGCAGTTGATCGATGTGTTATTTTAGCATATATCCGTATTCAAATCTGGCCTGGTAGTCAAGTTGACCGAATTTGGCGATAATGGTCCCTGGTTTCCACAGATTTTTGTTATTGCTGGAGTACCGTGCCTGGACTCGTTCCCTCACGCGGTGTTGTCGATCTGTCCAGAGTTGAAATTTTTCGGAACATATCGGTTACAGGGCGTCTAGTTGGGCTCTGATAGGTCGATGCAAATACATTTCGGCCGATGATTGTCCATATTTCAACGGTGCTGCTCGGTAGCGAAGTAGGATATCGCTGAGTTTGTCATTCATTGGCGCTAGGTCATCCTTCATGGCTACGATTTGATTTTTCAGTGTCTGAACATTCCTTTCATCTAAACCGTTTGTCGTTAGGTACCCAGGTGATTTGTTTCAGAAAAATACCAAATTCCTAGCAAAATGTTTGGAAATGTCCGCTGGTGACCATAACGAATTTGATATCCATGCCGCGAAAAATATCTTTTAAGATTGAGATTGTAGATATCGACATTGGAGCCGAATGACATGATACGATTTCTGCCTTCTTCGATTTGGCTTCAATCACAATCAGAAATTGATGATCTTGGAGCATGCTGGCGTAGTCGATATGAATTCGTGGTCCGTTTTTTCTGGTTTGCTCCATGGTGCCTTTGAAGAGCTGTGTCGCACGCTGGCACAGCTGGTGTAGGATTTAACGAGATGCATCATGTTTTTGTCGATACCTTTCCAATATACTTAGTGTTTCGTTAGCTGTTCCATCCTCGTGATGCCCAAGTGAGTATGATGCAGTTCCTGGAGTACAGCTGACTGCAGAAGTGTTGGAACAATGACGCGCTACCCTCTGAAGATGATGCCGTCGTCGATGATAAAATCAAGGTCTGGACCATCTCATCTTTTTAGGGTTTTGTACTAAAATACAAAACCCTATTGCAATCACGACCTGTGTCCATCTGTCCGTCCGTCCGTCCGTCCGTCTGCATGTCACAGCACTTTTTCTCCGAAACTATAGAGGCTAAAGCCATGAAACTTTGTGGAAAGGTCAGAAGTGGTGACTTCTTGAAGGTTCAAGGGTGAAATTTTTCAAAGGGGTTTAAGGGGGGTCTCCCCATATAGGGTGGTGACCCCCCCAAAAAAAATGTTCACCATTGGTAGTCGAGTAGGGTGTCATTGGAAAGGTCTTAATGAGATCTTTTCAAAACAAGTCCTAAAATTGCCTTATGAGTACCAAGGGGGCAGGGGAAGGGGAAATGTACGAACTTTTCGCGTACCCCCCTCGCGATTGGACACTTTCCATCCGAAAAATCTGAAAAAAATCATGAATGTAGGCCTTAAAACAACAACAAACATATGAGAAGTCGAAATTCACTCAACTTTGTTAGTGATAGTATGATTTATCGATTTTATCTTTTCTTGAATAAAATCTAAATGTACCCTTAAATTCAACAAAATTTAGCAAACAGATGACTATCTTTTCTGAAAGTTTCATAAAGATCATATAGTATTTGACGAAGTTATAGCGATTTGAATTTTCCTGTATTACTATGGAACAATATGCCCTGTATTACAGGTACTATGGAAACATATGGCTATGGAGCCATATGCGCTTTTACCGACTTAGACACTTGCATGAAAATTTCAGGAATGATAGGTATCATGAAGATGAGTACATATAATTGAAACAAGTCGAAGAGGTAGGAGAGAGCTCCTAGCAAAAAACTGAAAGTTCTCTATGAGAGCTTTTTAAAACAGTTCTTAAACTGACAGTTTTTGCTTCAGTGGGGGCACAGGAGGGAAATACATGAAAAATGTGTTTCCTCCCTCGCGAATGGATACCCGTGATCTAAAAAATCTGGAAAAAGGGAGATATTTATGGGTATAACTATAACAAATACCTCAGAAGTCAAAATTCTTTCAACTTTGTTAACAATAGTATGATCCTCGAATTTGACATTTTCTCCAATAAAATCGTCTTTGACATGTTTCTTGATTTTATTTGTTGCTGGTTACTGCATTTTGTAAGTTGAGTACAAAACCCTTCTGACATGAGCATAGGTCCGTCTACCCAACTTGTTTAGAAGTTATTGCAGGTGCTGGTCATTGAATATTTCCTCGCGAATCGATTAAAATGTGAATGTCAGGGTTGACGCAATTTGTAGCGTTAGATTGCAAATTTGGTGGATTTTAGCCTTGATAAAGCTATCGGTATATCCTCGTGCTTTGATTCAAGACTTGGATAAGTAATCAGCGTTGCCGTTGTCGATGCCCTTAAATGGTAATTGAAACCCGAAAGGAATGCTGCGTACCGTTGCAGTCTAGCGCTCATCATTGGTGGCAATTTCACAAGTGGAAGGAAAATCTAGGCTAACGGTTGATTATCTGTCGTCAATTTGAATTTATAGCCAAACAAGTATTGAAAAAAAACATGATTGACAGAGAAAACGATGGTCCGAGCCTCACAATCAAGTTGCGAGTGGTTTTTTTCGGCTAGTGTCAGAGATTCAGAAATTGATTTCTCTTGGCCGTTGATGATGTGTGAAAGTACTCCGGTAATTCGCACGGGGCTGGCGTTGCACACAAGTTGAACTGTAAATGGTTGAGTTGTAGCACAACAACACTCGCTCGCTGGCCATTTCTTTTTTTGAGCTTGATGAAACCGCCAAAGGAGCTTAAGGGGGGTCACCCCATATAGGGAAGTGACGCCTTAAAAAAAATTGTTCACCAAAGGTAGTCGAGTAGGGTGTTATTAGAAAAGTCGTAGTCATATCTTTTCAAAACAAGTCTTAAAAACGCTTTAGCAGTCAATGAGGTAGGGGAAGGACAAATGTTCGAACCTTTTTGCGTACCTCCACTCGCGATTGGACACCTTTCATCCGAAAATTCTGAATAAAATGAATGTAGGCCTTTATGAGTACGTACGTGAGAAGTCGAGATTCACTCAACTTTGTTAGTAATTTATGCTTTATCAATTTTCCATTTGCTTGAATAAAATCTTAACAGTGCTTTTAAATTCAATTAAATTCAGTATACTAATGACAATTTATAAAATTGACCTGTCCTGCAAGTTTCACAAAGATCAAATGGTATTTAACGAAATTATAGCGGTTTGTAATTTTCATGTATTACTATGGAAACAAAAAAGTATCGCGAATTTTGAATTTTTGCGGGTTACGTATATTCGAATTTCGTGTTTTTTGTGGCGTTACGACGTTACACTACGCTTGACGAGATAAAGACGGCATCGAAGGAGGAGCTGAACAAGATTAAAAAAATGATTTTTTGAAGTGCTTAGAAGATTGGAAAAACCGTTGGCACAAGTTATAATATCTCATGGGGATTACTTTGAAGGGGACAAAATAGATATTCATGAATAAATAAATAATTTTTGAAAAAAAAACAAAATTCGCGATATTTTTTGAACACACCTCGTATGCACGGAAATATGGTAATATGTACTATGGAAACACTACCGGTTTGCTAGGATTTGCATGAAAGCTTCAGGAATGATAGGTATTATGGATATCTTGGAGAATTGTTTCAGCTAGTGGTGTTAGTAATCGTGGAATCAAAGGTAGCCAATATGAGTATCGAATGAAAGGTCTTTATGAGAGCTTTTCAAAACAGTTTTTAAACTGACAGTTTTTGCTTCAGTGGGGGCACAGTGAGGGAAATACACGGAAAAAGTGTTTTCCCCTCGCGATTGGACACCTGTGGTCTAAAAAGTCTGAAAAAATTATCAAGGGAGATATTTAAAAGTACAACAATATCAAATAACTGACAAGTCAAAATTCGTTCAACTTTTTTAATAATAGTATGATTTTTGAATTTCACATTTTCTCCAATAAAATCGTAGGGATGCCTTTTACTCCAACAAAATTCGATAATTAAGTGGCCTTACACAAGCTCCTGATACACTGTAAGTTTGAAGTAAGTTGTAAGTTATATCCATTTTGAAATTTCTCCAATTACAACAACAATAACACACTATTTTGTTATTTTATGGGCTTTCCATCGAACCAGACACCGCAGTTTTGATTTGATCTTCTTAAAATTTTCAGATAAGATCTTCTTTCAAACGAGCAAATCTCTTTGACATGTTTCTTGATTTTATTCGTTGCTGGTGACTGCATTTTGTAAGTTGTGTACAAAACCCCTCTGACATGAGCGTAAGTCTGTCTACCCAACTTGTTTAAACGTTCTATAATAGGTGCTGTAAGGATTGATGCATTTGGGATGAATTTTGCGTAGTAAGTCGGGAGTCTCAAAAAACTTTTGACTTCTGTTACTGATTACGGTCTTAGCATTTTCAAAATTGCTTCGACTTTTGATGATGCCTTGGAGACCTCGTTGTTTTCCACAACAAGCCCCAAAAACTCCGAGCCTTCTGTAAAAAATTTACATGCATTTTTATTGATCTGAAGGTCATATTTGCTTAGTTGATTAAGGCATTTTATAAGATTGTCGCGACATTCACTCTTGGTTCTCCTCCAATTGCAAATGTCGTCCAAATACACCTTGGTCCCTGGTATTTCTCGCAGAATTCGGTCCATAGTTCGGTTGAGTTCAGATGGCGCTGTTTTGATGCCAAAGAAAATTTGGTTGACCTTTAACGTCCGCCGGTGCGTCGATATTTTCTGGATTTTGCTCGATGCTTCATGTACAGGGATGTGCAGGTAGGCTTTGCAGATATCCAACGCGAATTACTGAATTCGAAAATCACCTTCTCAACGTGTCCTTGTTTTTTCCAGCTTGAACATTTGAGATTCCTAGAATCGGTCCTTCAATCGTTCACCAAGTGATTATGATAGCCACATCGAAGGTAGGCCCCTTTTAAGCATATAGCAGACAAGTCGAACGTGGATTTTCATTGAGGTTTCTTCTTCTAGAAGTGGTGATTTTGGCCCATCTTTTCGCGATGTTCATTATTTGGATACTTCTTGACGATTTTGTTGATGTCCGTAAATATTGATAACTTGATCGTCGAGGGTGTCAAGAATTTTCGAGAAAGCTGCCTCAAGTCAACTTTTGATGCCTCCAGTGCTATCACTTTATCGATGATCGCGCTGAAGTTGACTGCTTCAGATTGCAATATTTTTCCCCTGATTGAATTGTCGCGAAGCCCTGGAATGAACTAGGCTCGAAGAAGAATGTCTGCAACTGATGCTTTGCTTGGGTGAAAGAACTCATGATCCCTAATATGTGCTCTTCATATAGTGACAAAATCTGCTTTTGATTGATGTTTTCCTTGATACTTTGAGCCACGAGAGAATTTTTTTCGGAGACAAGTGTTTTTTGAGAATTTTCATTAGATTTTTGTAATCTAGCTCTCCTGCAAGAGTTGAAGCTGCTAATGCCACGATCATGTTGAAATTTGGTGCACTAACTGAAATGAGAAGAAGTTTTGCGCAATATTCCAGATTTTTATCAATTTCCTTCATTTTGACGTAATTTTCAAATCTCAATTTATAATTTCGAAAGGATTCTTTTTTAGGGTATTGTAAAATCATTTTACAATACCCTACTAAAATTGCGTCCTGTCTGTCCGTCTGTCCGTCCGTCCGTCCGTCCGTGTGTCACACCACTTTTTCTCGGAAACTACATAAGCTAGAAATATAAGATTTTGTAAGTAGGTGCAAAGTGACGCCCTATTAAAAGTTTCAACACGAAAAAAAATTTATAAGGTCTTTAAGGGGGGTCTCGCCATATAGGGGAGTTGCCCCTGAAAAAAAAAGTTTTCATCGCATGTAGGCAATATGCGTATCAAATGAAAGGTCTTAATCAGAACTTTTCAAAACAGGTCTTAAAATTACAAATTTTGCTATGAGGGGTGCAGGGGAAGGGGAAATGTTCGAAAAATTTGTGACCCCCCCCCCCCTTCGCGATTGGACACCTTTGATCCGAAAAATCTGAAAAAAAATCATGAATGTCGGCCTTTATGAGTACAACAACAACAAATACGTGAGAAGTCGCAATTCACTCAACTTTGTTAGTAATAGTATGATTTATCGATTTTATGTTTTCTTGAATAAAATCTTAACGGCGCCCTTAAATTTGATTTATGAAATAAATCTGTTCTGAAAGTTTCATAAAGATCGAATGGTATTTAATGAAGTCATAGCGATTTCAATTTTCCTGTATTACTATGGGACAATATGCGCTGTATTTTTATGGAAACATATGGCTATGGAACAATATGCGCTTTTTACCGACTCAGATACTACAGCTTTGTTAGGATTTGCATGAAAATTTCGGGAATGATAGGTATCATTAATTTCTTTGAGAATTGGCTCAGCTAGCGGTATTAGTAATGGTAAAGCAAAATAGTGGCTGTTTTAAATGAGAAGATTGAATAATTTTGATGTATTTTGCCCCAATTTGAACGTTTAAGGCGCATGCTTTTAATACTTGATTCAATTTAATGAATGCGTGAAGGTGAGTACCTACAATTAATACTCATAGGTGAAACAAGTCGAGGAGGAAGGAGAGAGCTCCTAGTAAATGGGCTTTGTAACCATTCTAGGATTCGAAAAAATGGGCCATGAATCGATGATTACAGTACAGGGGAGTAGCCGCTGAACAAAAATTTCATCAAAGGTAGCCGATATGAATATCAAATGAAAGTTCTTTATAAGAGCTTTTCAAAAAAGTACTTAAACTGACAATTTTACTTCACAAGGGCAACAAATACCTTAGAAGTCAAAATTTGATCAACTTTGTTAATAATAGTTCATTTTATAAATTTTGCTTTTTTGTTTATAAAATCAAGATGGGACCCTTGAATTTCCCAAAATCTACGATTTAAGTTTTCTGAACAATAAACAGCTAAGTTACAGCCGATTGAATATCTAACAATTACAACAACATTAACACGTGATACTAGGGAGATACACGTTTGCAACGGACCTAGACACTACAAATATGTAGGAATTTTGACAAAAATTTTAGAAATGGTTTGTAATATTCATTTGTTATCACGGCTAATCAAGCAACGTGGTCAAAACACTTGAAACAAAATAGTGGCGAGTTTAAAATCATAATAACCATAATAATTTTTCGAACTCAATTTATGGAAGCTGTATAATAGTCAAGTTTTGATATGCAGGATAAATTGTTTGATTTACTAATTGTTTTACAATACCCTTCTGGTAGGAGCATCCTCCTGCTACTTCAACTTGTTTACATCAATTTTCAATTCTCGAAATTGGGTATCAAAACTGTTTTTTCCTACCTCGTAGGTGTTTCTTTCAGTTGCGCAGCGGTAAGAGCTTTCTGCGTTGCTAACGTGTCCTGCTGTTGGTTGATAATCGCCTTTATCAGATCCTGTCGTGTTTTCATGAATTGGCTGAATTGGGTTGGATCCATGTTGAATTTTTTTGATTTTTGTTTGCATTGTTTATGGTTTCTGCTAGGTGGTGACAACTCCGCTTCATCGATTCAAATTCCCACGAAAGTCAAAAGAAAAATCGATATGTTGTTTGATTCAATGTGTCGATTAGAGTACAAAGTTGATTTTGAGGCTATGTGGTCGAGGTTTATCGTCCTCGGTTTGGGCTGGTTTTTGTGGAATTCTGGCTGCCCTTTTCCTCGTGCGTGCTCAAACATATAAATGGTCGAATTGCTTTGACCTCGTTGCCAATTCGTTGCATCTCAATTATTATTTTTGAAGGGAGAAGTCAATAAAAGCTTTGATTTTATGGAACTCAACTTGATAAATGTATTGTCAACTTGAAAACATAAATTCATTGAATAGAAAATATCATTAGCTGTCATTCAAAATTGCGCAGAACACATGATTGAGATATTATGAATTGGTATATAAAAATTAAAGGTGTAAGGTGTAAGTCAGTCTCACTGAGGAAACCTGAGTGTTGCAAGTGAAGCACCTACATGGAAAATTAAAATTAGATAACGATCGAAAATAAAAGTATTTAAAAATTATTTAAGCTGGAACAAAAGTTCCGGATAAATTTGAAAGATTTCTTATACAAAGATTGTGTTTAGGGAAAGGAGATTTGTATGTTGAATACTTACTTTGTTTATCTGTAAAAATTTGGATTCTTCGAAAATGAATAGATAAATCATAACTTTGGAAATTATTGTTAAAATAAAAGACAAACCGTTGGGCTGAACAGAAATGAAATATATTTTTGCCCAAAAATTGGAGAGAAAAGCCTGAAGGCATAAGAACCCTCCAATGTTGAAAACGTTACAATATAAGTAGATAAAAATGAAATGAAAAATTGAACAATATACTATACAATCGAGGAAATTACACAGTCAACTATTCGTGAATAGTGTCTAAATTCAATTTCAAATTTTTTTTTCGGTTTCATAAAATTGGGTTTGTTAAGATAGAATTTTTCACCTTCCGGTGACAAAAGTTTGCGTAATTCAAAAATTTCACCTTCCGGTGGCGAAAATTGGGATGCAATATCTGAGCTCATATGTCTCTCCAGACAATGAACGAAGGGGCCCAACGAAATCGCTCGATGTAACCAAAACGAAAGGTTGTTCCTGCGATGGCAACGCGACCCGTAAAACAAAATAAAAGGTAGTAAACTTTACTCGATTGGAGACTTCCTTCGGCAAAACTAACCCCACGTTCGCACTTAAAACATCCCCAGCAATTCCGGTTAAATCTGCTGTACAAATCGATCGAACAGCTTAACCGTCACTACCCCAGTGAAGAACACTCCCACGTCGATCGAACCGCAGCGTCCACAACGTTGAGTTCAACTGCCTCCTCTTCATTTTCTTTTGTTTGACTACACACGGTCCCAATGCCGAGCGACTCGTTGCATATTAATGCAACAGCCTACAATGTTGCCACGAGAAGAGAAACTATGAAAGAGAATGGGAGTGAAAAGAAAACTGTAAAATAATTGGTGAGATTACACGTATCGCGCTTATACCGTTTTGTCACGTCTCTCTTTCGTTTTTTTAACAAAAAAGATTGGATGAATTATTCAAGTCATCAATCGATGCCATCAAGAAACTTGTTTCGAACCCCAAGGTAGCTAAAAAGTCTTTCTGGTGGGAACCCTCTTCTGCTCCTTCTTCTCCTTCTGCTTTTCCTTAGCACTGCAGCCCCTTTCAGGCCTTCGCTTCCTGCAAACAACGCCTCCGGCTGTCTCGGTTCGTTGATCGCGTCTTCAAATTCCGAAATCCGAGCAGCGATGAACTGTCTTCGTCGACCGAGTTAGACCAGCGTTTCCTCGGTTTCCCCACTGGTCTCCGGCCTTCAGTTCTGCCAACGAATACCTTCTTGAGTATTTGTTGTTCGTCCATACAATTCATGTGTCCAGCCCATTGCAGCTTCCACAATCTTACAATCCTTGAGAACTCCGGCTCGTCAAAAATTTCATACAGCTCATGGTTGTATCGAATTCGCCATTGGTCCCCGTCTAGCTTCGCTCCGATTATTCGCCTCAGGACCCGTCACTCAAAAGCGTACAATATATTTGCGGATGCTTGGGTTAAGGTCCATGTTTCATACGTATAGCATAACACAGGTCTTATCACAGATTTATATACTTGGAGCTTTGTTTTTCTGTGTATGCAGCTGGTCTTCAGGATCCTCAATACTGAATAAAATATTTTATTTGCGAGCTGTATTCTGCGGCGTATTTTATCTCTTTCATTGCCCGTTTTCGTTATTTTGGCACCTAAATACACTAGTTCACTATCATTTTTGATACTGTATTCGTCAAGTGTGATATTTTGTGTACTTGAGGTAGTTTTCCTCGACTGCGTCATGAGCTTTGCTTTGTTTTCATTGATTTGTTGCCCTACTAGTTTCGCTTCACTGTCGAGTTTCAGGAAAAGTTCTTTAGCAGTTGTTAATGACCGAGACAGAATGTTAATGTCATCCACATACTACTTGGCTCGACTTGAATAGTGACGTACCTCGCATATGGACAGGTAGCTTCCGTATGACGTACATCAGAGCCAAATTGAATAGCAATGGGGCCAGCCCATCTCCCTGCTTTAGTCCGATATTTTTGTCAAAGGCATCGGTGAGTTGGTTATTGGTTCAAACTTAGGAGGCCGTCGACGTCATTGTCATTTTGGTAAGACGGACCAATTTGGCTGGGATGCCAAAGCAAAGCATTATTTGGTACAGTATGTTACGTTCAATATTGTCGTGTGCTTGCTTGAAGTCAACAAAAAATTGGTGTACGTCTATGTTGATCTCCCTGCATTTTTGAAGTACCTGCTTAACTGTAAGTAATTGGTGTGTTGTTGATCCACCTACTCTAAAACCGCATTGATACTCCCCTATAATACTATTGGCATATGATCCAATTTTAGTTTCTAAGATTTTAGAAAATATTTTGTACGCGCTATGCCTCCATAACTTTCGCACTGTAGCTTGTCACCTTTTTTGTGGATAGGGAATATATTTGATAAGCTCCACTCATTCAGCATATGTTCTTGTTGCCAAATGTACTGGATGACTTTGTGAATAGCTTGATGAACACTACTGCCACCATATTTATTAAGCTCCACTGGAATCTTCTGTTTGCTCGGCTCGTATTTATTTACATAACAGTAATATTTTAAGAAGTTTTTATTTTATAGGAGAAAAGGTAAAATTTCCAAATCCTACTATTATTAGCAAAGTTGAGTAGATTTTGATTTCTGAAGTAACTGTGATCTTTACACTCGTAAAGACCTAATTTCGTGATTTTTTTCAGATTTTTCGGCTCAAAGGTATCCAGTCGCATTTTGTTTTCCCCTAGACGCTCTGATGCAAGAAATTACTTTTTCAGATTCAAAAGGGATACAAGAAACTACTTTTTTCAGATACCGAGAGCGCAAACACCTTTCATTTAATACCCTACTCGAATGCATTTGATGAAAACATTTGTTAAGGGACTTTTCGTTGTGAGAAGGGAGCCCCCTGAAAAAGTTTTCAAATATTTGATAAAGCCTAAGCTTTTAAGAGACCACAACTTCTGACCGTTTCTCCTAGTTTGAGCTTTATTGCTTCAATAATTTATGTATAAGCTTCCTGTAACGCATAGATAGACGAACGAACTGACAGGATGCGCTACTAGTATATTTAGTATATTTATATCACAAAGCCCTTAAAAATCGTGGAGGTACATCCATTAGCAAACAACATAAAGGTTGAAAATCGTTGAACTTTGCTTATAATAGTAGTGTTCAGTATTTTCGTTAATAAAACTGTATTAGTATCATGTCGGATGAAATCAGCGATTTTAGCTATAGCCGTTTGAATTTCCTCCGATTAGAATAACCATATACGATTTTTCTACTACATGGACTTTCCATTAAACGAGACACTACTCTTTTGATTGGATCCTCTCCAAATTTTCATATAAGATGAATAACAAAAATACATTTAAGATTCCGCTGACCGAAATTTTTGAGGTGAGAATATATTTTTTGCGCATAACATAAACGTTTTTCTTAAATTAAATCATTCAACATATCTGCATATTATAGGTTAAGTAAAAAACCTTTCTGACATGAGCGTAGGTCTGTCTACCTAACTTGTTTTATTCCTCAGGAATAATTTTTTTTGGGATGGTCAATTAAGTAGTTAAGGCATAAAAATGTAAGAAACAAACAAACTCACATTCGCGTTTATAGTATTAGTTCAGATTTTAAAAACTATTAGCATATATTTTTGCTCAATTCAAGTTAAAATTTTCGGTTTGATGAAGATTCAAAAGTTATTCAAAAGTTATGAAAAGAGACTGCTAGGTGAGTATGTCGTCGAGCAGTCGTTGTGTGCCAGCTAATTCTACATATCGGCAGTGCAAGCCATTTCCACGAGAAATTGGAAATTTACTTGAGCCGCTCTTCTTGCTGCTCACGAATTAATATACATGAAGGAACCTAGGCAAACTCCACTACTGGTTTGTAGTCAACATTATCTTCAGCATCATCAGCGATAACGTCATCAGTATCATCATCGACATCACTAACAACCTCATCATCATCATCAACAACAACGACATCATCATTCATCATCAACGATGACATCATAATCTTTAGCGTCATAGCCTCTTACCTCATCTTAAACGAAAGGGAGTAATCAATTCTGTCATTTACAAAGAGTAAAAGTTAAATATAGAGTAAAGGCTGAAGACCAGAATCTTTCCTTCCAAAGTAGAGACCCCAACTCTCAACAATAATAGTAGTCGGTTGAAACGACCAGAATAGCGAGCACCGTCTCCTTCAGGAAGCACCACCAGCCTGCTACCGGCTCTGGAGGTAAACGTAGTCAGCAAGTACAGGCTGCCATCCTTGTAACGGGCTTGTTCTGAATTGTGGTTCTTCCAGGTGGAATCACAATTCGAAATGTACAAGGTTTTAAGGGACGCAGCCGAGCACTATCTCACGGTATCATCGCTGGACCATGAAACCATCACGGATGTAGTGGACATCATCCGTACGCCACCGGAGCACGACCGATACAGAGCGCTCAAAGCACCTATCGTCACCCACCTTACAGACTTACCTGATGTGCAGCTACTTAAGCTACTCACAGGCGTCAAGCTCGGAGACAGGAGACCTTCGTAGCTCCTACGACATATACGTTCCCTCGCTGGCATACGGGTAAGCGACGATGTCCTCCGTGTGAGCTGGCTTAACCTCCTGCCTCAACAAACGCGCCGCATGCTTCTGCTTATGAAAAACCAGACGCTGGAGGAGCTTGCCACTGTCGCAGAGGAGGCACAAGACATGGGTCCAGGAGTGATGGCTACATCAGTGCAACCATCCATGCGCCCAATAACACCCTCATCTGGTATCTCTCCATCGCGTTCTTCTTCGGACCAAGTTGCTGTCGAGCTAGCTGCCTTGCACCTGGTGACTACGCAGCTAAAAAACTTGACTCAAAAGACACTTCAGCAACCACATGCCTGCACCAACACACTGCTGGACGGGTCCTCGTCAAGAAATGCAATCCATCGACGAGGTCACTCCGCCACTCCTGGACCAGACAGTCGCACAGGTTACTGCTGGTATCACACCAAGCACGGGGTCCTAGCGATGCGATGCAAGTAGCCTTGTTCCTTCCCAGCTTTAGACCACACAACTAGGCGCTCGGAAAACTACGTATGCCAGCACCTTGAAGAGACAACTTTATGTCTCCAACCCAACCACAAAAACCAGGTTCTGGGTAGACTTCAGCTCCGCCCTCTCTATCATCACGAGGCATTCCATCGCCAGGCCTCTTCGTAAGCAGAGCCTCGTGCTACAGGCAGCCAATGTCACACCCATCACAACCTTTGGATCTCAGCAGCTAACTCTAGATTTTGGGCTACGCCGGCCACTGCACTGGTCGTTCGTAATAGCAAATGTCCAGACAGCCATTTTCAGATCCGATGCACTAATGCATCATGGTTTACTCATCAATCTGCGCAGCCAGCACCTCTTGAACGATCTCGTTAACCTCTCCACAGCCTGCATCCTCGGTCCAGCTCCAGCTATACACAGTGAAGAACACCATTGGAGACTGGTACAAAGGGATAATCGCCAAATGTGCAGATGCAACCGCACAGCCCGGAAATAAGCCTTGACCAATGACTTATCCGTCCTCCACCAGATAATCACCAATAGCCCACTGGTTTTCGCGAGACCATGTTGCTCCGCGGGAGAACGCCTGACAGCAGCCAAAGCCAAGTTCGCTTTCTTGCTGAAACGAGGCATAGTTCGACCCTCATCGAGCCAGTGGGCCAGTCCTCTGCACTGGATGCCCAAAGACGGTGGCCATTGGTGAGCTGCTGGGGATTACTATCAATTCAACACTCAAACTCGACCGGACCGTTACCCACTGCCCAACATCGAGGATTTGATTCAAGAGGCCAGTGGCGTTTTTTTCTCAATAATCGACCTCGAGCGTGCTTTCTACCAAATTCCGGTTGCTCCTGAAGACGTATGTAAGACGGCAGTCACCACGCTCTTTGGACTGTATGAATTCCTGGGAATGTCTTTGGGTCTACGCAATGCAGCCCAAACGATGCAGCGGACTCTAAACCATCTGCTGAGGAAGTTGAACTTCGTCCGTGTATATCAGGACGATATCCTAGCTTTCTCGGCCAGCCACGACCATCACCAGCGCCACCTCGAACAACTCCTCTCCATGATGCAGACGGTGAATCTCCACGCTAACTGGGATAAATGCCAAGTTAGTCAGAATGAGCTTGCACTGACGCAACGCTCGGACAAAGCCTCACCCCGCCAAAGCAGATAACTGGACTTCATTGCGCAATTCAATTCACGAGTGAAATACACACCAGAGGATGACAAAATCGTCGCTGATGCACTTTCACGTGTAGAAACTTTCACGATACCCGCCACAATCATAGCTCAAGTCATCAGTGAGGCACAGAGCATAGACGACCAGTTGCCCTACCTCCTGGCAAGCCCCCGTCTCAAACTGCATCAGCTGGTCTTGTATTGCTACTCAGCGTGCTTTGTGGAGTTTAACAGCACCATTAACCCTTACCTATCAGTTGCGCTCCGCCGTCAGGCTTTTGAAATCGTCCATCAACTGTCGCATCCGAGTGGACGTGCAACCTCGAAGCGCGTAGCGCTTAAATACTTCTGGCCAACTCTGCGGAAAGATGTATCCCGGCGGGCCAAGCAATGAGAACCTTGTCGACTGTTGAAGGTCCACCACCACAACCGCGCTGAGTTAGAAAATCTTAAGACGCCGGATGGGCGCTTCGACCACATCCATGTCGACTTGATCAAGCTGCCACTGTGTGAAGGCTACGAGAACTGCCTCACCATTATCGACCGCTATACACGGTGGCCTCAAGGAGTGCCAGTGCGTGACATCAGAGCCAGTACCGTCGCCAGGGCACTATTCGATAGCTAGGTAGCCGCCTACCTCATCGTAAACAAAAGGGAGTAATAAATTCTGTCATTTCCAAATTGCAAAAGTTAAATATAGAGTAAAAGCTAAAGATAAGAATTTTCACTTCCAAACATACATGGATTTTGTCAAGTGTTATTTTTTGCATGTGGGTAATATGATTTTGGATTATGTGATTTTGCATACTAAAAAATTTTTGAATTATGGTTCGTTGGATTTTATTTTTATGGACTTCATGGCGCTTGTTTTCATTCGATAAACATATAAGCAACGTTTGGTATTAAAAATTAGTCAAGGGTCTCAGCTTATATGGGGAAGCCCTCTTAAATACTACACTTTTATTATGCCGAAACTTTAAATAGGTCATCCATTCTGAATTGTTTAGAAGATTTCTTGATTGCAGCTATTGTAGTTTCTGAGAAAACTTTTTCTGAAAGACGCACAAACGGCCAGACGAGCAGACAGATCGCAAAACTAGTAACTTAAACTAACTAAAAAGGGAAATTATAGCCTACAACTTCACTTCTGAGAAAAAACGTGTTATATTCCCAAAACTTCTATCAAATCTCTAGCATTAAAGATTCTTGAATCATGTACCAATGCTAGAAAGAACAACAACGTGGCTCATTATCCTATGCTTATTCCAGCCATAATATCAAAGGTATGATAAGAATTTTGCAGCCACAGAATAAAGATTAGGTTTCGCAGCATTCAAATTCCTCAAGACGCTTGTGCATATTATGAAAATATAAACAACATTTACTATCATTAGTCGCCAATAGGAACATTTGAATGTGCATGAGATAATTTTGCATCATGGCCGCGTCTCACGAACAACAAACTGTTTGGACGTGAGGAAAATGCAAGTGGTCCAAAATCTGTTCATTTTACGAATCATAATGCTCCTACGTGTGTCATTACAAACGTTTATCGTCAGCTATTGGAAATTCAAGTGGAAATAGTGGATGATACCGTCGTCTTGTCGCTAAATAAAATTGAAATGTCTACGGCGAGACGTTGACTGCGACACGGGTGCAATGCAATGGTGCTAGTGCACTCTGCAAAATATTCATTCACCCCAGTTATTATGCAGATAAAAGGATTCATGACATGAAAATCCACCGAATGCCAGGACCTGCCTCTGTAATAAATTTTCCAATTGCACTCAGATGATAGCATCAACAATTCGGAAATGCAAGACGCCATGGATAATAGTCCTAGTCCTTGCCAGAGCATCACAAAAACATTATCAGCCCCGACATTAAAAGAACCTGTTCCTTATTCAGATTTGCTGCTGAACTTTCTTGCTCTTCTTGTTGTTGTTTTTGTTATTATTATTGCCAATGTCATCCTTTCCAGCTGTTATTTTGAGCTGTTTGTTGGTAAACTTAAGCAGCATCTATTTGGGGATTATTTGGACAGACTGATTAAGATGAGTAGTACTAAACCAATTCTTCTTGTTTGTTTTGTAGTAACGCCCAACGAGTCTTTTTCATTTAATAGATAGGGGAGCAATTGGTTCTGGTAGGAATCCATTTCCTTGATTAGTAATTCTTTACTTTAGATATGTTAAGTAAATTTACCGACCCACTTCTGCCTTGAAATTGGAATATAATAACGTATGCTATGAGATGACAACGAGTATCAACTCCAATATGATTAGAAAATAACTTTATAGGGCTTTGTCCTGAAACACAAAACCTTATAGAAATCAAGAACGCCTGTGCTGCAGTCCATCCATTGGTTTAGCCTAGCAATTCTTTTGTGAAGCTATAACAGTTATTGTCCGAAGCTTTGAAAAAGGGGCAGAATGGTGACCTCTTGAAATTTTCGGGAGGAATTTGTTCAAAGAGGATTTTGGGAGGCCTTTCTTATATATGAAGCTGATTGAAATTTTTTGGCAATGGCTTTTGAGTTGGGTGTCATATAAAACGATTTAATGATATATTTTCTAAATCATTCTCATAGTTTCATGTTTTGTGTCTGGGTGGAAAAACGTACGACATACGGAATCCTTGATCTATAATTCTGATCAAATTGCTCACTTCAGTTTTGTTCCTTTGCAGACTCTTTTCTGGCTTTCCGGTGAAGTCCCACATAGGAACTAGGGGGACCATTATGAAACTATAGAGGCAACTACAAGAGAGAAGACTCGCTATGATAATGGCTTCACCTTCTAAAGTCATACCAGGAAAGGTCTCCTCAATTTTCTACTGGAGCTAGCCAACTTCCATTGTACGTCAGGACAGAATCTAGCCAGGAATTTGTTTGATAAGCATCACAGCATTACTTTGTTTCTGGATTTTAGAGATATGCTTAAGTTCTATTGAACATGAAACAATATTTCTCACTACTTCTCCATTGTTTTTCGTTGAAACGAGCTATTTGTTTACTTCCCACTAAGGTGTAATGCTCTAACAAATGTAGAAAAATATTTATAATAATAAAATCTCAAGTGTTTAAATGGCATAAACAAGCATAAATTTTTATTAAGCGGAGAACCATGCTGAACATTTTATAAACTGGGAAATATTGCTCACGTCTACCACAAAAAGTTTGTTATGATCATGACGAAATCAGAGAAGAGACAGTTCATTATTCATCAAGTGAAGCCTACGTGATGAAGTAAGACTACAAGTGTACGAATGCACTACTAAATTTAACTTCTAATGCAAATTTTCCAATAGAGTAGCTACTTGCAAAATATTTCTGTCATTTTCAAGGCAACTAGGATAATGATATGCTACATATTGAAATTCCATGTAAGACCTACGAGTCCTCCATCGCACACATCCTCAGCTTGCGGAAAGGAAGAAGTGCCCTTGCCTTCTAGCTGCCAGGTAGATGGAGGGTAAAATGGTACCCTTAGACCAAAACTGACTCAGATTTGATCAGATAAATGGCAACGACACTCGCATCGAAAAATGGACAAATTTTTCAGAACAGGTATCTTAAGATCTGTACATATGCCAGATGCACTGCAGCCACTACTGAATGAGATGGAAAATTAAAGTCTTGCAGTACAGGTAAGTAACTACATGGTAATGAAGTCAATGACATGCATGTGCAGATGATCTTCAAAAGTTGCAAATTGACAATCATGTATAAATATGGTGTGGCCTTTATTGTAGAGAATCGATTCAAACAAAATCTCACTGACCTCAAGACAGTCAATGAACCTATCTCTCCGATGTGCACCAAGACGCTTAAAGACACACTAATACAAGCTGGGCAGGTGGCAGAAAATAGCAACAATATTGAAAGGATTTGAAAACTGTATAATAACAGAGACAGGAGAAAGGTTTCGCGACATCGACCAAAAATATTGAAATCACGTGGATGCACTATTTCTAAAAAAACTCTTCAGAGTACCACAATAAGTGTTGAAACGGCAGGCATTTAAGAGGCTGAAGAAGATGTCGTAGGCATAGCACCAACAGTACGCAGGGGAATCCTGGCACGACACGAGTACTCTTAGAGGCTAGCATTCTTTGGGGAGCGCCACGGACCCGAGGATATGGGGGCGCCGTGAGTTTCCCTTCTGGAATAACAGGTAACGACCTTGACTGAGTCTGGGCTACGCTTTGGACAACGAACTAAAATTGACCCTTTGGGCTAGCGGATATGATGGTTTGGACCTAGTTGCTTTACATGGTAGCGCCGAGATAACACTCATGGGTGAACGGCTCCAATTCAACTATCATACCATCTCCGTTTCAGTAAAATCTTGTTAGGCCTCGGAGCACATTCGAAGCTCGCACCATTGAGTTAGTAATGTAGGTTCGGTTGAGAAGGACTCCTAATTAGCGTTGGTTTGGACCTGAGCACTTGTTCCCACATGGGCTTGTGCCAAGTCTCGCATGGCCTTTCTGCTCTGCAAAGATAGCCAAGGGACCAAAAAGGCGACTGTACAGTATAGTGGTGTCGAGGGGGGACTCGATAAAACTGGAGCAACTAAAACCCTAAAATAAAATTTAAAAATCCCAAAATAACAATGATGACACGATCAGCGGCTGCAGCCACAATGTTTACAGCACATCGTGAGCGATGTTAATGACAAAAACGACGATGAGTGTGATGACACCGAAGACGAACAAAAAATGGATATTAGTGGACAATCTTGCCCAGACTGAGATTCCTGCGGTACTTGGGCGCAGCAAAAAAATTATGTGAGCTTCAGAGCGTCCTAAAAAGGTAGAGTGGGAAACTCTGCGACTTTGGAAAATATAAAGAACATCGAGAATTCGATGGTTACTGCTGCAATATGAAGCAATCGAAGCAAGGATCATAAATAAAGACAGACAAATAAGGCGCCGTTGTGTGATTTTATCGCGAATGTCAAAAATAAAAGTACGGTACTCAGAAACGAAAGTCGATAATAACGTGGTCGCAACGTTAAATTCCCGCTCAGCGACATGAACAAGAAAGGCTAATCTGAAAAGCGGGAGATGTTCCTAAAAGAATATAATCTGCCTGCAACTCGCCAAAAATCAGCAAGGGAGTAAAGATTGAGCTTCTTGAACTAAAGGAGCTCCTAGACCGCATGGCGCATTACCGGAGGAGCTGGCCAAAGACTCAAGATGCCAAGAAGGCCAAAAAAGAGCAGAAGGCTAAAGAAACACTGAGGGCTAAGCCTTAAGGTCACGCACAGATAGCTCCACCATCAAATATCAATAAAAGAATGGTGTCCAGCACAATCAAAGGAGATCGGGATAAAACATGAAAGGATGAGACCTTTAATGATCAGGAGTTTCAAACATTGCTGACAAAAATATCAAAGAAAGTCACACAAAAAACCCCTTCAAAAAGTGCCAGAAAATAAAATTCGCGTGGAGACAAAGATGCCCCGACGTGAAACGCAACAGCAGGCACTGCTCGTAAAACCACAAGATGGCTGATCCTACGCAGAAGTGCTGCGGGATAACAGGGGAATGTAAGGCCCAAAAATACCAGAACTGCCATTAAAACAGTACAGCCAAGGTTGTCGGGCCACATGCTGGTCGGATTCAGAGCAGAGGCTGACGATAAAGAAGCACTCTCAAACACAGTGAAGAAAGTCTTCGGCAAAAGCGCAACTACAGCCTCGCTTGAGTCAATGGTAGCGATCAAAATAAGAGACATTGACTGCGTCATGGATTCAGCTGAGACGGAAGAGGCCATCAAAAGGGAATTCCCTAGCGTGGGCAGGATCAGGATCAACTACAGGAGACAACACATGGCCATCATTGACTTAACCGAAAAGGACGCGGAACAATTTCTGAGTAAGGGCAAAGTAAGTGCAGGGTAGGTAATCGGCAGGATACGGCAAAGAGTGGTGCCTCTTCAATGTTTCAAATGCTTTGGGAATGGATACACCACACAAGTATCCAAAGGAACCGATAGGGGTTCCCTATGTCATAAATGCGGTGAAATGGGACATAAGATAAACAAGTTGGGTAAACAGACCTACGCTCATGTCAGAAGGGTTTTGTACCCAACTTTTCGGAAATGTAGTCACCAGCAATGAGGAACGTCAAGAAATATGTCAAAGAGATGTGCACGTTCAAAGGAAAATCCATTGTTTTTCTACTTTCAACGGTCGCCATTTTGATGCAGACCGACAAAAATCACTCAAATCATGAATTCTCAAAAATATTAATGTTATTGACACAATTGGAAAATTTCAAGAAGATCAAGTCAAAACTGCTGTGACTGATTCGATGGAAAGTCCATAAAATACCAAAATCATGTGCTATTGTTGTTGTAATTGGAGAAATTTCAAACGGCTATAACTTCCGTGTATATCATTCGATTTTCATCAAGCTTACAAAGTTTAAGGACCCTTAGTAGAACTACGTAAACGTTGAATTTCGTTCAGTTTAAGGGTACCGATCCAATTTTATTGAGGAAAATGTGAAATTCGAATATCATACTATTACTAACAAATTTGAGCGAATTTAGACTTCTAAGGTATTCGTTGTTGTTGTACTCATGAACACCTACTCCATAATTTTTTTCAGATTTTTCGGATCATAGGTGTCCAATCACAATTTTTTGTGTATTTCCCCTCCCTGCTCGTCCCTCGAAGCAAAAAGCATCAAATTAAGACTTGTTTTGAAAAGTCCTTATCAAAACCTCTCATTTGATATCGGCTATCTTGGAAGAAATTTTTTCTCGGGGCCACTCCCCTATATGGGTAGACCTCCCCTTAAATACCTTATAAAAATTTATGTAGGTGAACTTTGAAGAGAGCACCACTTTACACCTGCATACAAAATCTGATGTTTCTAGCTCAAGTAGTTTGCGAGAAAAAGTGCTGTGACACACGGACGGACGGACCACCTGCATACAAAATCTGATGTTTCTAGCTCAAGTAGTTTGCGAGAAAAACTGCTGTGACACACGGACGGACGGACAGACGGACAGACGGGTCACGAAACTAGTAGGGTTTTGTAAAATTATTATACAAAACCCTAAAAAGGGGCGCACTGTATGTTTTGCAAGTATGCTGATCCAAGACCGGATATTGGGAACGTCTTGGGTTTAGTGAAATGTCGGGGCTTCCAGTCTAGTCTAGACGAAATCAAAACTTCGATGACCCACATCCTGCAACTAGAAATTGTGGATGGGGGGATGGTTTTGTGTTGGTTCGTTGCACAGAGACCACATAATTTGGTGTGTACCTAACGCCGAACTAATTGATATAATCTTTCCAAGCCAAGCTTAATGCTTTGGAAAGCATTTTCTCGATCGCAGGTGGCAATGTGCTCGATGGAGGAGACTACAGCACTAAATCAATCGAATGGGGCATGCCTCAAACAGGTCCAGGGGAAATGCTGGCCAGGACCACGCTCGTCAAACTAAGCACCGAAAATGCACCGACTTTCCACTGTATTGACTGCAAAAGAACCATAACTAGACGTGGCGTTTGCCTCGGAGTCCTTATTATGGAGGATAAACAATTGGAGAGTATTAGGGGACTACTCAGCCAGTGATCCTCAGTGCATTCTGCTTGAGATCAGTAATGTTGTCTCCCGACGTCCATGCTTTCGACTTCCTAAAATTGGGTGGAACATTGGTAGGATGAACTGCAAGAGATTCATCGAAATGCTCACAGTGGGTGCTCCACTACAGGGAGATTTGCAGGAGATAGAAGAACTGGTAGCTCAAGACATGGCAAACTCAACTATGCGCATCTTCACTACTGCTTGCAATGCTTATATGCCATATTGAAAACCCCAGCACGGCAAGCCTTCAGTATACTGGTGGTCGACTGAAATCACTTAAAAGCGAAGGGAGTGTCACAAGTTTTGGCTTGGGGTTTAACGGGCATGGAACCGTGGCGAGTCATGCAACCGGGTGGCAGCATATAACTCGGCCAGAAAATGTCCTTGCAAATTGATCAACAACAGCAAGGCTCGCTGCTGGCAAGATCTAGTGGACAGTGAGAATAAGGAGCCGTGGGGCCTTGGCTACAAGCTAGTGATGCGGAAGCCTTGCATACATGATGCGGAAAAGATGGACACGATAGAGCGGGCACTCTTCCCTGCCCACCCAGTGTATGTTGACACTGTCCATGGTAAAGCAGCAGTCGAGTGTCCACTCTTCACACAGCTGGAACTGGCAGAGGCAGTCCTTGAATTGAAAGCGAGGAATGCTTCGGTTTTAGATGGTGTTCCAGGTGAGGTGCTACAACTTGCCTATCACCATTGCCCTGATTTGCAGCTCAGCACATTCAATGCTTGCTTGCGGAACGGAGTTTTTTCATCACGATGGAAGGTAGGAAGGCTCGTACTGATCAGCTAGAAGAAGATAAATCCCGTATTGCCGTCTTCATACCACCCGTTATGCATGCTAGATACTGCTGGGAAAGTCCTAGAGAAAATCATGAAGGGAAGACTCACTGATTTGTGCTGCTGGGGATCTATCTCTTCAGCAGTACGGTTTAAGGGCAGGACTTTCCACCATTGATATGATTGCAGAGGGGGTGGCTGCAGTCTAAAGGGCAGAAACGCCTTCAACTCTGCCAGATGGGTGGATACTCTGGATACGCTGGAAACCAAGCATAATTTACGTGGCTTCTGAAGGACTACTTGAAGGTGCAAAGCTTGCTTTGCGACACGACGCAGGGCCAAGGAAGAATGAAATTCATTTCGGGAGTTGTCCAGGGATCTATTCTTGATCTAGACCAGTAGAACTTAATTTACGATGGGCCACTGAGACTGGAGATGCCAGATGAGTCACATTTTATTGGCTACGCAGATTAGGTTGTGGCTCTGGTCACTGGGCGCACTGTTGAACAAGCGAAACTTAGGCTAGGTATGCTAATGCGTTGAGTGGGAGACTGAATAACTGCTCATGGGCTCAGTTTAACACTGGAGAAAACGAAATTGGTCATCTTGACAAAAAAAGAATCCCTAGAGTAACTATGATCAGTATGGGAGATATAATAATCGAATCAAAGTCAGCGGTGAAGTACCTGGGGCTACTGATCCATTCAAAGATGAGTTTTGCTGAGAAAATCAAGGCAACTACTGCGAAGGCTGCTTTGGGAGTATCGGCTCTTAGTCGACTTATGGCCAACGTAGGGGGGACCCATCAAGAAGGTGCATCTCGATGAGCCCTATAAAGTCTGTTCTACTGTGCGGAGCAGAAATATGGGGCTACAGTCTCAGTAAGGAGGTATACTGAAAACACTTGGCACAGGTACAGAAAACAGGAGCACTGAGGGTTGAATGACTCTGATTCGGCGGTAAGAGTTATTGCAGGCGTGATACCTATTGCCCTCCTTGCTAAAGATTACTGCGCTTTTTACCTGCGCTGAAATGAAGACACGAGGGAGATAGTTGGCCGTGAGGAGAGGCAGCGCGCATTCAACGATTGGCAGCAGTCTTGGGTGAATTGCACGAAAGAGAGGTGGACTGCACGCCTCATTCCGGATGTGAGATCGTGGCTACATCGAAAGCATGTCGGTTTTGCCCAGGAGAGGAAGACGATGCCTATCACACATTTCTTGCGTGCGAAAATAGGGCAGACTGCAACAAGACGTCTTCAGGGAGGCAGGAGTGCTTACCCTGGATTGTATAGTAGCGGTGATGCTTGGATCGCTTGACAAATGTTCGGGCAGTTCCTAAAGATCAAAAGGACTTGCAGCAGCCAGGGACATCAGGGCTGGAGGACCGCTTGCCAGAAATTTCTTTTTCCTCTCTCCTTTCCCGCCAGGGGAGGAATCCACCAGGGTGAAGGAGCCTCAGGGCGTAGTAAAACGAGACCCGGCCCGAAGTTATGTGTCAAACGGTTCAGGCTGTATTCTGGGTTGAAAAGGGATGCATTTAATGGGTAGTCCAGTCGCTTGTGAGCATGGGAGTATCATTTCATGCATAAATGGCATTCACCGAGCAACCAAAAAAAGGAGAAAAATTGTACATGAGGTGCTGGCAGCCATCCATGAGCTGAGTAGATGAGTTACCGACAAAATTAATTGAAGTAATGGAAACACATCTACATTTTCTCCTCTTTTGGTTGTTATGTAGGATATGGATAGAAGTTACTAGATGACTAAAATAAAGCTCCTAATTTTCTATGATATATCGACTTTGTTGTAGAGAAATAATTCCTCTATGAAAATCTGCGTAGCATAGTGATTAAAGGGCACGCTGTGCAAGCCAAACGTCCATGGTTTTTATCCCGTTGATGAGAACATGATTTGTTACGAGTGATCCTTTGGATGGACTATAAGCCCATTCAGTACGTACTGGCTTAAAATCAAAACGTATCGTAACTGGGTGGACAGCATGATTCGAAACAAATTACCTTCTCTTGTGCCAATACAATCGACAAAGGTAATGAGGTACTCTAACTATCTCTAAGCAGAGGCCCGAAAGGAGCTTTGGTGCTTGAGCGAAAAAAAATTATGAAAATGTAATCAGAGAATATCAAAGCAGTTTTTGAAGCGGATAGTCTAAGATTGATCAAATATTCGCAGTCAATCTGGTGCTTGACAGAAGAGAATTTAATATAGATATGCACCAGCTCCTCAAAGATCATGCAAGCTTACAACAGTGTCGACAGAATGTACCGCTGAAAATAATCCTTTGCTTTGCTGTCCCACCTGAACTTGTCCACATGATCACCAACTCTAATCAAACTCAATGAAGGTCTGACTAAAAACGAAATTAACTCCAACCTAGAAAAGGGGTGTGATCTTGCCCATCAACCTTCAGCATTACTCTGGAGTATATGATTGGTAAAATGTAACTTTAAAAAATAAAATATTGTCAATTATTTTCGTGCAGATTTGGGTTTTTTGTAATATTGGCACTTCAAAACCTAGTATCTCAAATCTATCATCACACACCTGAGTTGGCAAAAAGAGCTGTTTTCTACTACTCACTTTTGCTCACTATATAACTTCCATAATAGATTCAAGATTAACATGACTTACTTTAGAAACATGAATGCAAGGTTCTACAGAAACACGCTTTCAGCAAAAAAGTGTGTGAAATACTTCAGCAACTTTGTATAAGCAAAAGAAATATGACCGGATTCTTATTTTGCTTGCTATGCGGATAACCAACCATGGCCGATGTTTTGCCGTGAATAGCAAAACATGGGTCCTGTTGAAAGAAGTAAAAGTTGGGTGTCTTTATATTCTTGAATGCATGAGTCGAGAAGCCCAATAAGTCTCAATTTTCGTCTTGATTATGTCTAGATACTTTGTCTGCAACTTAATCGCAGTGCATTACAAAATGACCTTTAATGCTTTCTATTGCTCAAGACCCTATAGAACGGATCACAATTGCATCTGGTAGCAAAATATCTGCATCTCCAAGAATACTGCTGTGATTGCAATACTTTCAGTTGATGCGTCGATTCTATTCATGCTCTGTGCTGTTTGATCAAAACTACAATAATTTCAGCCAGCTATTAGTAGCCTTTCCCGAATTTGCGGAGTAGTATTCTAATTCCTTATAGCCCCTCTCAATGAAATATCGCATTGTGGTTGATGCGATATCTGTAGATTAATTGGCTTTTTTTATGGTAGAGAGATGAAGCGTGTTTACGCCCAGGGTTTGGGCCACCTAGATATGCAAGACATCTGGACTACTCACTAAATACTCTTTTGGAGAGGAAAAGAAAGCAAAGGATTGATAGAAAAGTCTTCCATCCACGTCAAGCTCCCGGCTATTCAAGTAAGGCCTATAAGCTGTTAGGACTGTCCAAAAATAAGTGCCATATGGTTCCATTTTACAACAGATCAAAGCATTTTTTTGATTAAACTGTCTGGTAAGTGTTTTCTGTTTCCCTATTGAGCTCCCCGGATAGACTGCCCTATATTTATCACGCACACAAATTTTTGGTAAGCATATTCATCCTCTCCTGCATAAAGACTATAGTTGGAAGACCTTGATTTAGTAATCTTGCGTAAGTAAGACTTAAAAACTTCATGCCCCCCTAGGTCTGGTAGAAGTCTCAGATTAGGAACGAGGTACATTGTCCTTCTCCTTTTTGCGTTTTTCGTGCAGGGCTACTGCCAATTGTTAATTGAGCATTGTCTTGCCTCGTGGGTAACTGAGAAAGATAGAGCCAATACGCTTATAGCAGTTGTATCAGTCCTTGTCCTGATTTTTTTAGAGAAACCCATATTTGAGCTGACCAGCGACTATAGATACTTTACTGCTGGTTTCATTTCGGCCAACACTTCCCCAATACTGGTTGTATTCATTCTGGGGACTTGTTGATTTGTCAGAATTGTTGCTCCAGCTTTTAAAAGTCCTAGACCCAGCATGCGAGTCGTCATTTAGTCCCTTTCTCAGAGCATTGGCATATGTTGTCTAAGTTGCACATATTTAACTGTGCGTCCAGCGACTGGTGTTGCAACATCACCCACATAGCTGATCAAGCGCGACTCATCTAGCAGCTCAAGTCTCATATGCGATATGTTCCACAGATGAATGGATCCATAAGCAACGCCCGATGTAACTTCCATCCTTCGTCGGACTTGCTTCTTGTTTTAAAGTAGGCATTGCTCCTTCAGTTATTTCCTCAAGAGCTGCATCAGATATTGTGGAGGTTGTTGTGTTATTTGAGCACTTTTCTAGTAATGTTTGGCATATATAACTGGCAGTAGCTCCTTATCTTACTTATCTTTGCTGGCGTCTTCAAGCCTTATTGCCTTTATTACCTTCCGGGAAGACTCCTTCTCCCAGACAAGCGTTAAATGCATTAGGTAGTAAATAAGGACAATGATGATGGACAACCTGCAACACCTTAACTTGTATGCTATCTAGCCCTAAACCATTCCTTGTTTTCAGCAATAAAACTGTCTTTTACAGTTTCAAATACATGAAGAGCGGGTAATCTTCTGTTATTTTGCTATGAGAATTGCCAACATAGACTAAATATGCGGAAAAGCGCCCGCACTATTCCACCTAGCGTTTCTGCTTCATGTAAGCAGAGCATGCCAAGGTAAACAAGCTTTTGTAAAACAAGCGTAAAGCTAGGGCTCCACGGATACCTACTCACATCGTCTACTACATTTTGCCAGCAGCAAGCTTTACTATTGTTAATCAGTCGATTTATTTTTTTGTAACTGCTGAGCGTTTTACTGGAGTGACTAACTTGGGAAGGATAACTTTTACGTTCAACTCTATCGGTCTACATCTTTTGCACGGCTGGTTGAAGGCTATGCTCACTCAGCAAACAACTTGACACTTCTCTCAACTGGAATATGTTGTATGAAGTATCAAATCTGGTAATGACTGAAGCATAAGAATCAGTTCATAAGATGGTCACACGAAATGGCCACAGGAAATGTTATTGTCAGTAAGTTGCCGACTACTTAGTATAGTTGTTAGAGTGATTACTGCGTAGGCCAAACGTCCCTTATTTGAATCCCACTGATGGAAATGAGATTTGATTCGAGGGTAAGTCCGTTCAGTTGTAACGCTCTCCACTGGCATCCGCCCTTCAGCTCATCTGTACAATTCACGTAACCAATCCATTGCAGCTCCTACAGTGTTACGCTCATCAACGCCTCCAGCTTGTCAAAAATTTCATAGAGCTCAAGGTTGTATCGGATTTGGGTTAGGGTCTATGCTAGCATAGCACAGGTCTTATCAGAGATTTGTATTCATGGTGCTTTGTTTGCCTGTATATACAGCTGGTCTTCAAGACTGTCAAATCTGAATAAAATATTTTATTTGTGAGCTGTATTCTTCGGGGTATTTCATCTCTTTCATTACAGCTTCTCGTTATCTTGGCACCCGAATACATAAATTTGCCCATATTTACATTACTGTATTCGCCAAGAATGATATTTTAGACATTTGAGATATATTCCCTTGCCTGTGTCATGTGCTTTGATTTGTAGCCCTACAAGTTTTCAGGAAAAGTTCTTTGGCAGTTGTTAGAGGCCGTGATAAAGTATTGATTTCATCCACATAGAGAGTAACGTACCTCTTAGTTCAACAGGTAGATTTCTTATAACATATTCCAGAGCCAAATTGATTTGCAATGGAGTCAGCCTATCTCCCTACTTTCAACCGATATTAGTATCAAAGACACAGGTGAGTTTGTTGATGCAGACTTGGGAGGTTATTGTGACAAAGTGTTGATACCATTCGTTTATTCCAGCGCTTCATTATTCTTTTGTACCATGTTGGTGGAACAAACTTTGGCCCAAGTTTGTGGGGCCAGTGAAAGATTCCCGGGAATATCTATAGGCTCCGATGCTCTGGAGCTGTGCAGAGAAGTGAGGAGCTCTTTAAAATACTATGTGATACCCATCTTTCCTTCATCCTGTTTTCATCAGCTATAATCCTGCCGAAATCATCATGGCAGAACGTGTTTTTGAGCTGATAGCCTCATTTTGGGCTTTTGACTAATTTGTATGCCTGTCATGTGTTGTTGCTCACTGGACGTAAGTACAAAACATTCTTTTTAGCTTGGATAATTTTTTTGAATGCCTAACTAGTTTAATACTTTCAAATAAGCAACTTTTTTGAAATTCTGATGAAAATTTGATGTTTTTATTTGCCACCAATAAATGTTTTTATGGTTATAAATTCATATATTTCAAATGGCTATACCTAACTTGATCATGAGCCGATTTCTATGAAATTTTGTGCTTACAAGCAATTTGTGTTATTGTACGCAATAACGAGTGTGGTTTAAATACACCGCTTTGCAAATTGGCAAATGTTACTTTCATTATCAAAGTTGAGCGAACTTTAATCGCTGATATATTTGTTGCATCCTGTGCCCAAGGAAGTCTACCTCGATCATTTTCCAGAGTTTTTGGAACATGAGGGAAGAAAAACAAATATTTTTTATACATTTTGCCAGCCCCTGGGCCCGCTGACCCAAAAACAGGCTTATTAATTTCAGGTTTTGAGACGTATAATCAAAACCTTTCATTTGATATTTCACTCACTACTTTCAAAAAAAAAAAAATTGTTTAAGGGGAGATTCATCTTAGAAACTTTTGAAATTTTTGATAAGACCTAAACTTTTGAAATGCTACCGCTCCTGACATTTCCACCATCACCATTTTAGTTTCTATCGTTTCAAAGTAAACTTGTTGTGAGGTATGGATAGAAGGACGTAGACAGATATGTAGATAGCATGACGGGGTAGGTCTTTGTGACATTCGTTTTAAAAAGCTCTAAAAATTAAATATGGTTAACATGTACTTATATTTTGACATATTTTTAACCTTAATAACGTTTTAACATCTGATCTTAGATGCTCTTACTAAGATTTTTCTTTGAAAAGTACCATTGGTTTTCAAGTACCATTTATATAAAAATGTTCAAGTGTCACTTTCATATACAGGGAGACCTCCTTTAAGGCCTTATAACATAGACTAGGACCTATATACAACTCTTTGTTTATAGCTATTTTTATTATGCATGGCAAAGTGGATAAACTAGTCGCAATCTTAGTAAAGTTTTATTATAATAATTTGACACAAAGTACAAGTAGAA
Source organism: Odontomyia ornata (assembly GCA_963969285.1). NCBI lineage: Eukaryota > Metazoa > Arthropoda > Insecta > Diptera > Stratiomyidae > Odontomyia > Odontomyia ornata. Next base: position 381,743,990 of record OZ017738.1, read on the forward strand.
CCACGGTTCATATTTTACTCGTGATGGAGCCGTGCCTTTGTCTGGAGAGCTGCAAATGGTACTTTGAAACTGCGCTCTGCTCCTTTATCCCAATGGTTGTATTCTTAACAAATTAAGGAGAAGTACCATGCTTGAATTGTTGCATGGATACCATGAAGCAAACTCTATGGGTTTCAAGCTCTTACAGCGTTTCTAAGTTAGAAATTTCAAGTACTCGTATTTGCCTCTGGCTCCAAGAAGGAAGCTAGAGACTTGTTCTGAGCTTAACTTTATAGACTTACTCTTAGCGAACCCTGGATCATCTCAAATAGCCTACTTGAAGTAAAGGCAAACTTATAACTTCATTGATGAATTGTCGCACGGCAATTATCGATAGGATGGCCTCATCAACGATTTCTAGTAAGGTTAACTAAGAAAAGTATTTATCTTATTAGCCCTTGGACTGGGAGGAATTGCTTGGCAATCTTGACATATTAACCATAAGGCAGTGGGCGAATGGTACTGAAAAATTTTTCTTAGGAAAAATCATCGAGATACCATTAAAAAACTTACTATTGTAACAACGGGAGGACTAGAATTAAAGGGCGTGACTCATATAATAAAAAGAGAAACATTTGTTAGGATTTCTAAGCAACCGATTTATGCTTATCTAATCGTCCATTAAAAGATCGTCATTGTTGAAAATCGGAATATGTTTATTGATTGTTACTATTAAACATCAAAAACATAATTAATAGTACGTTTTGAAGATGATCATCCCAAAAAGGCTCTAATACATATAGCGAATTATCATATCAACCTGAAATGTTAGATTCTAAACTGGTTTGAGAATAACGTGAAGCTTTTCAAATTTCTAGTAATGGTAGTGCCATTTTCATCTGTTACGCAAATTTCGACTAGCATTTCTCGAATTATCCGAGTGCATAGAATTTAAACCAAGTATTATATATTGCGATTTTGAATGGAACAATGGGCTTGAGTTGTTCAAAGATTTATTGACTTGACATTTCAACCTAAAGATAAAGTGCTATACAAGTCTTCCAATAGCTTCTATGGAAAGAATTCACTTTACATTTCTTTGTGTGTTACTTTCTTTGTATGTAAGTTTCTTGACAATGAAATGGGTTGGCTGATCCATTCTAAATTATTTACCTAAAATTTAACCGTTGTTGTTAAAAAAAATTGCTTCTGCTTATCATCCCCATACTCCTCTACAATCGTTTAAAGCAAAAAGGGAGGCATCAGTGTGCAATTGTGGCGTGCTTTATAGCTCCGCCAAAGTCGATATTTCTTGTAGCGTTAAGTAAAAAGGCGTAGATGGTACACCTTCATAAATCTCCAAGACATGAACTTATTCAGGGAAAGTTCCGAAATCGTCGAGTTCAGGGACGGGACACCACATGGAATCATATGGTGCGGTGTCGTCTTCATCCTCCAAAAGTGCCAATAAATTCTAGAAATAGATGCAGCATTCGTGCGAACAATCTTAAAAGATGTTATGGAAGACACAACACAAACATACAAACACATGCATATTTATGTGCATTCGCTTCGTTGCAAATTAAGTCCCCGGAACGACTATGTCGTTACTCTATAACATCCTGTCGTCCGTAAACCTTTAAATTACTTTCGCCTCCTGCTACAAAAGTGTCGAGTCGGAAATAAAGCTTAGTTTCTATATTCCTACTGAATTAAATATTATTTCATTTTGACGTAGAATAAAATCGTAAAATTTGAAGAATGGATTGGCTGGAAAATGGAAAATTTATGTATTTTACTCATTAAGATTTTCCAGAAGCCAGACCGGCAATTCTTTTAACCGACATCCAAAGGAGGGAAGGTTATGAGTGTGACCAGTATATCTTTTGTTGTTACTTTTTTAGGTGTTTGTGAAATGAATTTTACAAAGACCTACTAGTCTTGCATCCTGTCTGCCCGTCTATTCTTGTGTCACAGAAAGTTTTCTCAGAAACCGTAGAAGGTACAAGGCTCAAGTTTTGTGGAAAGCTCAGAGGTAGTGGTCTTTTGAAAGTTTAGGTTATTAAAAAATTTTACTTCAAAGGTCAAATGGGGTATCCGATGAAAGGTCTCGATTAATTCTTTTGGAATCTGAAATCAAAAAGCCAGTTCGTACATCAGGGAATCCAGGAGGAGGCAAAATGTACGAAAAATTTGTGTCCCCCACGCGAGTGGACATCTTTGAGCCGAAAAATCTGAAAAAAATCACGGGAGTAGATCTTTATGAGTATAAGGGTGAAAAGTATGTCAGATATCAAAATTCACTCAACTCTGTTAATGATGGTATGATTTTATCCCATCAAATCGGCATCGTACCCTTCACCTTCTTAAGATTTTACAGTTAGAACATCGGATCATAATCAAGTGAGATATAGCTACTTCAATTGTATGGAATTACAACAATAGTAACATGATTTCATAACTGATACATATTTTAAATGGACTTGGAAACTATTTTCATGACAATTTAACGAATAGTGTAAATCGAACACTATTCCTTAAATATACATGCTTAATTAGCCAATCATTCAGAAAAATTATTTAAGCTGGAACCAAATGTCCATTATTTCAGCTCTAATTTTTGAATAAATTTGAACCATTCTGAATACAAGCATTGGATGAATTATTCGTGTCTTCAGAAAGTTAGTTGTGAGTCCTCGGATGGTTACAAAGGATTCCTGATAGGAGCACTCCCCTGTCTACTTAATTTGCTTTGATGTATGTTCATACATAACTTTTGAACCTACATACTCGTAGATAGAAGAGTCCTGTATTAGGGTTTTCAGCATAGCTTATTGATCCATATAAGGATTTCGATTTACTGGTTTCAAATGAAAGCTAAAATACAGCATGAAAATGGATTGGTGCAAAATTGTAATCCTTTCAAAGACTCTGCAAATATTAACAGTTAAAAAGGTATATTGAAGTTAAGAAATTGAATTTTAATACATTTTCATATCCATTATTTAGCGACTCTTCAAGGATTTGATGAAGGACACAGCATTTTTTGGACATGGATGATAAAAAATATTACTGTCCTAAATTTTCTCAATAAATTATAAATTAATTCTAAATGTAGTTTAAATGCTATTCTTTAAGATGATTTAGAGCAGTATCTTTTCGGAAAAGTTCATGATTGCTTTTCCTCTTAGCATTCGAACACCGAACTTATTATAAGATTTTTCTTACATCCTTAAATGAAAATCTTAAACGTAGTTCTTTGGTTGATTTCCAATAAATATCCAACTCCAAATCACCGTTGACTCTCTTTATCTTTAATTCCAAAAATGAAATTTTGCCATCAAATTCTATTTCAATAGTGAAGCTTATGTTTTTATAATTAGGGTTTTGTACTAAAATACAAAACCCTATTGCAATCACGACCTGTGTCCGTCCGTCCGTCCGTCCGTCTGTATGTCACAGCACTTTTTCTCCGTAACTATAGAGGCTACAGCCATGGAACTTTGTGGAAAGGTCAGAAGTGGTGACCTCTTGAAAGTTCAAGGGTGAAAAAATTTTTCAAAGGGGTTTAAGGGGGGTCTCCCCATATAGGGAGTTGACCCCCTAAAAAAAAATTTTTCACCATTGGTAGTCGAGTAGGATATCATTGGAAAGGTCTCAATGAGATCTTTTCAAAACAGGTTTTAGAATTGCCTTATGAGTACCGAGGGGGGCAGGGGAAGGGGAAATGTACGAACTTTTCGCGTACCCCCCCTCACGATTGGACACCTTCCAGCCGAAAAATCTGAAAAAAATCATGAATGTAGGCCTTAATGAGTACAACAACAACAAATACATGAGAAGTCGAAATTCACTCAACTTTGTTAGTAATAGTATGATTTATCGATTTTATGTTTTCTTGAATAAAATTTAAATGGTACCCTTAAATTCAATAAAATTTAGCAAACGGATGACTATTTATAAGATTGATCTTTTCTGAAAGTTTCATAAAGATCGAATAGTATTTATCGAAGTTATAGCGATTTGAATTTTCCTGTATTACTATGGAACAATGTGCCCTGTATTACTATGGAAACATATGACTATGGAGCCATATGCGCTTTTTATTGACTTAGACACTACAGCTTTGCTAGGATTTGCATGAAAATTTCAGGAATGATAGATATCATGAGGATGACTACATACAATTGAAACAAGTCGAAGAGGCAGGAGAGAGCTCCAAGCAAAAGGGCTTTGTAGCCATTCTAGGATTCGAAAAAAAGGCCATGAATCGGTGCTTACAGTACAGAGGAGTGGCCCCTGAAAAAAATTTCATGAAAGGTAGCCGATATGAGTATCAACTGAAAGTTCTCTATGAGAGCTTTTCAAAACAGTTCTTAAACTGACAGTTTTTGCTTCAGTAGGGGCACAGAGGGGGGAAATACATGAAAAATGTGTTTTCTCCCTCGCGAATGGACACCCGTGATCTAAAAAAATCTGAAATAATTATCAAGCGAGATATTTATGGGTATAACTTTAACAAATACCTCAGAATTCAAAATTCTTTCAACTTAGTTAATAATAGTATGATCCTCGAACCTGACGTGTTTCTTAATTTTATTCGTTGCTGGTTACGGCATTTTGTTAGTTGAGTACAAAACCCTTCTGACATGAGCATAGGTCTGTCTACCCAACTTGTTTTTTTTTAGTTTCGCTAGTAAGTTTAACTTCTAGTTTTTTGCACTATTGTGATTATGCTGTCCATGTACCCAGCCCAAAGTTTCAGTGTTTCAAACAAAACAGTAGACGTTCAATGGAAAACATTTTGTCACCATATTTGTGTCGGTTTTCCACGAGATAGGCCGTGTGAAGCAGAGGATGAGGGCACACTCCGCTTGTGAAGCACCTTCCAAGGTCAAACCTCAGTGGCGGCATCGAGTTTGCGCTTCTGATGCTGCTGTCGGACTATCAGCCCACCCAGATGCGATGGGTACTAATTAAAATATTTGGTAATAATCACACGGTTGAATGTGATATTTACCATATCCCCTCGAATTCCATTACGGTCGTGGAATGAGATACCCTTACAATAAATCTCAACGCCAAGGTTCGCATTTGGTAATGGATTATTCCTATTCGCACGAGATGGATTTAAGAAACGATCATAAAACGAAAATAAAACCGACATTCTGTGTTATATACGTGGACACCGTATTTGCAATAGTTTAATTGGTAATATACGTGATACTCCTGATTACATATTCATATAATCGGCAAAAGTATGCAGCCTATTTTGGGTATAAGGCTATTTTTAAAATTGAAACCTCTTAGTGTACTAAAGCCATAACAAAACACTTCTTCTAATTTATTTTAGTCATTTATATGGAACACTCCTTAAAGTAAGTCCAAAAGCTTAACAAAACAGGAAGTAAATCTCTATTCTCGTTCAAATATTAAGAGTAACCTCATGCGTAGTGCGATCACATAGTGTAATGGTTAATGCACTGGCTACGTTAGCTGAAGGTCTCGGACTCAAATCCTGTTGGGGACAATGAGATTTGTTTCGAGTGGTTCTTCGGATAGACTATAAGCCCACTAAATCATGATACGTACTAGTTGAAACTCAGAACATATCGCAGCAGGGTGGAGGGATATGCAAACAAAGCGTGGTACTGACCATATCACTTTCACGAGTGCTGATATATTTGCTCAAAATAATGCGGCTAAAGCGCTAAAGCCAAAAAGAAAAACTTCATGCGACACATCCGAAAAATTAATTTCTAAGCCCATAGCTTCATATTAATAACTGCATAGCCCATAATTACGTTTTTACCAAAACCATTGTAATGATTTAATGTCTTCGTGCAAACGAGGAACCGACCTCTCGTCGGTTCTAGACGTTAAGTCTGAGTAGTGCCAACGGATGGTACCAACCGGTCAACCAATCCGTGCACCGTAACCCATTCACGCGGTGGCTGCTTGTCGGCCAGCTAGATCGGAGAGGATTTCGGTCGCGGGTCTCCGAATGGGTTACGCTCATTTACATAATTCAGCCACCTATACACGCCCGTTTTCAAACGCGTTACAAAACAAAACCATACGGAGAGGAAATCTATTCTACGTTACTCCGTATTTCTTCATTTATCAGTCAAAGATCAAATTCTAATTTTTACTTCGCGTTCCCGAATTTCCGATGCAGTACCGAAAAGTATACTACGTTAACTCATCCCGACGAAAGCTACTCTAATAAAACGGCAAAACAACAAAGGTACCGCGTACCGCGCGGAACGCGAAACCAACCTCAGCGGATTTTCTCAAACCCTAACCTCGCGACGGCATTCTAACCCTGCACCTCATTTCCCGCTGAAAAGCAGAACTACTGGAAAGGAAAGTCTATTTTTTTCGTTAGCAATTCATGTTGTTTTATTCATTTCAATATTATTTAAAATTTATCCTACTATAGAAAGCGTCATTAATGTAATATATACTAAATTTGTAATGTTAAAAAAATAAGTACATTCATTTGTAAGTGTAAATGCTTTCGATGTTAATATAACATTCGCCTTATTAAACGATTTTTTTTTTTCTTTCATTTGATTTTTATTTTTCCAAACGTCGCCTTTTGAATTGGAGCATTTAATGCAACAGGTACAAACTAGTTTCTAGTGAAATGTACATCTAATTTTAGCTATGCAAAGTAAATTTAAATGAAGAATGGGATTTGCTGGGCAATATTTGCAAGAAATTATTATAAGTATTCAATTACGTTTGTTAACTTTTTAAATTCGATAAAAAAATCGTTGGTTTGATGTAACGTCCAGCGAGGAATTATATATTCCTTTGCTTCAATTCGATGTCAGCTTGGAAAAAATTTTTCTTCAATAGAACTGCGTATGATTTGTAGCTTAAAAATTAGTAGCGGAAAATTTTGTTGATCGTTGGGTAATTTATTTTAGCAGATATTTAATTATTCAACTTATATTGACGAACATAAAATATCTTCCGGATAGGCAGAATTAAACGCCGCCTGACGAATATTTTCGCGATTCCCTCAAATAAAATGCCTACTTTTTTGATCAAATTTTGTAATTTCTGAGAATCACTAACCAATTTTCAGTTTATTATTTTAAAAGAAAATCTCTCGAAAGTATAGACTCCACAGATGCCTATAGTATACTACGCAGGTTCAATTGCAGAACCAACTATATAAAACAATATAAATTGTTTTAGGAGACACTCTATAGTTTTAATCTATCCAAGATAGTTAGATTGAATCTAACTCAATGTTTTATGCACACTTGAGTCATATTTCATATTCAAACGTATTATTCAATAATTTGCAAAATTTTTATTATTCTGAATAAGTTTTGGTACGAAAATATTTCATTTTACTTTCAGATGTTTCTTTTTTATCAATTTTGTGTTTTAATGTGCGTACTGCAATATTTTTGTTATGGTATTTTTTGCATTTGAAATCAGGCGGGAAAAGGGCCTTTTCAATTTTTAATGTCCAGAAATTTCCAAATTGGTACCAATTTCGAATTTAATTAATTTACACCTAAGGGCTTATGCCACCATGTTACCATGAAAGTGTTGTTAATTATTCTGACATCCCTAAAATTCCACAATATTTCAGAAATATTTTTCTCATTTGCTTTTTTCAATTGTAAATCGTATAAACAGGTTGCAAATGTTAAATCATTCTTCTCTTTCATACTAAAACAAATTTCGATGATGTTTTGCTTTCATCTTCACTTACAATTTTCGTACGTATAAAATGTACAAATGAAATTTTAGCGCTTAAAACAGAAACGTTAACCTTCACGAACTCCTTATGGCTTCTAAGTTCTTTTCTGCTATTTCACTTAAATAATTTAAAAGTTACAACAAATACTAATAGCAGCTTTCATAACCACTCATGTGTTGATTTTTAAAGATACACGGATTTACCCAATTATAAAAAAAAAGAATTATTTCGAATAGTTTTGACTTTACAAAATTACTTACAATAAGATTGAAAATGCTATGAAATAAATTTACATGATTCGTTACTGAAATGAATACATTTCTACCTTGTGAAATGGCAATAGTATCTATTATGGTGTAAAGCAAAAAGTATTCTAGAATGCTTTAGGCTCTCTGAATTTTACATCAAAGATGATTATGATACGGCGAACATTTACAGAATAATCGGGGAAAATTTCTAAACTTTATACATCTTACAGTAGTGGTGTCTAGAATAATAAATAATTAATAGCTACATTATTTCAACTATTTACAATTTTTTTTTTGATTTATATTTACACATTTAGTAAGAACGAGCATAGAAAAAAAACATTTGCAATGAATGGCAATTAGTTGGAATGAAATGCAATTGGCTTAGGACTGTTTTTAGAATGGCAATCATCAAATTTATGCGTTGTGGACACAATGCATTCACGAGTAGAATCTTTCGCGACCTTCCAAAAATGAAGTGTGAATCATAAATGCGAACGTTTTGGAATATTGGCAAAATATCTCTTTGAAAGCATCTCTCGTTTTATTCCAGTGATTCACTCAGGCGTCCCTAACATTTGCATTGTGATCTTTCGGTTATGCATATTTTGTGTGTTTAATCATAGTAGTACCTTCCGATTGGATCGGATTTAACATCATGCAACATACTGACTGCAATATGGCCTTGTAGATACGGGGTTTACAAGCAAGCACCGTGTTTCCAGCTCTTTGAGGTGCGTGAGTGGTTCCAAACCGCTCAACTCCTGAATATTGCTCCCAAATTTTCTATTTGCGGTGTTTTGTATCCTCTTTGCAATCGTGGCAGACATGTGTCGAGCGTATGGATTTCAAATGACGGATTGGCGAAAGCATCACAGATTTATCGCTTTTTTATACACGACCACTTGCAAAATGGCTAAGCATTAGCGGCGCATTGATTGTATCGGTCTAGCGAGAATTAAGAACTAAGTTACATCACCAGTTACCCTCGTCCAAAAACATATTTACCTGAACTGTTTACGTTGGTTTTAGGTGGTAACACAGAATCTTCACTTTATCCACAAAACTCACAATAGAATTTACACACTAAAATCCCGCTGCGATAAAAGCAATTCCTTTTGATGACTCTCGCTACCCACACACTCTGCCACCATGTGGCTGTCAAAATTCTGTTGGCATCCCACGATATAATAGACGTGGGATGTGCACTGGTCGCAACCAACGTAAAGTGACAAGCCACCTAGCAGCAAAGTGTGTTGGTAGTGGACACCAGCGGCGTCGCATGATTCTTACACCATACTTACTATATGATTATAACTTGTCTTTTAAATGCAACTTCATTAGCTATAATCCTTCCATAGATCGATTCCTAGTGAAGATAAACCGGCATCAACGTTGGGAAATGGAACTACAACTAACGAGATGTGTCCTTTCCCGTAATTCGATTTACACGTCCTTCAATCGGACCAAATGACAAATAAGATCACAGTTTGGTAAGATAGAATCGAATTGTATATACCCGTCCAAAATTTATGCGTGAACATACATTAAAATAAGTTGAAGAAGCAGAAGAGTGCTCTCACGCGAAGCATTATGAAAACTAATTAATATCGCTTTAGAACATCGAAAATCGACACAACATCATTCAAATGTCCTCCAGAGGACCTCTTTCTGGCCTCAATCCTTTTGAAGTAATTTCCAATGACTTTTTGGCACATTTCCGTCAATATCTCGGCCATAACTGCACGAATATTGGTTTTCAATTGCTTAAGATTTCGAGGATTATTCGCGTAAACACGATCTTTCGCATAGCCCCATAAAAAGAAATCCAAAGGTGTTAGGTCGAAGGATCTTGCGGGCCAATTGACGTCACTCAATCTCAAAATTACGCGTCCTGGAAATTTCTCTTGCAAAATTGCTCGATTAACCTGTGTTGTGTGGCTTGTGGCTCCGTTCTGTTGGAACCACATATTCTCCAGATCATAACCTTCAATTTCTCTCCAAAAATAATCGGTTACATCCGTCCATAGCGGTCAGAATTGACTGTAATGGCTCTTCCTTGATCGTTTTCGAAAAAATACGGGCCATTGACACCACCAGGCCATAAAGAACACCAAACGGTCACTTTTTCCGGATGCAAAGGCCTTTCTGCGATCACCGTAAGACAAGCCCAAATGTTGAGCACGTCGAGGAATCAACAAATTTGGGTCTTCCTCCACACTTTGAGCAATGACAGCTATATTTTCAGCAGAACGAATGATCTGATGATACATAGGCCTTGCAATATCAATAAACGATTCAGTCTCTTCAAATTTTCGCACTGTGTTCGAAATTGTTTGCTGTGTAGGTCGATTATGTCGGCCGTAATCGGCTCGTAAAGCCCTAAATGTAGATACAGCAGAATCACCATTTTTATAATAAAATCTAATAATTTTAACGCATTCTTTGACTGTTAAACGATCCATATTTCTAAATAGCAAACCTTCAACTAAAAAAAACGTACTTTGGATGACATTTAATTCTGACAGATGTCAAATGGCAGGGTTATACTTTCCTACCATGAAATGGATAACCCTGTACATTGATTCCTTAGTCAGAGTTCAAAAAATAAAAACCTGTTTATTTTATGATTCAAATCACTGCCATTTTGATTCAAGCTTTTGATCTCATTATTTGAATAGTCATGAAAAAAATTTTGCCTCACAGCCCCTAATATATGAATTTTGCGAAAGTAACCATTGCTTTTAATTAAAGTAATAGTTTAATTAAGGAATTTTTGGCTTTATACAATAACTTGCACTTTTATTGCATTTAATGCGTTTGTAGAGTGATCATAATATGTATCGACATTTATTAGCATCTCGAGTCTACTTACATATCTCGTAACATGTGTGTTGCCCTTCTTTATCTAGGGTAATCAACAGTTATTAAACATTCTTTGACGTCAAATTTTTGTAATTACCAGCCACATCTTTGTTGTTTTTGTAATAACATAGGCACCAATGGCGTCGTTCTTATTATGATTACCAACCCTGCGCTTGTTTATGTTGTGATGAGGTGAACGGATTGTTGGATTGAAATAAAAGTTATATGAAAAGCTATATTACAGTTAAGTTTAACAAGTGTAACGATATGACAAAAATCTCTTGTACTCATCTCGAGCCAGTCTCTAACAAGAAAGCATACTGTATACAAAATGCGCGGCCGGATAATTGACAAAATATGGTATAGTACAGTGGGTCATTTTCATAACTGAAATTTGATAAAGTGTAAGAAATTTAAAATGGATTTCAAAAAGCCGGCCCAACTTCAATTAAGATGCAACCTTAAGGATAATTTTAAAAAATTCAAGGCTTTCTACGATATAAACGCGATCGCAACTAACATAAAACTGTTGAAGACGAAGAAATGTGAATTGTCAGGACGTTTCAATTTTGGTCTTGAAAAAGATAAAATGTTGCGTGATTGAATTGTGATTGGCATTTCAGATTCGAATATTAAAACCGAACTCATCAAAATTGATGACCTCACACTACAGAGTGAGCGAAGTTACAGATTCACAGGCAAAGCAAATGCATACAACCATCCATGAAGTCAAAAAACGTTGAGAATTGTAGAAAGAATCCACAAAAACAAGTAAGCAGTCGAGTCTACAGGCGAAGCAAAAGCAACAAGATGAACACAATAAGCAGCAGAAAGCACCGTGCAAAAAGTGTTACAGAACACATCCACACAACAAATGTCCAGCTTATAGTAAAACTTGTTTTATGCGTGAAAAGAAAAATAATTTTGCTAGTACATGTTTAACTAGAAACTAAATTCTACATACGAGTAGACATGTTAAGCTAAGATCTATCGAAATTTTGGTTTGAGGATTAAGAGATTGAAAAGAAAATTTTGAACTTTAAATTGGATAGTGGTGCTGCAGTGAACGTCATACCGATCACGCCAAAATGTTCCATTAAATCAAAACTATTGCTGGTGACCGCTCAATTAGAAGCCTATTGAGGCCAGCAGTTAGGAAAAATTAATATTTCGGTCCGCGTAGGGAAAAGTCATGTGCAGGACAATGTGAAATTTATTGTGGTTGCAGAAAAATGCTGTCCACTTTTGGGGTTAGAAACGTGCACAAAGCTAATGTTAATAAATAGCGAAGAAGTTCTCTCAGTAAACGAAATGATACTATCTAATAATGTGGATGAATTTATAGACGCAAATTTAGATTATGCGGAACAAGGAAGTTCCTTCGGATTGGGCACATACTATTGTAGTTGTGGAAAAGAAGGACAAATCACTGAGGACATATTTTGTTCCTAATGACTTAAACAAAAACATACAATTTGAATGTTGTTTAATACCAACGCTGGACGATTTCAGAACCGCGATGGGGTAAATGCGTTTCTTCAAAGTTCTAGATCTCAAGGAGGGGTTCTGGGAAATTCCTCTCACAGAGGACTCCATGAGTTTGACTGTTTTTAATACGCCGTTTAGCATATATGAGTTCACTGTACTTCCATTTGGAGCTAGCATGGCTGGATTATCGTAGGAGGGAAAACTATTGAAGAACATGACCCAAATCCGAACTAAGTTTTAAATAGAGCCAGGGAAATAGATGCAAAGTTTAACTGAGAAAAACTGCAAAACCAAGTCAAACAGATGACTTATGTTGGGCACACTTTTAACGAAAATGGATTATCAGGGCCGCATTTAGGCTATTAAAAACCTTCAAGATCCAGAAAACCGTAAGGATCTTGAGAAATTTCTTGGATCACTAAATTATTTAAGGAAATTTATTCCAGCGATCTTTGAGAAAAATGCACTTTTAAGAGCATTATTGAAGAAGAATGTTGACTTTCAGTGGTCTTCGTATAATTCCGATTTATTGAAATCAATTAAAAATTAACTAGCAAATAGAATCACATTACATTCTTTTGATCCAAAAAAGGAAATCACCGTTCAAGCAGGTGCGTCAAGAAATGGGTTAGGCTGTTTTATTTCTCAAGAGAAAAAACCAATTGCGTTCGCATCTAGAAGTTCATCTCCGGCTGAGGAAAACTATTCACAAATACAGAAAGAGATTAAAGCGAAAGTGTTCGCTACGAAAAAGTTTTACTATTATATTTATCGACAACATTTTATCGTTCATACGGATCATAAACCCTTATTAGCTACATTGACTAATCCTATCAGCAGTATTCATTCCACAACATTACGAAGAATGTGTATCAAATTGAAAAAAGTATGACTTCGAGGTGAAGTTTATTCCAGGGAAGTATTTTTTAGTTCCTGATTTTTTGTCTAGAATTCTATCGAAGACCCGCAAGCAAGTATGGATGATATATTAACAGATTTAGTTCATTCAGTTGATGTAGAGTATACGATGAAGAAACAGATCATAAACTGTGTAGAAGGAGATCAAACTACCCAGCAGTTAATTGGATTTTGTGGAAATGGTGGGCCAAATTCGAAAGATAAAGTGCCGGATAACATAAAATATTCCTGGAATTTAAAAGACAGGTTGTATTTTGAAGATCACCCTCTTTTCTATGAAGATCACATTTTCGTTCCTGCTAAATATTGGAATTTCAAAGTTATCTATTCGAGTCCTAGATACCCTTGCTCCAATAGTTTAGCTGAAAAGGGTGCCCATATTGCCAAAATGTTTTTAACGAAGGTGGAAAATTTAGGTTTTGCTCCATATCAATTGCTCATGAGTAGATTACTAAGGACTAAACTTACTGTTAAAAGTGGACTTCTTAAGCCTAAATCAACAGCGAATTTGAATAAAAAGTTAGCCAAAGTAAAAGAAGAGCAAAAACTTTCTTACGACAAACGCAAATTATTAAAAGCTGAAACGTATAAGGAAGGAGAAAATGTAGTGTTTCAAAATGGTAAAATCTGGGAACCGGAAATAGTTGTAGATAAATGTAACTACTTAGAAGAAACGCGTATCATTTGAGTAAATCACATAGTGCACCAGTATTCAGATCTGATAATGAAATCAAACCTGCAAATTGTACCGAAAAATCTGAAGCAAATAACAATGCATACCATAATATTTTAAATTCTAACAAAAAAAATTCTCATATAATAGAATATCGAACCAGATATGTTCGTGTAGTTAGACAGCCAGATAGACTTAAGTTTAATCCTTAATTTTAGGTTTAAAATGAAATTGAGTTTTGGAAATGGAACGTAATATTAAGCCTTCTAAAAACAAAAAAACAATATCCATGACATCATTAGTATATAAAATCAAATCATTCCTTATTAATATCCAACAATTCAATTTTTGATTTAAATATTTTTTTTGTTTTTTTTTGCTTTTAGAGGCAGCCTCTTGCAATAAAGCATACAGTATTCAACACAGATCACGCCATCGATGTGATTCTTTTCAGTACCATACTAGAAGTTGGTTAAATGCCATCATCTATAGTGTTTTTAATTGCTAATCATTCATGAATGTTCTTGATATTTCCAATGGTGATTCATTGTTTAACATGTAGTTTTTTACTTGGTCGAAAATGAAATTATAATGTTAAAATGACACTGAAAGCTCATGCTAAAATGTAGCACTACCTTCACCTTAGCACTTTTTGCCCCCAAGGGATGTTTTGCCAGTCATATCTGTGTCTACCTGTTCATAAAAAGGGCGAGATGGTCTAGGTATATGATTTTCATTTTGGCTCTCAGTTTTCGCTTCTCCTGTATTTAACATACGACATCGTTGAGTCTCTTAAGAATTTTGCATGGACCCTCCCCACTAGTCTGCAACTTTGGATATCTACCTTTTCGATGCCGTGGGTTATACAACCATACCAAGTCATTTTCCTGGGATATGGATGAGTTCGCTTTTAGATTATACCTCATCTTTATGCAATCTGTAGCCTACTCCAGTTGTTCCACACTCTTTCCGGTATTTGATAAAACTCTCAATCCAAAGGAAGTTTCATTGAGCCCAATAGCTTTTCAAGAAAGCTCTTTGTACTATTACGTCCTTCCATTCAGAATATCTAGTTGTCTCCTTTCATAACAGCGATCACTTGATATCCTCATTAGCTAGCTGAGTACCTAGAATTTCCACCTATGACCATCCTTCGTCAATTTCAGTCGCTATAACCCACACTTCTGCATGATTCCTTTTCTCCGACTCGCCGGTGATGCTAGCAGTTAGACCTTGACCTTGGGGGTTTGTAAAGTTCAACAGTCATCCCTCAACGATGGATGGCCCATTGGAAGAATAAATTTTTGTCTGTATAGATGCTTATGAGACTTCTTATTGGCTTCTTTTATGGCCAATAGTTCTTTCTTGGTTACACAGTAGTTCTTTTCGTTCTTCGAAAAATCTAAATTGCAGTAAGAAGGGGCTTTTTTTGCGCCATCAATCTGCTGGAATCACACGTTTGTTCACATTAGTGTCAACTACGAACGTATTCCCGAGTATAAGATATACCAAAATGGGAGATTCATACAATTTTTCCTTCAGTACTGCCTAATAATATTCGCTCTAGATGTAGGGAGGGGAGCCAGTTGGCTATTTTGGCAAAGTATTTGATGAATATTCTGTCAAACGTCACCAACCCTAGAAAACTTCGTAATTGTTCATTGTTTCTTGGTGTTGGCAAACTTTTTACAATTTCTATTTTCTCACGAATCTGTTTTTATGTTTTCTGCAGAAAAAACTTGTCCCAGACAGCAAAAATTAATCACTCTGGTGTAGATGTTAATAATTTATTGCCCGAAAATCTAAAAAAATCTGCAAACATCTTTGAAAGGTGTGATCAAATGACGGTTCTTTCAAAGGCTAGGTTTTATGGCTAGCCTAGTCCCTGCTATTCACCAGTCTGATGATATCATGTTACGGGAAAGCTTTGACCCTCCACTCGAAGGGGTAGAACTCGTCGTCAAACACTTTCAGGCACGAGTATTGATTGGAAAGATGACAAAACACGACAACGTTTCGAGCTAAACTATGCTGAAAGTTTGCATAGAATATCATTGTGACAAAATTGGTTTAATAATAAAAATTCTTTATAGAAATTCTCAAATAGAGAAAAGTCGATGTTAAATTAATTGAGCTCAATGTCACCATGCATCACGATTTTATAACCACGCAGCAGGTAGTCAGTATTTGTTCTTCATCCAGGGTACGTTCACGTGCAATGGAATTTACTTAATAAGCGAGGGATTCATTGACATCAGGAAGGATGATGAGTGTAATTGAAAAAAAATATCTGCCGTGACCAGAGAATATCGCAAGTTCTATTCACCTAGCTACAACAATATAATTCTAGCATCAATATGATAATAGCTGCATAGCACCAACACTCAACATAGACTTCGCGGTTGCGAGGGCTAAATATCTTGCACCGAATCTCAAAACAGTAAAACATTTTAAATTGCATACTGTATTTCAACTTGGAGATAGATGATTAAAAATTTGCAACAACTCAAGTTTGGCGGTTATTTAGTTGTAAATTTATATTGCGAAAGAATGCTGGGGTACCATGAAAATACGAAGACGTATTTATAGACTGTGACCTAACATGGTGCGTTAGAAAGCACGTAGAAAAGAATTTTATCATAAGGTGAAAAGCTATAAAAGATCTACACACTCAATAATTTGATGGTCGCTCCATCAGCGCCTTCTTTTTCAGCCTCTACAACATTGACTTCGCGATCTATCGCAGCAGCATCTGACATTATTTGTTTTATAATCAATTGTAATTTAATTTGGCTCTGTAATACGTCATAGAAAAAGCCACCTAAAATACAAGAGGAACATTATTATAAAAATTGAGCCAAAGGGTAGCCTATGCGATAAACTACATCAACATTTTGTCACGGTCGTTAACAACCGCCAAAGAACTTTCCTTTAACCCGACAGCGAAGCAAGACTAGTAGGGCTAGAGATCAATGAGAGTAAAACAACAGGAGTGGTCTGCGTAGTGTAGTGGTTAAAGCGCTCACTGCGTAGGCTGAAGGTGCCTGCTTTGAATTCCGTTGGTCACAACGAGATTTGTTTTATCGGTTGGACTATAAGGCCGTTCAGCTTTGATACTTACTATTTTAAAATCAGAATGTATCGCAGCTGGGTTGATGGACGCAGGGCCAAAGTGAGATACCGACCATATCACCTTCCCGAGCGCCGATACATTTGGTCAAGATAATGAGATACTCTAACTATCTCTAAGCAAAGGCCTAAAAGTGGCTACAGTACCAAAGCAAAAAAAAAAGTCAGGATGCAGTCGAGGAAAAATACCTCCTATACATAAAATATCATGCTTTGTGGGTACAGTATCTAAAATGTGGGCAAATGTGTAAATTTTAAGCACCAAAACTGGTAATGGAAGAGATAAAATACGCCGAAGAATACAGCTCGCAAAAAAAGTATTTAACTTAGTTTTCACGATCTTGAGGAATCACTGAATACACAGAAAAGCAAAATTTTAATTATAAAAATCTGCCATATGACCTGTGCTGTGCTATGGCTGTAAAATATGAACTTTAATTCAATTATCCACAAACATACTGAACACCTTCCAAAGAATGGGTACTGAAGCGAATAATTGGAGAGAAGCTGGATGGAGACCAATGGTAAATTTGATTCAACTATGAGTTACATGAAATTTTTGACGAGCTGGAGCTCTCAATGATTTTAAGACTGAAGAAGTTGCAATAGACTGGCCACGTGAATTGTACAAACAATCAAAAAATAACCAAAAACTGCTCTCCCTGGGTGATCTGAAGGGTAAAAACCAGTTGGAAACCCCAGAAAACTCTGGTCTGACTTGATCGACGAGGACAATTCATCGCTGTCTGGATTTCAAAATTGGAAGACCTGGTCAATGTGCCTAGACGCTTGGAGGTTGCGGCACTTTTTGCAGAAAGTGAAGGCTCGAGAAGGGTTGTTGTGCTACGTAGAACAGAAATAAGAATCGATCTATTTAAATACTATCAATCAACACTAGCCGCTTAATCTGTGCCAAATAAACACTAAATTCATTTTATTTGACAAGTGTGCAAATAAGCTTAACAATCAATACATGATAGCTAAATCAATAACACAAACTACTGTCATCAGGTGCTAACATAACAGCATCAAAATTTACTAGAATCTACAGTTATTCTCATCTCAACACGGTTGTTCTCTCCAATAAATTTCACGAAGAAATGGAACTTGTCAGATACCGAACTTAAGAAAAAAAGAGGATTCCCTGCATCGCAGCTATGTTTTAATAGAGTCATTTCGTTATATCTTGTTATTTGATCCATTTCACTATTTTTGCTTTTGATTTTGTTGTCAATTATATCTTAACAAATTTTAATTACTGCTGTGACCAAAAAATAAGGTGGCATTTGAATTTAATTTCGCGCGTCGAAGGATTTCGAGAGTTTTTTTTATGTTGGTAGTACTGTCAGTGACATCTATGTCGAATTCACATGTCAAAATATTCATTAGTGTTTGAGATACGCATCGTTTCCGGGATGGCCTTCAGTTCCGTCTTCGCTGCGGCTTGAATCTTTTCTATCGTATCAAAACGGTGTCCCGGAATGGTCAGATCAGGTGAATACGGTGGTTGCGGAACAATATGGGTTGAGTTTTTGGTGAAATGATCACGAATTACGAGCACTATGTGATGGTGCATTATTGTGGCATAAAAACCAAGAATTGCCTTTCCACAATTCCGGCCTTTTTAGGCGGTAGCGTTACGCAAACGACGCATCACGTTCAAATAATAGTTGATGGTCGCCCAGGACGCTCTTTGCCTTCGACACGTTCACGGCCAGCTTGGAACTCACTATACAACTTGTAAACATTTTTTTTAGACAAAGCCTCATCACCAAAGGCTTTTTGCATCATCCTCAACGTATCCGTAGCAGAAAATTGATTCCGCAAACAAAATTTTATGCAAATTCAACAAATTTCGACATCGTAAAAACGATAAACTCACTTTCGGCAGCTCACAAAACGACGCGTGCCTCAAACACTAATGTATATTTTGACATGTAAATTTAACAACGATGTCACTGACAGTACTACCAACCTTAAAAAAATAATTCTCCAAATCCTTCGACGCGCGCAGTATAATAAAATGTCACCTTGTTAAATTCAAATGTCACCTTATTTTATAAGATTATTTATCTATAACATCGAATTTGAAGTGTTTGTATATAATGCTTTGATTTTCAACCAATGTGACGTTCCGCTAGAAGAAAGAGTCCACCGACTCTAATACCGGTAGAGAAGCACTATTGAAACGTTTTCGTTTCTCTATTTCTTAGTTGAGTGGGTTTATTTTCCTTTCCTTGAAGGGTCTTTTCTTTAGTTCTAAAATACTTCAGTTGTATGAAAGTCCTTGTGGAATAGAATTTTTTAAGGAAGTTTGTTTACTTCCCCAAAAAGCACATACTTTTAGTGTGTTCCTTCAGATTTAGAGAACTGTACTTGTCATTTGGTGGTATTTCAGTGGTGAAAACGACTGGCGACGACAACCATTCTACGGCGAGCTACCAGATCTGCAGGCTGTAGCCGGAGTAACCTCGATTATAGAGGGTAAGACTGTATCAGCTCCACTTTGCAGTTACCTGTGCTTAAATTTTTATGTGAAAGGCTCAACAGCCCATTTTGGGCCTTGGGCTTCTGAAATAACTACCGCAACATAGTTTATCAGTTTGGTATTCAGAGCAGCAATCTACTGTCAGCTTCCGAAGTATCTTCCCATTTCTTCCTCGGCTTTCCAAGTAGAGTTCTTTTTGGCTATGTTTGTTCATTCTACATGGCACACCCATTGTTGTTTGAGTAGTTTCAAGCATGTGGAAATATGTGCACAATCGAGCAGTTTGCACAGCTGATCATTGTAATGGAACCTCCATTCCATTTTTTTTCATTCGAGCATGTCTAGAGCCTTTTCGGAATCCTTTTTTAACGTACATGTTTCACTTTTATATGATATCATAGGCTTAGTCAGTGTTTTATATATGTGGAGCTAATTTTTTCTATTTATAGTTCTCTAACTTAATGAAAAGTAATCTTTGTTTACTATATTGATATGCCGTATAATTTAAACCTTCTCGGCTCCTTCCTTGTCAAGGTGGACATCTAGAAGTGATCCACGTTTAACCCTTTCACGCATATGGGACACATTTGTCCCCTGTATTATTTTCAATTTTATGCTAAACTTATTGAATCAAATCAATTTGTAAGTTATTTTTCACAAACTCAATAGAATGATCTAATACATTCACATTGGCAGCACAAAAAAGAAACTGATTAGATAGAAAAAATATTGGCACGCATCTGTCAGTTTTTAATCGACTATAAGTTTGTTTTATTCTGATTTTTAAATATATTCTTTGGTAAGTTTTCTGTGTGTTGCATGTATATTTCGAAAGTCTTAGCAACTAAATATGATAATTCTTGAGAATAATTGTAAAGGAACGCGGATGTCACAGTATGCACGAACGGAGTCTTTTGATGATACTTCATAACTTGACTAAATACCTGTCTTTGTGATGTTTTCTGTGTTCATATAAGTACTTTTTCTGAAATATAGTTCAAAGTTCGATTTATTTGTTTCAGAATATGTCAACAAGAAGAAAAAGAGAGTTTGCATTAACGGATAGTGAGATTTTCAAGCTTTTAGTGACAGACAATAATGCAGTGACTAATTTTGATGAGCTAGTTGACAATACTATTGTTCTTGAATCGGACGATATGTATATCAAAATAAAAGACGTTTCGCTCTCACTAGCGCAGAGGTAAAGGCTTTCTTTAGGATGAACTATGTGATGCGATATCATATCTTGCCTACGTTCCTCAGCTATTGGTCCTCAGACCTGATATGGGATTTCCTTAAATCGCAAACATAATAACACTCAATCGATTTAAGGAGATAGGAAGAAATTTACACTTTAGCAATAATAATGACGAACCATCTAAAGCTCAACCTTTTCATGATAGAGCGTATAAGGTTCGACCAGTTTCAGACCACTTTAATAAGAGCTTTCAAAGAGCCATGATAATCATGATACTTCAGGCGATCGATGAACACATGATTCAAAGGTCACAATATAAAGAAACAGTACGCAAAAAATAAACCCGTCTAGTGGGGATTTAAAATGTGGTGTAGAGCTGACTCAACCACTGGTTATTTATTTGAATTTGACTTATATACTGGTAGAAAACAAGGTGGTGCTGAAACTGGATTAGGAGAGTCTGTAGTTTTACAATTATCAAACAGTTTACAAGGTCTAGGTTGCGAGCTTTACTTCGATAACTTTTTCAACTCTCCGAACCTACAACATGAATTGGCCAGCATGAATATATGAGCTTGTGGAACAGTTCGTCCTGATAGGGAGAATACACTCAAAAATGTGCCTACCGATAATAGTATGCAAAGAGGACAAACGTTTGCCACCAGTTCCCAAGGAACTCTTTTATTAAATGGGTGGACAATAAAGCTGTTTTGATGTTGAAAAACTTCTTGTCCCCAATATCTACAGCTACCGTGAAGAGGAGGCTTCATGGAAGAGGCGAGAAAATCAATGTCACATGTCCCGCAGTCTCGGTAAAATATAATAAAAACATGAGAGGCGTCGATTTGATGGACCAAAGAAAAGTTACCTATGAGGTGGACCATAAAGCAAAAACCAAATACTACTTGCGATTATTCTTTGGTTTACTTGATATTGCTATGAAAAATGTTTAGATAGTATACAGTAAAATGCACGAGGGAAAATAAATCGAAGAAACACTGCTTTCAAGCCTGGACTTTCGCCAGGTTCTGAGTTGTTCCCTCATTACTGGTTTCTCGTCTCATCAGAGAGCTCCTCCATCTTCCGTAATGACGAATAAGCGAAATCGTCACACACAAAAAAGGGGTATGTCTTTTCATTTCATTGTAAAGGTAAATATTAGGTAGAGTGTGTACAATGTACCAAATCTCATGTTGAGAATCGAACAAAAAATATTTATTCAACTTGCAATGTTCACTAAAAAATCAATTGTTTCCAACGCAGGTTTTGGATTTCTACAATATGTATAAAGTTTTCATCAATATTACTTGTAAATTTTCATATCTGTAGTTTCTCTTAATTTTAGACTTTGCGCAACCTTTGATGCATACTGGGACACATTTGTCCCATGTTAAAAAACATAAAAAATTAAATTGAATATTTCATAATTTTATGTTTAAGTGGATCTAAATAAAAACCAGGCTTAAAACTCTGTTGTGTCCTTCTAAAGACTATGTGCCAGTAAGGGTTAAAAGGTTGGAGGCTCTTATAGTCAAGTTATGTTGGGGTGGTGTGTGGCATCTTATTTGGGTCATGAAAGCGCTTTTGACTTCATTTAACCTCAAGCCAATTTCTTTGCTCTGAAGTCCAGTGTTAAGAATGCTTCTTCAGTGACTGGAATCGATCTAGGCATAATTTTGATGTCATCGGCAATTACACTATACAGGTATATTTGTGTCGTCTTGGATAATAGCGTGCCTATAAACTCTGCAGAAGTCTTTCTAGTATGGAGTAATTCCATCTCTCTATTTTGGATCAGTTTCCATTTTGAAGACATTTTTTAGGTCCCCATTGACCTTTGTCTGTTACTCTGTGTTTTCTATTGTCAGCTTAATCTTGCGGACGAGTTCGGTATGGATGCCAAACACATTATTTTGAACAATGAGTCGTATGTTTGTTTGACGTCTACAAATTTGTGCATAACAATTTTAAATACCCAGCATTCCCTTGTTGTAGACCTTGCATCCAATTATTTTGGAGCGTATTTTGTAGGATACGCACAGTAGGAAAATGCCTCCATTGTTTATGCAGCAAAGCTTGTCTCCCTTTTTGTGTATCGGGTATATGATACTTCTACGCCAATTATGCGGTAATCGTTCCGCTTCCCATATTTTGTTTATTAGTATATGAAGCAGAGTACTTAGGTGAGTTTCTCTTTCATAGAGCAGGTTTGAAGGTATTCTATCCATATCAGGGGCCTTATTTTTTGCAAGGTCGCGTATGTCTGCCTCTATGTAGTTGAAATTGGAAGGTAAGATGAGGACATCTAGTTCGGTTCCGGAATCGCTTTTAGCTTCATGGTTGATTGTAGGTGCTGTGAAAAGCTCTTGGAAATTATTGCCATTATATATTCTTGCACAGACTTGTATGTGGCTTGTAGCCAACCTATCTTTTTTGATGGAGACATACGCCGATCTGGCTGGTTGAAGGTGATTATTTTGTGGCTTATTGTCAGTTATTTTTCCTTCTGCATATTTGATTTGCCTTGCGTTGAAGGTCTCTTAATTTATTAATTTATTTATTTAAAATTCCATTCAACAGATTAAAGACAATCCAATTACAAGATGGAACAAAACAAACAGAAAAGAAAATTAATGCAAAGTGAAAAAATTAATATATAAAGAAATTCCATGAATTAGCAATGGTAAATACTAAGTTGGAAAAAAAAAATACATATAAAATTAAATTAAAGAACAAACTAGTCTAGTATTTACTGCAATTGAGTTGTAAGGATCAGGCTTCTTATCCTTAATTTAAAAACAACGTATGAGTCGGAAAAAGGACCAAGCTCAAGCTTACCATGATTTCTTACCATTCGTGTAATGGGAGAGTGAAAATATAAATTTGTACGGGCATACGGTACTACGAAATAATCGTTTGCCCGAGAAAAACGCGATGATTGGCGAATACGTAAGTCTGCATACAATGATGATGAAATTTGATTGTGCCAGAGTTGACATAGAAAACACTGCAACGGGACGACAGAGTAGGCAGACGTAAGAAAGATAAACGGCAGTCATAGGGTTGATATGGGATTTTGAATTCGTAAAACCAGACACGAGTAAATTTTCGCTGAATATTCTCTAACGAGTTAATGAGGTAGGTGTATTGAGGAGAACAAACTACAGAACAATATTCAAGGATTGGGTGGACAAGCCAGATAAACAAGCGGCCGGGGGTAGATGGATTGATAAATTTACAAGCATGCCTGAAAATAAGTTCGAATATTTTTGAGGCCCTAGTAGTCGCGATTAGAATGTGTGCATTAAAATTGAGCTTAGGATCAAAAGTAACACCGAGATCTTTAGCAGAGCTCACAGCAGCGAGTGGGACTTCATTTAACATATAGGTGAAAATCAGCGGAGATTGATTTAGATTAAAAGTCATTTGATAGCATTTGGCAACATTAAAACAGAGGTAGTTGCACGAGCACCAGATATTTAGTGCAATCAGGTCCATCTGAAGATATTGTCAATCTTGCACAGACCTGATAGCTCGCAATACTTTGAATTTATTGGCATACAGTAGGCCATACCAGACGCTTGAGTAATTTCGAGAAACAGAAAATTAAGGAAATAGGACGATAATTGGACACAGAAGAAGGATCACCACTTTTAAGAATAGCAATAACGTTTGCTCTTTTTCAATAAATACGGAAAGTACCAGTCTTTGGACTGAGGTTGAAGAGAAAAGCCACAGGGGTAGAACGCGAAGACGCTAATGACTTGACAAAAATATTCGGTAAACCATTAGGACCAGGTGATATATTAGGATTAAGTGAATTAATGAGGGATTCAACTTCAATATAGTCAGTGAAAAGTGAAGAAATGTCATGGTGTTTTAACTGGATTGGAGACATGAGAAGAAGGAATAAAAGTTAACGAGAAGAACTAAGAGAACAAGTTGGAAATATCTTGTGGAGAAGAGCTAACGATATTATTCCAGTGGACTGAAGGAGGGATAGAAGAGGAGAACTTGTAATATCTAATGTCTGAACCCTCCAAGCTACTGAGATAGTTTTTCATTGCAACTTTTTGTCCTTTTTTACTACAACACGCAGATCACAAAAACGGGCTCTAGATTCTTCAGTACCACAACGCTTTAAACGGCGGTGTGCCTTACTTTTAACATTCAAGGCGCAAAGTACTTGTTTAGTTAGGCATGGTTTCTGCTTTACTTTGCGAAGAGCTTGTAAAGGTGTGAAGTGTTTAATCAACTCTAAGAGGTTATTATAAAAGAGAGCTTCCTCACTCCAAGTTATCAAAAAACCAGCCAGTCAACCAAGTTCAGTTCAGAAGCCAGAGCTTTTGTAGTTTGCTTTGAAGAAGTTGAATTTTGAAGAAGGAGCATAAGTACGATGTGTCAAAGGTGCAATTGAGAGATCGAGCGATAATGGCGGATGTTGGCTATCAATGTACACAAGAGAATTCGATGCTAGGGAAGCAGAAAGACAGTAAAGGGGAAAGTTAGAAAGCACCCGACCATTAGTATTAGGGATATTATTAAATTGCGTCAGTGAACAGAGTGACAGAAACGAGGAAAGTGATAAGAAAGATACATCGGTTGATGAAACATAGAAAGGAAGGTTCTTCGTCCATTGCATTGCTTCCAAATTAAAATCACCACATACTAAAATTAAAGATTGCGGATGATGCAAGAAGACATACGGCGAAAACTCGTCAAAGATTGTCTCATACACATATAGGGTTATTCTTTTTACGCTTGGGAAAGCAAAGCTAAAGAAAACACATAAAATATTCAGAAGGAAACGAAATTTTTTATTCAACATAAAGATTGAAACTTGCCATTATTTATGAAATGCAACATTATTCAAATGTCCTCCACAGGATCTCTTACAGGCCTCAATCCTTTTGAGGTAATTCTCAATGACTTTTTGGCACATTTCCGGCAATATCTCGGTCATAATTTCACGAATATTGGTTTTCAATTGCTCAAAATTTTGAGAATTGTTTGCGTAAACACGATCTTTTACATGGCCTCATAAAAAGAAATCCAAAGGTGTTAGGTCGCAGGATCTTGCGGGCCAATTGACATCACTCAATCTCGAAATTACGCGTCCTGGAAATTTCTCTTGCGAAAGTGCTCGATTAGCCTATGTTGTGTGGCTTGTGGCTTCGTCCTGTTGGAACCGCATGTTGTCCAGATCATAATCTTCAATTTCTCTCCAAAAATAATCAGTTAACATCCATGTAATGGCTCTTCCTTGATCGTTTTGAAAAAATACGGGCCAATAACACCACCAGACCATAATGCACACCCAACGGTCACTTTTCCGGATGCAAAGGCTTTTCTGCGATCACCTGAGGATTTTGAGAGCCCCATATGTGGCAATTCTGTTTATTTACGTAACCACTGAGTGAAAAATGAGCCTCATCACTAAAGAAAATTTTGTTCAAAAAATCGTTATCAATAGCTTGTTGTTCAATCACCCAATTCGCATACATTCTGCGTTGTTTGTGGTCTTGAGGCTTAAGTTCTTGAGTGAGCTGGATTTTGTACGGGTGAAAGTGCAAATCCAAATGCAAAATCCGCCACAATGAGCCGTAAGACAAGTCCAAATGTTGAGTACGCCGAGGAATCGACAAATTCGGGTCTTCCTCCACACTTTGAGCAACGACAGCGATATTTTCAGCAGAACGAATATTGCGACGGTACATAGGCCTTGCAATATTAATAACCGATCCAGTCTCTTCAAATTTTCTCACTGTGTTCGAAATTGTTTGCTGTGTGGGCCGGTTATATCGACTGTAATCGGCTCGTAAAGCCCTCAATGTTGATACAGCAGAATCACCGTTTTTATAATAAAATTTAATAATTTCAACGCGTTCTTCGACTATTAAACGATCCATATTTTTAAATGGCAAACCTTCAACTAAAAAACACGCTTTGAATGACATTTAATTCTGACAGATGTCAAATGGCAGGGTTATACTTTCCTACCATGAAATAGATAACCCTGTACAAAGAAGAGTTATAGACAGAGGAAACTAATAATGATGTATTGTTAGGAAGGGAAATCTTGACAAATGCACAATCCACAACTCGGGAAAAGTAAAAGTCAGCACAAACAGAACCACATACTGTATTACTAGCGGCCACAAGGACTCCACCTCCATCTTCTTTATTTGCAGAGGCCAAATACCGATCACAACGGTAAATATCAAAATCAAGGGAAATTTCCGAGTTTAAGATGTTGTATTTAACCAGGTTTCTGTAAGACATATAAATACATCTTCGCTGAGCTGTAACGATAAAAGAGCTCATCAAGCTTGGTCCTTAGCCCTCTTACATTTCTGTAATATAATGAAACATTGGAAGTTAATTTATAGTTATGAAATCTTATACTAGTTCGTAGGTTGCGGTCTTTGCGGTGTACAAAAGGACTTCCTTCTTCTTGAGCTGAATTGTTTAATAGGGTTCAGGTGGCCAGGCTTCAGGATTCAAAATAGTATCACAATTTGAGGGCACTGTAAGTTTGAAAGAAGCTACCACTCTGTCCTCGAGATCATCCTTAGTCAATTTGTGGCAACTTATAACTTTAACAGCTGGCCCAATTTTTTGCAAACGTAGTTTTTTAGTTAATTCGCAGTTGTATGGTAGCTTAGGTGCGAAATAAAGATCTCCTTTGGAGGGGATACGATGTCAAATGGTGGGACTTCGCCATCCAAATTCAGAGTAGCCACAGCACCAGATGAGGGTGGAAGACTAGGCAAAGGATTATTTTTAGTTTTAGGGATCACCCCCCGATTGATTGATCCTTTTAATACGAATTGATCTTCAGATACACTCCTTGTATGCGCGATTTTGTTAACTTACCATATCTTGGCATTCAATATGGAACCAGCCATTCTGCTGTTTTTTCAGTTGATATCCCAGAACTTTCTCTGCAGTCTTTGTGATCACACCTTTGATCAATTTGCATATTTTTCGGATGTCATTGCTATGTTCCTTCACCCATGGGGTTGGGATGGTATAGCTTAACAACGGCATGCATATATATGGAGTTTACCACGCTATCCTATATTTTGTTTAGCTCATACCCCTGGCATTAATGGTCTAGCCTGTTTTGACTTTGCTGGAGATGCGGTATTGATGGATAATGGTCAAAGTACGCCTTACCCAATAAGTGGATGTCTAGAATACTGATGGTAGCTCCTTGTTGTATAAGAGTACTGCTCATTTTTGCTGGATACCGTGTGAAGACTGTACCCTGTTGTTGTTCCTCGATGAGCCTTCTATTGGTCAATTTTCACGTTGAAAGCTCCTTGAATAATTTTAACATCATTTGAAGGCAGAGAATCGACGAGGCGGTCCACTCCAGGTATTGAAAAATGGTCTTTGATTTCTTACTCTTTATGTTCTATTGGTGCGTGGTAGTTAATCAGCCAGATGATGAAACATGTTGCTTTGAGCCGTATCGGGCAGGTTAGCTCGTTTACTGGCTTAAACTGGTTGACTATTTGCTTGATTTTGGGGTCGTTTCTCCTATCTAAAACCTTTTACCTGTCTAGCCCCGCGCTCTTTATATCTGGATGGTGGAAGGTGTGCCATCTATTTGGTTGAATAGATTGGCAATTGGTAATTTCAAAAAATTAGACATCAAACTATACGAAGCAAATGCCCCGCCATTCAGAAGAAAAGAGTGTGAGGCAACATTTACGAAAAGTTTTAGGTAGGTGAAACTCACAACGTATCCTCACCAACGAAGGTTATATGGATGCGTTTTTTCTCAAAGCTTCATTTAAGTCTTAATGAGGAGTAGTGCGTTCA
This sequence comes from Odontomyia ornata, assembly GCA_963969285.1. Classification (NCBI taxonomy): domain Eukaryota; kingdom Metazoa; phylum Arthropoda; class Insecta; order Diptera; family Stratiomyidae; genus Odontomyia; species Odontomyia ornata. The sequence continues at coordinate 381,772,532 of OZ017738.1, forward strand.
CAAGTGCATTCACTAGTATATGGCTTGCTGGAAAAGGAATCTTGACATTTCTGAGTACTAGTCGGTCTCAACTTGATACCTAGGAGTACTAAAGCTGTACTAACTACATGTCTACCATCGCGAAGCCCACAGTGGCCACAAAAACGGTTCGGATAAATTCATATCTTTATGTGTTTTGCGTGACAAGCGAATGTATATCCTTTTTAAATCATAGCTGCATTTTTACAATGATTGCATAAGCATTTTTTTAAATATTTCGCCAATACCTCATTTCATAACTATTTATCAATGTAGTCCCTACCGGTGGAGTAAAACTTTGAAACTTATAATCTTCTATCCAATATGCAACTCAAAATCTAGTGTCAAAATTCAATTGAATCATTTCATAACACAGAGCCAATCTATTGAGTCTCTGCTTTCGAAAATTTGCTGATAACAATATTGGTAAGCAGGAAATGAATATGAATGGGCAAATATCTACTTGTGATTCGATTCAATTGCTTTTACAGTTGACTACCAACCAGCGGCAAACTCATATGCTGCATCCGTTTACATCTTACTTTCGTTTTTATTAAAAAGCTACTTTGGTAGGAGTTTCGGTTTAGTAGGGGGAGATAATGCTGAGACTGGCGAATAGTGTTAGAGTACTCTCTCAATAACCTTTATCAAATATTATATCATAATACCTATGACATGTGCAAATTTACATATGTATGTATCTTTAAAGGATCTTTAACAATGCAATCTCAGTTCTCGTACCCATTTTTCACTTTGTTGGCCCACATGCGTGACAAAATATAACAGGAAAAGTGTGTAATGACCTCATTGCAACTCTAAGTTGTGGAAATTGGTTTCACGCACTATATCGCTACAAATAGCACACACGACATGTAGAATGCGTGATACAAGGACACGACACTGAAAATAGCCCAACACCCTTCATGGAATGTACATACTCGTACATTTGAACGGTATAGTTGTTGCTTGCATCTGCAACAAACGACTTGTTGTCACCTATATGATGGCAGGCGGTGGCCCCACAAAGTCGCTGTTTGGGAAATTGCTTATATCAGCACTTTTCCTTTTCATCTAAATGTACCATAACGAATGGAGGATGAATCATACAGAAGATGATTGCTTTTTGATTTTTTCTAAAAGAGAATTTCAAATGGAAGCAATTAGACGGATTGCTGAGCTTTTCTTTGGACGGAAGGATGGAAACGCCAACAAAGATATGTGTTCGTACCGTACAACAAGATTTTTGAGTAAGTTACATTTATTCCGCTACTGAAAAGACTCAAGAAGAAAATTTAGTAATTCTTCCCAGAAATCATTACTAAGAAAGTTTGGTCAAATCATTCTGGTGTGTTCTAAAAATAAAATTTGCAGAAAATCTTATGGATGCTTAAAAATATAGTGAGCCCATGATGGTTTTGTAATAAGCTCCTTTTGATTTTGTTTCCCTAGAAATAGGAAGAAACATTGATTTTTATAATTTTAAGGCCCATCTAGTTTCTATGAGCAAATACCACGAGTATTGAGAATAACAGTATAATTAATTACATTCGTTCGTCTTTAATCTGTGGCTTTTAGGTAAATTTCTCGAGAGAAATTTACCTATTGCGGAGAGCATCATATATATATATATATATATATATATATATATATATATATATATATATATATATATATATATATGGGATATAACGAAATTTGTGACCACGATAGAGGTTGCAATTTTGCTTCGATTTTCACCAAATTTTCAGGAAAGGTGTATTGGGTAATTATCTCCGTTAAGTTCGTGAACCAGCTATATCGGCCGGGCAAAAACAAAATGGCGGCCATTTTAGACGAAAAATCGTCATTTCTGTTCTGACCAAAGTATAGCTCCGATTTGGATGAAATTTGGTACAAAGGTTCATTGCTGTATGTGATGAATCCCACAATAAAAAATCCAAAGTCGGTACGGCAGAAACAAAATGGCGGCCGCTCAAAGGTCGAAAAACGTGCAAAATTTTGTTGTTGTAATAGTGGTCAAAGCTTTCAACAGATTTTCATGAAATTTGATAGCTTGATAGAAATTATAAGTATCTAAAGAATTACGTGAAAAAATTGGAGGTCAGGTTGCAAAAAACAAAATGGCGGCCAGTTAAACGGCAAAATTTCAAAGGCTTTTTAAAGTCGCAATTTTAATCCGACATATACGAAATTCAGTTTCAAGATAGACATTATTTAGGCCTACAACCTTTGATATTTTGGTGATCATGCATGAGCAACTTTCAAAATGGCGGCCGTTTAAATATGCGTTTTTTTCAGGTTTTTGTGGCCCTCTAGCGGTCACATTTTCCAGCGGATTTTGATGAAACTTGAGATTATGGATCTCTGTACTATGTTCTTGTATTATGCAGGAAATTATTAAAATTGAATGAAAAATAAAAAAGTCGAAAATATAAAGCCTAATATTTTTAGCTGCCATTTTCTTTAAAAATTGAATTATTTTGCCCTGTTTAGAGTGAAACTTCTATTTGAACGAGATAGTACATTGATTGATGAGTTCCTAGCATACAAAGATTTAAAATAATCCAAAATAAAATGCATGCATTCAAAATGGCGGCCCCCAAAGGTCAGAAGGCAAGCGCAATTCGCCATTTTAGTGCCAACTGAAATAATGAATATTTTTCATGATAACGTTTTAAATGACTTTACTTGATAGAATTTATAAACCAGACCATTTTTAAGATATTGTAAAATCTTTTTAACAATCCCCTAAAAAAATTATAAAATCGCGACTTGTCTGTCTGTCCGTCCGTTTGTTCGTGCATCAAAACAAGTTTTCTCGCAAACCACATGAGCTAGAATGAGGAAATTTTCTACGTAGGTCAAAAGTGGTGCCTCTTGAAATTTGCAGTGCAAGAAAATATTTTAAGGTATTTTAAGGGTGGTCTCCCCATACAGGGGGGTGGCATACAATTTTTTTTATTTCTGTAGCAGCCAAGATTCTCAACAGATTCCGTTGAAACTTGAAATTATAAGTTATTAACGCAAGTTAATTTAATTTAATTATGCAAATCGAATGACAAATGAAAGAGTCGAAAATTTACAGCTTAATATTTTTAGCAGCCGATTTCAATAAAAATTGAAATGACGGCCCTCATAGTTCAGAAAAAAATTGAAAATGTATATATTAATGGCAACGCAAGTGCTGATTAAACTTTCATGGAAATCTTTTGAAATTAACTATTCGAGCTATTTAAGCCTTTGTGTGGTTACCACTGTGAACTGTGTAAACAGCAAATGCGAGAAGGGCGAAACCGGTATTTATATGTTTACAACAATTTATGATCCGCCGATTTTCAATATGTAATCCATACGTATGCAACTCAATTTAATTAGCAAAATATTTGCGCCCCGATAAAAGGTATCTAAGAACGAACGTGGCCAGATTTTTTTTATGTTAATAAATACCCATGTGGTACTACGAAAATTGCAGAAAGAAGTTGAGTAGCAGGCAAGCCAAATTTTTTTTCGAAGCTTTATGCTACATACGAGAAATTTACCTTTCCGGCTGGTGCTGCCAACGGGGATTTTTTTAACTGCAACGATACACTCAGAAAAAATTTCGTAGGATGATTCCAGTTATTCTTTTTCATTCGTTTTTTGAATATTCACCGATATATATGTATATATATGTATATATATATATATATATATATATATATATATATATATGTATATATATATATATATATATATATATATATATATATAAATATATATATATATATATATATATATATGTATATATATATATATATATATATATATATATATATATATATATATATATATATATATATAAATATATATATATATATATATATATATGTATATATATATATATACACGTGTATAAATATATATATATATATATATATATATATATATATATATATATACATATATATACATATATATATATATACATATATACACATATATAATGCAAAACTTCACCAGGCTAAATGCACTTAAAAGCTAAGTAAATTATACTCAATGATACTTGATGAAACTGAAATCAAACAAAATGCCCAGAACTAAAAATTTGGCAGAAAACCATCGTAAATTTAGCGTAGAAACTTTAAATTGGATACTTCGAGGTAAATTTTGGTGATTTACCCAAATATCTAGAATAAAATAAATTAATAAAATTCTGGTCAACTTTTCAAAAGCTTTTGCAGACCCCAAAATGGCTTACATTTTAATTTTACTCAGGGTTCCCTCTCAATCTTCCCATCGAAATTTGGTGTAACCTACGCTTTGCAAATATTATATTTTTAATTATTATTTTAAGTTCTTTGGTTGAGGCGTTTGAACCCGGTTGCTTTCCGAAGGAAGCGGTAAGCACTACTCGATTGTCGCCAATAGGCCTCGATTAACCGCCAAATGAAAAATTGTCCACTGGATATGCAGGTCTTTAAAGCGCTTGCCAATTCTGGCGAGGACGAAATAGCAATGGGTTTGGCAGAGTAAAGAAGAAGAAAGTCTTGGCTTACACAAGAATTCCCTTCTCCTTCGGTTGGATTGAATGTTCTGTAACTACTCCCAAGCCAAATTTAAAAATTCCCTTCAAATTTATTGCTAAGTAATATGATAGTTATTTAAAATGTTGTTTTTTTTTCATAGCACATATATCTTCCCTAAATATAAAAGAAAAAATCTATCAAGGGCTAATTCCTATTGAAAATGGGGACCCTCAATGTTTTTGCCGTACCTCGTATCTTCAAAGTCGTTTCTTCCCATCATCTTAATATTTGTTCTTTCGGTGAATAATTTTTGCAGTTATACGCGTTCTGATCTGTAGTCTTCTAATTCGAATCTAATTGAATATCTTGGTAATCAATCTCTTATGTTTGAATATCTTGGCAATTAATCTGCATCAACTAAATCCAGTATCACACTCGTTCAAATTTGCGGTCTTCTAATTCGACCTCGTATGTTTGAATATCCTAGCAATTGATTTCATATGTTTGAATACCCTAGTAATTAATTTGGGCATTTTAAAATCATTTTACAATACCCTACTAGTTTCGCGTCCTGTCTGTCCGTCTGTCTGTCCGTCCGTCCGTCCGTGTGTCACACCACTTTTTCTCGCAAACTACATAAGCTAGAAACATAAGATTTGGTGGGTAGGTGCGAAGTGACGCCCTCTTCAAAGTTTCACCCCGAAAAGAAATTCATAAGGTCTTTAAGGGGGGTCTCCCCATATAGGGGAGTTGCCCCTGAAAAAAAGTTTTCATCGCATGTATGCAATATGGGTATCAAATGAAAGGTCTTAATGAGCACTTTTCAAAATGGCTTAAAATGGCTTAAAATGCTTTGAGGGGTGCAGGGGAAGGGGAAATGTACGAAAACTTTTTTTACAAATGATCGAATGTTTATTTTATTATAAAGAAAAAAGTATGTCGTTAATAGTAAAAAATAACATCAGGCAAATGATGACTACGACACGCTTACAGGATCATATTCTTTTCATGAAATTTTCCATAACCAAATCGCAAATTGGCTGCCCGATGTCCTCGATAGCCTCACGAATTCTATCTTTGAGGTCTTGAATCGACGCTAGGCTGTTGGCGTAGACCTTCTCTTTCACGTGGCCCCAAAGGAAGAAGTCACAAGGTGTTAAATCACAAGATCTATTCAAAATAACACCTCTTATTGGAAAACCCTATATGTAGGAATTTTGATAAAAATTTTAGAAACGGTTTGTATTATTGATGTGTTATCATGACTAATTAAACGACGGGGTCAAAACACTTGAAACAAAATGGCGGCGAATATAAAAATATAATAGCCCTAATAAATCTTCGAACTCAATTTATGGAATATGTTTATTCTTCTTTGTAGCCCTCTCGGTCCTTTGCTTAGAGATAGTTAGAGTATCTCATTTTCATGACCGTATTGATTTTTTTGGAATTTGGTTTGGTCAGTACCATGCTCCCGTGTGCTTTCTCAGCTATGATATGATCTGATTTAATCAGTACATATCACCACTATATATTGTTTGATTTACTAATTGCTTTACAATACCCTTCTGGTAGGAGCACTCTCCTGCAACTTCAACTTGTTTACTCTTCCATAAGGTACTTCGAAAAATTGGTGGTTTTTTTGGTTCCCTTGCAGTTATTGATATTTTTCAGCATTTAATGTCGCATCATTGGGGAACCAGTAAACCCATTGTGTGACCCCGGGACCATTAATTTCTAATTGCCAATTTTGAGAATTGGTGAATTTGAAATAGAATCGGCTATGTTGAAACTCAAAGATTTCAATATTTAAGCTTTGGTAGTAACAGCGATAGGTGGAGATAACAAGTTCACTTTATAGAGAGAGTTCAATAATGAATTAGGATCTTGTCGTTCGAATTTACAAACAAAGACTTTTACTTTTTTAATGCAACTAGAAACATAAGTGTTTGTTTAAATGCAAAATTCAGTATGCAGAATGTGTAATTGCTAAAGAAGTCTAGTTTGTGGCCGAAAAGGTTTTTTCACCACATCTCAAATTTACTCACGATTTCCACAACAAAACCTCCGGACTTTGCTCATGATATAGAACCCTGAAAAACCGGGGTTTTCCCGCCCAATAATAGAAAATACTTATGATGTTCTTTTAAACCAAGCTTACACTCTCACCATGCATATCTACCTCTCTGAGAAACCTTACACAAATAAAATCTCGAATAAATTCAATTAGGGAAAAGATGTATAAATTACAAATCCGAGTAATATAATTCAACAATAAAATAGTTTCAATCCTGATAAAGATTGACTTTATAGTTCAAACCAAATAGTCTCTTGGTCACTATAATCGATGAATTTGAGGCCCGTAGCAGTCTACCTTCACCAAAATGTTGCCGATTCAACGCTATGTTGCACTCTACACTTTGTTTCAAATCACATCAAACATTTCGAAAGCCGTATTTTCAACGCATTTGCAATTGCCATGAAAATTATTCAACCCTAACGTAGTTGTAAATTTTCTTCCTTAAGTTAACTTTCACTCTGGTACTCACCATAAAAACTTGCGCTCCTATACGTCACTGTCAAACGGGAATCCACACATCAGGCCTCAGCTGTTTTTCACCACTGTTACAATCTTTGCGCGAAAGGGAGTTAACTTTTTCTTCTGGGAACTTGGCACGAGCATTATATCACGCACTTATTCCACGGCGTTTTTCGTGATTCGGACCACTACTCTATAATGAACAAGTTTTGATGCGACACCTCCAATAGCTTTGAACAATGAAGATCAGTTACCCCAAGGTACCAGATAAACAAGCTAAATGATAGCTCAGTATCGTCCACATCCATGTCACTGCCTGGAAATCTCATCAAAATATTCCTAGATGTAGGAGAAAGTAGTGATGATATCAAAACCATGTAGAAAATGGCAAACGGGACAACAGAAGCGGCTAAAGAGTTCTGGTCGTATCGGCCAAGGAAAAGTAGGAACGACTGGTACGGCAAAGAATGCAAGGAAGCAGTTGCAAGAATGAATCAGGCGCACAAAAAATATATCCAGTGACCAACTTGGGCCAAAAACACGCACTGACGAGAAGCTAAAACAATGGGCCGAGAATAAAATAACTGGCCATCAACCCCAAGATCCAACAAAGGCAGGTCGGCGTATGCCTCTATTTAACAAATAACATACATAGATGACGACTTTAAGCCACAAACAAGTCTCTGCAAAAGTACACAAGAATAAATCCTAGGTAACACAGTTGACATCAAAAATAGATGAGTGCAATACTTCCAGAAACTATTCATGGCGCCCCCAATAACTGCTGAGACTATGAACTTTCTAGAAGCAGAAAAAACGGTCCCAGTTTCACCACCAACCAGAGATGAAATATAGTCGATCGTACGTGACTTCTGAAAAGGTAAGGCTCTTAGAATAGATGAAATATCAGCATAATTGGTTCAGAGGGAGGTCTCCATGTAAGTAACCTTCCCACCAATTAATATGCAGAATATGGTCAGAGAAGCACTTACCAAAGGACTGGTGAAAAAATATAATATGATCTGTGCACAAAAAAAGAAGACAAGCTAAGGTGTGGAAATTAAAGAGGCATTGTTTTACTATGTACATCATAAAAGTTGCTTTCCAAAATAGTGGAAATAAAATTAAAGCCGTACTATGAAAGCATTATAGGAATGTATCAGGGATGATTTCAAAGTGGATAGTCTAAAATAGTCCAAATATTCTCAGTGAAGCAGTTGCTTGAAGAATGCTAGAAATATAACATTGATATTCACCAACTTTTTGCAGACTTTAAGTAAGCAAACGACCGAACCGACGAAAATTCTCTGAATGAAATAATGCTTGACTATAGTGTTCCAACAAAACTAGTCTGCATGATCAAAGACACGATGGTAAGCCCAGACTCCTAAGTTAAGGTGAATGGTCTAAAACAAAGCAATAAGCTTACCTTAATGCCCTTTATATTGCATTGGGAAACTTTATCAGTATGAGAACAGCCAAAACCTTCGGCACACTAATGCTCAAGTTCACACAATTCGCAGCATACGCTGATGTTGTCAATATTGCCTTATATGCAATAGAAGCATTTCTAGGCCTACAATCTGAGGCAAATGAAATTAGTTGGCTAACGAGTCAATGAAACTATAACAATTTTGTGATCTCGGAGGTACCTGAATAGAAGACGTGTCAAGAAGGATAAGATTTTTTTTTTGTGGTTGCGAGGTGAAAGTCATTTACGCACTGAGTTTAAGACTAACGTGCTCACAAATGACTGCACTACTCACTAAACACCTTCCCTGTTAACCCAGGGATCCCAGCTTGCAACCATTTGACGCATTACTTCGGGCCAGGTATCGTTTTGTTACGGCGGGTGGCTCCATCAAGCTGGGGGAAACCTCCTCTAGTAGAACGGGAGGGGGAAAGAAGAATTCTCAAGCAAGTGATCCTTCAGTCCTGAATGCTGTGAGTCCCTTTTATCCTTTAGGGCTGCCCAAACATAATGTGCCACCTAGTTCCAATTCTCAACCAATTCAAACATCACTGTGACTATACTACTCAGGGTAAGCTCATTTGTCTCCCTACAGAGGTCCCATCACAGCTTGCCCCATTTCGTGCACACAAAAACTGTGCGGCAGGCATCATTTTCCTCTTTTGGGCAAAATCGACGATTGGGGGACCGTGACTTACCAGTCTTGTTCCGGTAAGACTGAAAACATCCATGCCCTTTCAAAAGCTGGGTCAGATAGAATCCGTCTCACCATGCCTTCGATTTAGCGCTTCGTGGAATTTACTCAAGACTGCTGTCAATCGTTGAGTGAGCGCTGTCTCTCCTCACGATCAACAGTCCTCTTCAAGACCTCGTTTTGACGTAGATAAATAGTGTAATGCTCTCTAGTAAGGAGGGCAACAAGTATCACGCTTACAATAACTATCACCGCCGAATCAGAGACTGTTGAATATGAAAATGCAATCCTCAGTGCTCCTATTCTCTTTGTTTGCGCCAAGCGTTTTCGCTATACCTCCTTACTGAGAGATCGCGTCATATTCCTACTCCGTAAAGTAGCACTGAGCATACAGCACCCAACGAGAAGCGTCTTCTTGATGGGTTGGTTCTCCCTGCGTTAGCTGTATGTCGACTCAGCACCGATACTCCCGAAGCAGCCTTCTTAGGCGTTGCCTTGATTTGCCCAAAGAAACTCATCTTCATGTCAAACAGTAGCCTTAGGTACTTCACCACCGGCCTCAATTGAATTAGTAATCTCCAATACTGATCATCCTTACTCTAGGTATCCTCTTTTTTGTCAAGATGACCACTTTGGTTTTCTCCAGTACTAAACTGAACTCGCGAGCAGTCATCCAGTCTGTCACTCAGTGCATTAGCATACCTAGCCTAAGTTTCGCTTGTTCAACGGTGCATTCAGTGACCAGATCCAAAAGATCATCCGCATAACCGATCAAGCGTGACTCGTCTGGCATCTCCAGTCTCAGTAGCCTATCGTAAGACACGTTCCACAGGTATGGACCAAGTGTAGATCGCTAGGCAATACCCAATGTAACTTCCATACATCATATTGTGTGTCGTGTCATAAAGCAGATCCTACAGGTAGTCCCTCAGATGCTGCATTAGATATTCGGGAACTTGGAAAGGTATCTCCAACGTATTCGGAAAATCCACTCTTTTAACGAAGTTGATGATGGAGTTCCTAACGTCGAGTGTCACCAACCGGCGGCGATATGCCTTTGCCTTTCGTACCACGCTCACCTCCTCTAGAATCACATCAATAGTGGAGCGTCGTGCTCTAAGGCCATTGTACCGGACAGATAGGTCCCCAAAAACACGAATTGCGTCAATGAGTCTTCCCTTGATGAGTTTCTCTACCACTTTCCCAGCAGTCTCTACCATACATAAGGGGTGATGTGCATACAGCGATCCAGGATTTCCTCTCCCCTTGCTGATCAGCACGATCCTTGCCACCTTTCATTGTACCGGGAAAATCCCGTCCCGCAGGCATGCATTAAATGTGCTGAGCTGCAAGTCAGGACCGTGTTGATGGACGAATTGCAACACCTCACCTGGAACACAGCCGGGACCTAGAGCCTTCCTTGCTTTCAGTGTAAGGACTGCCTCTTCTTGTTCGAGCTGAGTGAAAAGTGGACACTCGATTGCGGTTTCACAGTGGACAGCGCCAACATTGACGAGGCGGGCGAGGAAGAGAGCTCAGACTTTCTCGTCCATCTTTTTCGCATCATGTATGCAAGACATCCGTTGGGTACCAAACTTCCGCATAACTAGCTTGTAGCCAAGGCTCCATGGATCCATTTTCACATTGTCCACTTGATGTTGCCAGCAGAGAGCCTTGCTGTTGTTGCGGTCATACGTCTCATCCCGTTCAACGCGTGTTGAGCATCTCACTGAAGCTTCTTATACTCCCTTCGCTTTTCAAGGATTTCAGTCTACCACCAGCACACTAGGGGCTTGTCGTGCCACGGTTTTCGAGGGGGCATAGAAGCATTGCAAGCAGTCGTGATGATGCTCATAGTTGAGTTCACCACCTCTTGTCAGTTCTTCTGTCCCCTGCAAATCTCCCTTAAGCGGGGCACCTGCTGTGACCACCTTCGATGTTCCACCCAATTGTAGAAATCTGAAAGCACGGACAGCAGGAGACAACATCACTGATGTCAAACAGAATGCACTGATGATCACTGGTTGAGTAGTCCTTTAATACTCTCCAATTGCGTATCCTCCGTAATGAGAACTCCAAGGCAAATATTACGTCAATATGGCAAACAGTCGGTGTATTTCCGGTGCTCAGTTTGGCAAGTGCAATCCTGGCCACCATTTCTAGGACTAGTTTTCCCCGCGGATCTGTTCAAGGCATAGCCCGTTCAAAGTCTCCTCCAACGTGTACATTGCCGTCTGCGTTCAAAACAGCGCCCTCCAAAGTATTAAGCTTGGCTTGGAAAGATGATATCGATTCGTTCGGCGTTCATACAGACTGAAAGGGGTGGTTCCTCAGCACCGAACTCGTACGAAACCATCTCCCGTCAACAGATCTTCGCCTGAAAATCACTGTTCCAAACCCAGACAGCGGTAGTACCAGTTTCGTTAGGATACCATGATGCTGAACATTAATTGTGGTATTGCTTGCTTAGCAGTAAAAAGTCGGCTTCCATGTGCCTCAAAAACAGCTCAAGGAGGTTTAGGTAGTTGAACTGCGTAACAGGTTTAGCTGCAGGATGTGGACCATCAAAATTCTGATTTCACCTTAGCTAGGGCTTCCTGAAAATACTAACATCTCCCTGATCCCAAGACACGCCGATGATCCTCTTTGCAAAGAATAAAGTCTGCCTGCTTTGCGCACTATTCGCTTTTATGTCGCATTTCACCGCATTTGTAACGTAGGGAACTTGCATGCTCGAGTTGTGTAACCATAGCCAAGGCATCTGAAACATTGAAGAGGCGCTGCTCTTTGCCATTTCCTGCAGAGGACACACCTTATTCTTGCTTTGCCCTTATTCAGAAATTGTTCGGCGTCCTTTTCGGTGAAGTCAATGATGACCATGCGTTGCTCTCTATGGTTTTTTTGGAGTCAACTTTGCTTTGATCCTACCCACGCTATGAAACTTCCTGTTGCTGGCCGCTTCTACCTCAGCCAAGTAAATGACGCAGTGGATGTTTCTTATTTCGATCGTTGTTATCGGCTCGAGCGGGGCTATAGTTGCGCTTTTGCCGAGGACTTTCACTATTATTGTCGGCATTAGTCTTCAAGCTTTCCATCTCCGCGGACATTCCTCAGCACTTCTGCGTAAGATCGGCCGTTTTGGAGTTATGCTAGTAGTAACTGCTGCCAAGGTCTTCGCCGGGGCTTCTTTCTCTCCTTTTCGTACTATGCCCGTGCGAACTTTATTTTCTGGGGTTTTTTGAAGGGTTTTTTTGCAGCTTTTTTCGCTGCTTTTGTCAGCACTGTCTTGAAACCCTGATTTGACGTTCCACGCCCATCAAGCGTCCCCTTCTTTCTTCTATCCTGATCTCCTTCGCTTGGGCTAGCTGCTATTTTCTTTTGATGTTTGTTGGTGGAGCTATCTGTGCGTGTATTTCGGCTTAGCCCTGAGCGCTTCTCCGGCCTTGTGGTCCTCTGCAGTCTTGAACCAGCTTCTCTGGTAATGCGCTATGTTGTTTGGAGCTCCTCTAGTTCAAGGAGCCCAATTTTTACTTCTTCACGCATTTTTGGCGTATGCAGATTTTATTGTTTTTAAAACATCTCCCGCTTTTCACATTAGCATTTCTTCTTCATGTCACTGGGCGGTGATATCAATTTGTAACCATCTTTTTTGAAAGAGGATATCGGCTTCTGCTTCCGAGCGCAGTACTTTCCCACAAATTCGACGGTGCTGATGAAATCACGCAACGACGCTTCATTTGTCTAGTCATTCCTTTTTTTCCTGCCCTAGCCTCTTTATAGACTTAAGAATGGTTCGTTATTATTTTGGCATCTACGACCCTTGTTTCAGTTGCTTTGATAGTGATCACAGCAGTAACCATCGAGCTTTTAATGTTCTTGATATTTTCCTATCTGGTGTCTCCTGCAGAGTTTTCCACTCTTCCTTGTTGGGACGCTCTGGTGTTCGCATCATATTTTTGCTGCGCCCGAACACCACTGGAATCTCCGCCTTAACAAGACTGTCTGTTAATCTCAGTTTTTTCTACGTCTTCACTGCCATTGTATTCAATATTTTTTTTCGTCATCGTTATTACCGCTCCCAATGTGCTGTAAACATCGTAGCTGCAGCCGTTGGTTGCATCGTCGTGGTTATTTTTGCTTTTTTTTATACCTTTTTTTAGGAAGGATCAAACACTGCATAAGCATCGCAGATCAAACACTGCATAAGCATCGCAAATAAACTTTACTACTCCTTACTTCCCATTTTAAGATCCAGAGCTGAGCGCAAACAAAATATGCTTCGTATTTACAAATGTGCTGTGCTGTGCTGTTACATAAACGTGATACATGGACCCTGACAAACGAATTCAAATATGTTAAAAGGATGAATTGTATGACCTATTTGATGAATCACCTCTATCTGTTTGCGTCATGTTATGCAAATTGCGATGGGTGTGCCATGTAGAAAGAATGCAAGGAAACTGGCTAATTAAACGAACACTAAAAGGTAGAGCCTAAGGTAGACATCCAGCAGAAAGACTAAGGACCCTATAGAAAGACACGATGGAAGCTAAAAGCAGATGCTCGTTGGGAGTGATCAACTGGCAAATTAAGTTGCAGCACCGTAATAATTGGAGTAGGTTAATCCTGAACGCGAAGGCCTGAGGTGCACTGATGTACCATAGATCATGATGATAAGGTAAGTAATTTTTTTTCATCAACTTTAAACTCTATCACGTTATAATGTGTCTTTATGTTTTACTTTTATGGTCAATGTGAACAACATAGGATATTCCAAATTGAGTTAGCTTAGTTCATCCAAAGTGGATGGTGGCATAATAATTTTTCTTCCCCTTTCACAACCTGTGTTTCATTGCTTGGTAGCCTAGGTGCAAAATAACAGTTAAACCAGCTTGAAGCTACTAACCATGGACTGGAAATATTTTAAACTGTAGTGTTTAATTGTGATCGAATGTCTGGCATTGGCCTTGTCTTAGGATGCGTGAATGCGCTTGCATGCTAGCGTTCGGGTGTCGTGGGGCAGACTATTCTTCCCCAGCATAAAGCCACACAAAAAAATGTTCGCATTCACAAGTTGTACGTTAAAATATACCAGTTCGACGGTGTCGAGGCTGAGTTAACCTATTGAAGGAACCGTCAAGACAAACGTGACTGATGATGCTCGATTAACACACGCAGGACGCGAGACGATTTCGTCCTTACTCCAAATACTTACGACCCCCAAATAAGAGTGGGGAATCCTGTTGAAAGCGTATTAGAATGTATAAGGAAATACTCATATAAATAAATATTGTATCGCTAAATCTTTTCGCTTACTACAACCAAAGAACTAATGAAAAACAAGCTAAAAATTCGAGCTGCAAACAGGTATTCGGAAAGTAGTCCAGTCACTTTAGGCAAAAAAGGGGTCAATCTCAGAATTTGAGATAACAAGCTGGAAACTTGTATACAGTTTCATTTTGGCATTCCAAAAGTTGTCTCGAAAGTCTCAGATTATCTCGTGTCTGCGTCCTAAGTTATTCGAGTTCAAAGGTCACGAAAATCGGGTTTTTGCAATTATCTCCGTTTCTATGGTTCCAATCACTTCAACACGTATTATGAAAATTGGAGATAAAAAAATTTGCCACAACTTTTTTTCTGTATGCTAAACCCTTTTCGAGATAGAAAGCGGAGAGCACCCAGCGTTCAGGCATATATACTGTAATACAAGGTCAACCGTGAATCTCGGTGAATAATACCTTGTATATAGTTACTAAATCATTAAAATACTATCAACAATAAATAATTTGTATTATTTATCAGTTAATACTTTGTTTTGAATATATTTATTATATATATATATATATATATATATATATATATATATATATATATATATATGTATTTATATATATATTTATATATATACATATATATATATATATATGTATGTATATATATATGTACATATATATATATATATATATATGTATATATATATATATATATATATATATATATATATATATATATATATAATATATATATATATATATATATATATATATATATATATATATATATATATATATATATATATATATATATATATATATTGATTGTAAATAGAAAAAATTATTAAGTATTTGCTCTTTGAATTTTAAAGATTTTAAAATTTTTATTTTAAAATTTACAGATTTTAAAGTTTAAAATGTACAATCTTATTTTTCTATTGGGATTATAACTGGAAAGACGGACCTCTATAAGTCAACCTTTATTTATGATGTCTATACCTGCGAATGCGGACCCCTCCATAGTTCATGCGGCAGATGTTCAGTTGTTATGTGGAAGTTGATTTCTTTTTCAAGGGACTACTTTCTATTGACTGAACTTTGTAGTTGGTTCTAAGATCTCATTGATATGCTTATTGAAAAGTTAAAAAGTTTAAATATCACAACAGGACAAGTGAGAGATGATGCTAATGTTCTTATTATCGAAAGTGCTATTGAAGTATCCAAACGTGAGAAGACTGTCGTCATCATAGGAAAAGACATAGATTTGCTCGTTATTTTAATTGGACGCACTCAGTTACATTAAGAAGAGAAACACAAGTCTATTCTTCAAAAAGTTTTGACAATTATCCCCTTTCTAATAAACATATTCTATTTCTACATGCATTTAGTGGTTGCGATACAACTTATGCGCTGTTTAATAAAGGGAAAAAAACGTTTATAAAATTACTGCAAAAACTTGCTAATTTCGACGAACTGGCTCAGGTTTTTCTACAAGAAAACTGCCCTGTACAGCAATTATACGAAAATGGAGTACAAATCTTACTAGCAATATATAATGCTCCGAAATATGAAAATAATATTGATCATCACCGATACATTCAATTCATTAAATCTACTAAACTTCATAAACCTTTCCAGTTATCTAATCAAGTGCAGCAGCTCATCAACACATAAATCGTGTTTATTACCAAATTCAAAAATGGTTAGGACATGATTTAGAACCTCAAGAATTGGGCTGGGTACTCCAAAATGAGTGTCTGCAGCCAATAACTACACTATTGCCGCCAGCTCCGGATGAATTACTCACTGCAATATTTTATAATTGTAAGAATGGTTGTGGTTTACGCCGCGGATACAGAAAATCGGGCTTGCAATGCACTTTAGCTTGTGGACAATGCAATGGGCAAGCTTGTCTCAATACTGATGTATTGCAAGACGATCCCGAGGAAGAAACTGCATTTGATCCAGAAATTTTAGAAGGTTTGGAGACAATCATGCAGGTGAACGAAGATGAAATTGAAATTTTCAATTTCCCAGGAGATGATGATGAAGAAGAAGAAGAAAATTGATATTTTTGAACTTCAAGTTTTTGAAGAATTTAAACCTACATTTAATATTAGTTTTAATTGTAACAAAAGTACAGCTACTAAATAAAATTAACTTAACTATATTTACTTGCCTTATTTTTACTAACAGTCTATCTATCTATCAATTTATTTACAATCTATTATCGAATAAAATTAAACGAATTTATTATATATATATATATATATATATATATATATATATATATATATATATATATATATAATATATTCAACACAATGTATTAACCAATAAATAATACAAATTATTTATTGTTGATAGTATTTTAATGATTTAGTAACTATATACAAGGTATTATTCACTGAGATTCACGGTTGACCTTGTATTACAGTATACGAGCGGTGTTCAAACAATATCGCGAATTTTGTTTTTTTTCAAAAATTATTTATTTATTCATGAATATCTATTTTGTCCCCTTCAAAGTAATCCCCATGAGATATTATACACTTGTGCTAACGGTTTTTCCAATCTTCGAAGCACTTCAAAAAATCATTTTTTTAAATCTTGTTCAGCTCCTCCTTCGATGCCGTCTTTATCTCGTCAAGCGTAGCGTAACGTCGTCCTTTCATGGGCCTCTTCAGTTTAGGAAACAAGAAAAAGTCACAGGGGGCCAGATCTGGGGAAGACGGTGGCTGCGGCATCATTAGTGTGTTGTTTTTGGCCAAAAAGTCGCGCACAAGCAACAATGTGTGAGCAGGGGCGTTATCGTGGTGCAAAAGCCAATTTTTGTTCTCCCACAAATCCGGACGTTTCTGGTGGTTTGCTTCGCGCAAATTGCGCATAACTTGCAGGTCATATTCCTTATTGACCGTTCTTCCCTGTGGCAAGAACTCATGATGCACCACGCCCCTGCAATCGAAGAAAACTGTCAGCAAAACTTTCACATTCGACCGAACTTGGCGCGCTTTTTTCGGTCTTGGTTCATGCGGCAGCTTCCATTGAGATGATTGAGCTTTGGTTTCCACGTCATAACCATAAACCCACGATTTGTCACCAGTTATGACCCTCTGGAGCAAATTTGGTTCGTCGCGGACAGAGTTTAACATCTCATTAGCAATGTTCATGCGTTGCTGTTTTAGCTCGCAATTGAGCAATTTTGGTACGAATTTCGCGGCGACCCGTCTCATGCCCAAATCGTTGATAAAAATCGAATGGCACGAGCCAATCGATATGTTTAGGTCCTCAGCAACTTCTCTAACGGTGATTCGACGATTGGCCAATACCATTTTCTCCACTTCATTAATTTTTTCGTCTGTTGTTGAAGTGCTCGGGCGTCCGGCACGCTCTTCGTCGTTCACATCTTCTCGGCCTTCTAAAAACATTTTGTACCACCGATAAACGTTGCTTCGGTCCAAGGTAGCTTCTCCGTATGCCACAGTCAACATTCGGAATGCATCCGCGCACTTAACCTCGTTTTTCACACAAAATTTGATACACGTTCTTTGATCCATTTTTTTGAATAAGTAAAAATCGAAGACGATTGAAAACACGTGCAAGTAAAGCAGCTATCACCAATTAAGTGAACATTCAAAATGGCCGAGCTTGTCGGCATAAGTGACAGACATGAGTACCAACATAACGCCACAAAAAAATCGAAATTCGAATATACGTAATCCGCGAAAATTCAAAATTCGTGATACTTTTTGAACACACATCGTATATGCCTGAACGCTGGGTGCTCTCCGCTTTCTATCTCGAAAAGGGTTTAGCGTACCGAAAAAAAAGTTGAGGCAAAAGTTGTGGTAAATTTTTTTATCTTCAATTTTCATTATAGGTGTTGATGTGATTGGAACCATAGAAACGGAGATAATTGCGAAAAACCGATTTTCGTGACCTTTGACCTCGGATAACTTACAACGCAGACACAAGATAATGTGAGACTTTTGAGACAACTTTTAAACCGCCAAAATGAAGCTGTATACGAGTTTCCAGCTTATTATCTCAAATTCCGAGGTGAAACCCTAAAGTGACTGGACTACAGGGAAGCCAGACAGCTAGCCAAGAAATATGCAAAATGCAAAGTTGAAGTAAGGCCGGAAAGTGAGCAGAAAATTTATTTTGTTCAAATTGCTCAAATTGAGCCGTTTTTCAAAAATCAATTTTTTTATTTTTAAATTGTATTTGTTTGAAGACTAATACTAAAAAAGCAGCGTAAATAACATTTTTTTAACTATTTGGATTCAAATTATCTTTTGTTGCGTCGATGTGATCGTACGTTCCAAAGAACGTGTTTTTTTCACGTTCTCACTGCCGGGTTAAAAAGTTGGGTAGACAGAATTAAGCTCCTATCAGATGGATTCGATTCTCATCCTACGGTAATCAGTCATCAACAATAATAAACTAAGGAAACACTTCTATGAGATGTGCATGTATCAAAGAAAAACCATTTTGGCTCTAATTTCACTGGTAAGGATTTCATAACAATGTAACTCACTCACGTCATGAATTTGCAAAAATAATTCTGTTATATTATTTCTGTTGTGTCCCTACACACCTCTATATAAAAACTGTGGTTTAAGAACCTTTTTAGAAAGCTTCCATCAAGGCTCTTCATTTGACACCCCACATGACTATCTTTGGTAAAAAATTTTTTGGGGAGCTACCTTATTATATGGGAAGACCCTCTTAAAGAACCTCTGAGAATTTATTTTTTTATGCCCAAACCTTCAAGCGTTAAAGACTTCTGACAAATTTATCGAATTTGTGAGTGAAACCACCATAGTTTTCGAGATATATTGCTGTAACATAGACGGACGGAAGGACATGTCACGATTTTAATACGGTTTTGTTAGTTGCAAGACCCTAAAACAGGTGTCAAATTCTATTCTTTATAAAAAATTCTAAGTTTTCAACTTGAATCATTGCTTATTTTATTTTGGGACTGGATATTGTGATAAAAGTCAAGGATTCTCATGCTTTCTTTTCGGTAGATACAAGGCCTACAAAATAAAAATATTAGCTAAAGTTTATTCTTCCCAATCTACTATTGTAGTTACTCATAGTCCCCTAACTAGTTTGATATATCTGCTTTGCATTTTTTTGGATAAGGATTACATTCACGATCATTTCACATGATTTTTTTACGACATTGATTGCATACATTTTTGAAACACCTAAATAAAAAAACCAAAAACGTTTTCGATATCATCAAAGTGATTTTTTTTAACAGGAAAGTACACTAAGCGCCATGTTAACTTACATTGAATTATCAGATTGTCGATTGGAATCAAATCCCTAACTCTCCAGTAACTTTGAGTTCTGTCGTAGTTTCACTTAGCAATTTCAGCAGCCATCACATTTCAGGATGCATTCGAACATCTTATAGATGGCTTTATTTATTTGATTATAATCCCACGAAGAGTGGAAGTCTGTCTGCAATAACACATCGTTGCATCTTACTCGTATATGTGATATGGTACAGAATCGAAATGGTGAAAGACAGGGCCGCTAAATTATATCGTATTAACTTCTTCCGAAATGAAAATTGCTTACTTAGTTCGCGAAGGGTGCAGAACAAGGGACCCTTTATTCCGCTAATTTAGTAATAGCTTCAATTCCTTTCAGATATAATGCATTACCGGACTCTTTTGCCAATTTATATCATCTATGACGTATCATCGGGTATCGATTACCCAACCAACCCCATACTGAGTATTTTCTTAGCGGACAAGATATTCCTTTTGGACCAATGAATTCCCGTTACCGTCTAGTTTTTTCCCTCTTTTGAAATCAACACAATAGCAATGAGATGAAATACGACGTACGGTTCTCGTAAAAATAAATGTTGGCCCTTTTGTATTCTCACGTCTGTTTAAGGTTACATTTATACGTTGCTACAGGATGCTGGATATGTCACTTTGACTGGCTTCGGCTGCTGGTTCTGGTGCTATAAGAACGACTGATGTAGCCAGCCATCGTTTTATAGGCGAATGACAACCTTTCAAACTTCATGTCTCGTAAAATTTAATTCCTAGATGGAGATGGTGTAATAGGTATACGGGCATATATGTACCAATACTGCAGTGTGTTTATATAGACCTTTGTATTGAGGGAAAATGAAATGTATCCAGAGGTATCATAAATCGATTTCCTTTTTACGGTTCAGAGACGAGCACTTTTCTACTTGATAAGGTGGAATAAAAATCAAACAGTAGAGAGCTTTATAAGGATTGATAGTAGTGCTTTCCTCCTTCAATGTGACAACTAGACGTTCCAGTTCACTTTGATAATAAGGATGGGTTGTGTGGGATGAATCTGCACTCCATTCATATTTGTTATGAATGATGCACAGAGGTACCAGGCCTTAGGGAGCTAAAGTGAATTTTCCTAGGAAATTGTGTTCCACGAAAGTAATGTTGTTTGGACATGCTTTATGAGGTCATTAGCATAGAAATGATATAATATTATGCAAATTTAGAAATGCTAAACTAATATATCTTAATGTTATTTTTGATCAGATTTTTAAAGGAGATTTTTACTGATAGTTTATTTCTTTCAAAGTATGATTCAAACTAACCGTGTTATTGATAATCCAAATTGGCCAACGTTAAGATAATCACAAAGCTTCAATGCAAAATTTTTGTGCAACAACATACTTTCTTAATTCTTCTGGAATGTAATTGCTTTAGTAAACGGATTTTGATTTTCAAAATCCAACTGAGATCATGATTTATTAATTCCTTCACCAAGTTTTCCGGAAATCGAAACCCCAAATTTTTTTTAATCGACTTCCAAAGGAAAGAAGGTTATCAATTCATCAAGCATATTTTTTTGTTGCTTTTTGAGGGTTTTGTGAAATGATTTTACAAAACCCTACTAAAATCGCGACCTGTCTGTCCGTCCGTGTGTCACAGCACTTTTCTCGCAAACTACCTAAGCTAGAAACATCAACTTTTGTACGAAGGTGTAAAGTCGTGTCCTCTTCAAAGTTCAACTACAAACAAGTTGGGTAGACAGACCTATGCTCATGTCAGATGGGTTTTGTACTCAACTTACAAAATGCCGTAACCAGCAACGAATAAAATTAAGAAACACGTCATGTTCGAGGATCATACTATTATTAACTAAGTTGAAAGAATTTTTTAATTCTGAGGTATTTGTTAAAATTATACCCATAAATATCTCGCTTGATAATTTTTTCAGATTTTTTTAGATCACGGGTGTCCATTCGCGAGGGAGAAAACACATTTTTCATGTATTCCCCCCCCCCCTCTGTGCCCCCACTGAAGCAAAAACTCTCAGTTTAAAAACTGTTTTGAAAAGCTCTCATAGAGAACTTTCATTTGATACTCATATCGGCTACCTTTCATGAAATTTTTTCAGGGGCCACTCCTCTGTACTGTAAGCATCGATTCATGGCCTATTTTTTCGAATCCTAGAATGGCTACAAAGCCCTTTTGCTAGGAGCTCTCTCCTGCCTCTTCGACTTGTTTCAATTGTGTGTAGTCATCCTCATGATATCTATCATTCCTGAAACTTTCATGCAAATCCTAGCAAAGCTGTAGTGTCTAAGTCGGTAAAAAGCGCATATGGCTCCATAGCCATATGTTTCCATAGTAATACAGGGCACATTGTTCCATAGTAATACAAGAAAATTCAAATCGCTATAACTTCGGTAAATACTATTTGATCTTTATGAAACTTTCAGAAAAGATCAATCTTATAAATAGTCATCTGGTTGCTAAATTTTATTGAATTTAAGGGTACCATTTAGATTTTATTCGAGAAAACATAAAATCGATAAATCATACTATTACTAACAAACTTGAGTGAATTTCGACTTCTCATGTATTTGTTGTTGTTGTACGCATTAAGGCCTACGTTCATGATTTTTTTTCAGATTTTTCGGATGGAAGGTGTCCAATCGCGAGGGGGGGGGGTACGCGAAAAGTTCGTACATTTCCCCTTCCCCTTCCCCCCTCGGTACTCATAAGGCAATTTTAAGACCTGTTTTGAAAAGATCTCATTGAGACCTTTCCAATGACACCCTACTCGACTACCATTGGTGAATTTTTTTTTTTGAGGGGTCAACTCCCTATATGGGGAGACCCCCCTTAAGCCCTTCGAAAAAATTTTTCACCCTTGAACTTTCAAGAGGTCACCACTTCTGACCTTTCCACAAAGTTTCATGGCTGTAGCCTCTATAGTTTCGGAGAAAAAGCGCTGTGACATAAAGACGGACGGACGGACGGACGGACGGACGGACGGACGGACGGACGGACAGACGGACGGACAGACGGACGGACAGACGGACAGACGGACACAGGTCGTGATTGCAATAGGGTTTCGTATTTTAGTACAAAACCCTAAAAATTGTATAAGGTATTTAAGGGGGGTCTCCTCATATAGGGGAGCGGCCCAAAAAAAAAAAATTTCATCAAAAGTAGCCGATGTGAGTATCAAATGAAAGGTCTTGATGAGCGCTTTTCAAAACAGGTCTTAAATTGATACTTTTTGCTTCGAGGGACGCGCAGGGAAAGGAAATACACGAAAAATTTGTGTCCCCCTCCCCCTCGCGATTGGACACCTGTGATCCGGAAAATCTGAAAATAATTATGGGGGTAGGTGTTTATGAGTACAACAACAACAAATACCTTAGAAGTGGAAATTCGCTTAGCTTTGTTAATAATAGTATGATATTCGGATTTCACATTTTCCCCAATAAAGTCGGATCGGTACCCTTAAACTGAACGCAATTATTAATTAAAGTAGTCCTACAAAAGGTCCTTAAATTTTGTAAGTTTGATGAAAATCGAATGATGTACACGGAAGTTATAGCCGTTTTAAATTTCTCCAATTCCAACAGCAATAACACATGATTTTGGCATTTTATGGACTTTCCATGGAATCAGTCACTGTTTTAGAGAATTTATGATTTGAGTGATATTTGTTGTTGATGGGATTGGGCGAAAATAATAATAGATTAAATAAGTATACTGAGATTTATTTATAATCTAGTTAGCACAGAAAAACAGTTGACACAAGAGTGGGTATTATTCGACCGAACAGAATGACATAATCAAGGCATCGACAGTAGCTCCAACTAGTGAGCTATTTAGATAACTATGACAATTTACATTGTTTGGTTTGTACTAGTTCTAACACCTGCCCTTAAACTAAACAATCTGTAATCCAAGATTTATTGCACGAAAATATTTATCTTTACTTAAACATTTAGTTAGGACATCTGCTGGCATATTTTCAGTAGATAAGTATTTTAACATTATAATTTTATTTTCTACAATTTGTCGTGCAAAATGATTTTTAATATCAATGTGTTTACTACGGCTATGATTAACATACATACAGAAAGTTTCCAAGAAATTAAGCCTCCTTTGCTCCTTCACACAATGCCATATATGTATACAGCTTCGGTGCTTGATAGGGCCACAGTTCATTGTTTTCGGCTTTCCCATGACACTGCTGAATTTCCTAATTTAAATACATAACCAGTATATGAGCGACGGTCTAGCTGATTAGAAGCCCAATCCACATCTACATATCCTGTAACACTCAATGAGGATTTTTCATATACTAGGTTATAATTAATAGTCCCTTTTAAATACCGCATTACACGTTTGGCTGCTTTCCAGTGTGTATCAGAATGACAATTATTAAATTGGGTGAGTAGGCTTGCTGCATGCATAATATCTGGTCTAGTATAAACGGCTATGTACATAATACATCCCACTAGACTTCTATATTTGGGATCCATATAAGTTTGGCCTCCTTTCTCAAGCTTTATGCCACATTCCAGAGGTGTACTAACAGGCTTACAATCAGTCATATTAAATTGATCTAATATTCTGTATATAGTTTTTCTGATCCAATGTAATTTGATTTTGTCTTTGATTTAATCTCTTTCCTAATACATGTGTAGCTCGGCCAAGATCTTTTGTTTCAAACTTTTTCATCAGTTTCTCCTTGAGCGCTTTCTTTTCTGGTGTATCTTTACTTATAATTAAAATGTCATCGACGTACAAAGCTAATATAATTATATTTCCTGAGTTGTCTAATTTAATGTAAACACAAGGCTCACTGAGTGTTTTTCTAAACTGAAGATCTGTCAAGGCATTATCTATCTTGTCATACCATGCCTTTGAGGCTTGCTTAAGCCCATATATAGCTTTATGGAGTTTAAATACATGGTTTAATTTACCATTTATCTTGTATCCATTTGGCTGCTCCATGTAAACAGTCTCTTGCAAATCACCGTTTAAGAATGCTGTCTTTACATCCATGTGATCAATGTGTAAGTTTAGGTTTACTGCCAGGGCAATCAATGCACGTATAGTAGAATATCATACCACAGGTGAGTAGGTTTCCTTGTAGTCAATCCCGTATTCCTGGGTATAACCTTTTGCTACAATGCGTGCTTTATACCGAAGTAACTGACCTTCTGGTCCTAGCTTCTTCTTGAAAATCCACTCACAGCGCACAGCCTTGTTTCCTTCAGGCAATAATGTCAAACTCCAAGCCTCATTTTTCTCAAATGATTTATATTCATCTTCAAT
This sequence comes from Odontomyia ornata, assembly GCA_963969285.1. Classification (NCBI taxonomy): domain Eukaryota; kingdom Metazoa; phylum Arthropoda; class Insecta; order Diptera; family Stratiomyidae; genus Odontomyia; species Odontomyia ornata. The sequence goes on from OZ017738.1 coordinate 381,797,651, forward strand.
AGCTTCCCTCTAGTGTTCCTTTTCAGGTCCTGATAACGCTTCCTCAATTGTCTGTGGTTCTCCATCAAGAGTTCTTGCTGTCATTGCTATTACAGCATTCACACTTTCATCAATGTCTTCATAAAAACTAAAATACTGATCTTGAGTCATGTCTGGATTCCATGTGACATCACTTGGGTCATCCACAGAGCTGGAGTCAGAAACAGTTGAATTAGCTGTGATCGAGTCAGATAACTCTCTAGTAGGCGAGAGATCGATATTGTTATTATCATTTGTTCTCACAACATTTTCTATTCCATCATTAAAATTTATTGGACAATTAGAAGTAGTGTTACTCTGATTTGTTTTTAAGTCTTTATACATCATTCCTTCCAAGAAGCGCACATCTCTAGATTTAATGCATTTGGAGAGATTTTGAGGATCAATTAGTCGGTACCCTTTTGACTCATTACAATATCCTAGAAAAATGTATTGTTTACTCTTTGCATCTAGTTTCTTACGCCTTTTATGAGGGATCATTGCATAAGCAACACAGCCAAACATTACCAAAATGAATAAATCAACTTTACAACCAGACCATTTTTCTTCTGGTGTGGTTCCTCTTACCGCTTTACTTAGTGATTTATTCTTGATAAAGATTGCTGTATTCAAAGCCTCAGCCCAGAATCTTTGGTCCATACCTGCATCTTGTAGCATACATCGTCTGGCCTCCATAATCGTGCGATTTGCCCTTTCCGCAACTCTGTTCTGTTGTAGAGAGTAGGGTACAGTCGTCTGGTGCACAATGCCATGCTCTTGAAGGAATGTCTGGAAATGTTTATTCACATATTCGCGACCACTGTCTATTCTTATCATCTTTATTTTCAAATTAGTTTGTTTTTCTACGAAACTTTTAAAGATCTTGAACACAGACAGAACTTCATCTTTACTTTTAATCAAATAACCAAATGTCATCCTAGTATAGTCATCTATAAATGTTAATAGATATTTGGCACCACTAAATGAGGAAACTGACATAGGTCCACATAAATTAGAATGTATGAGACCTAATTTCCCAGTGGCTCAACTATAGGATTGTTTTGGGAATAGTATTCTGCTCTGCTTCCCTTCGATACATGCCGCACAGGGATTGTTTTTACTATAAAAGTAATTAATTCCACTTGCCATGCTTTGCTTCAGTAAATCCATACTTCGCTTGCTCAGGTGTCGGAGTCTCCAATACCAAATCTCCTGTGATTGCTTCGCTTCACACAAATTCACAGCTTCTCCGCGTTTTCCATCCATGGACTGGATCTGTGGCTCAACCAAAGCCACTGTTTGACATGTTGCAGCCAGCTCATAACCATTTGTTGATTGTTGACTCACTATGTCCAGTTAATAGACACCACTCATCTTTGCAGCACTTGCAACTGGCACTTCTCCGGAATAAACATTACACTTTTCAATGTCGAAATGAACTTCAAGTCCCTTAGAAGCCATTTTGCCTACGGAAATAAGATTTGTTGACAGTCTTGGCACAAAAATAACCTCATTTGATTTTGTAACTTGAGGTTGTCCTTTCACCAATAATTCCACTTCACCATGACCTTCACTATGCATTTTCTGATTATTAGCAACTGTAACTAACCGCGGAGTGTCCACAACATAATTTTTCAATAGATTTTTGTTGTTTGTCATGTGACAAGTAGGGCCGGAATCGACATACCAGGCATTCGAGTCAATATTCACAGCTAGTGCTGTCAATAATGTTGCGTTCCACGCTTTCTAATATTTTCACTTTCACCCCGTTTATTAATACATATTTTCATTGCTCGTTTTAGTTGGACAGTTTTCAGCAAAGTGATTTGGTTTTTTGCAAATGAAGCACTTTGGATGTTTGTTGACACTTTTTGTGGAAGACTTGTTTGTAAACATCGCACCTTCACTCTTCTCGAAGTCTCTAGGTAAATTTTCTTGTAATAATTTACTTTACACTGTTTCACGACACAATTTAATGCTGGAATTTTCTAAAGCCATGATAACCGGATCATAGTCTGGAGTAAACCGCTTAGCATTAACACTGACAGAAAATCATCTTCTAATGGGAGGTTTATGTCTCGTAATTGTTGATTCAAGTCCGTGATTCTCAAGAAATACGCCTCCATGTCACTAAATTGTTCCAATTTTAATCCAAATAACGTGCGTAAGAGTCCAAGACTACGACACAGCCCCATGTCTTCATAAGCTGTCTCTAGGTTGTTTCATGCCTCGTAACCAGTAGCAGAATTTCTAACGTAGGAAAAACACGAGGGTTGAACCATCACATATATCTTTGTGAGTGCCCGTAGTTGTTTGCGGTTGTCATTGACCTTGGGAACACCAGGTGCAGATTCTTCGATGCAATCCCATAAATCTTCATGGACTAGATACATCCGCATCATAAACTTCCAGTTTCCATAGTTAGACATTCCACTAAGCTTTTTCAAATTGACTGCAATTCCGGAACTTGTTACTGTTGAAGATAATGGCGCCGGCACTGGCACCTCGTCCTCACGCGACATCGCGTCTTCCTTGTATGTTGCGATTTTTAGAAAAGAAATTTTTACGCACACTTATTTATCGCGTATCCTGGGCCCATAACCTGATGGGACTAGGCGAAAATAAAATAGATTAAATTGGTATACTGAGATTTATTTATAATCTAGTTAGCACATAAAAAGAGTTGACACAAGAGTGAGTATTATTCGACCGAACAAAATGACATAATCAAGGCATTGACAGTAGCTCCAACTAGTAAGCTATTTAGATAACTATGACAATTTACATTGTTTGGTTTATACTAGTTCTAACAGTTGGTTTGCAACAAAATGGCGACCGTTGAAAGTAGGAAAGCAATGGATTTTCTCCTAAACGTGCATATCTCTTTGACATATTTCTTGACGTTATTCATTGCTGGGGACTGCATTTCTGAGAAGTTGAGTACAAAACCCTTCTGATATGAGCGTAGATTACTTTACCCAACATGTTTTTTATGTATGTTCATGCATAACTTTTAAACGGAGATAAATAGAAAAGTCCTGTTTCCGGCAAATGATACGCTTTTCTTCCTGTCAGGTTCCATTTAAAGGATAAGAAATTCAAGTAGCGATAAAAAGACTTTTACCATTAAAACTAAAAAATTTCCGACTTTCACATCGATTTTTCAGCATAACTGATCGATGCGTGTAAAGATTTTGATTGCAGAGGTTTCAAATGAAGAACAACATATTGATCTAAAATAAATCCGTACGGAATTGTAATTATTTCAAGGACACTGGAGATATTTAAAGCTCAATATGATACATTGATGTTGAGAATTTGAATTTAAATGATATTTCGTACGAAAAGTGCCAATTAGTTGGGACTTTTCAAGCATTTGATGGAGATACAGAATGCTTTGGTAACGGATGATAAAAATGATCAGTATCCTTAATTTCCTGCATAAGCGGTACATTTCAGTCAATCATTTCTACTGGAAATAACGAATAAATTAATTCTGAATGTATATTAGCATTAATACAATTCAACAATATTTAGAAGGATAATTTCAGGATGCATTTCTCTTCCGCATTCATTCTTTTCTTACTGATGAACTTGAGAAAGGATCCTTCTTACATCTTTAGACGTAAACGTTACACATTGAACTTAGAAAATTCCCGGAAGAAATAATAAGGATTGAGTGATTGCAAATTATAGAGTTGATTCGTTACTTTTCAGTTAGTATAATACATTATATGCCCAGAAATATAAAATAAGTGATTTCCATACCAAAGACCGGCAAGAATCGAAACATAAAAGGAGATAATTTTCCTTCTATAACTGATCATAACTTTAAAAATGAAAATAAAAATGTATAGTCAAGTTTTCATTGAAATATAGGATATAATGTTCAAGAAACTTGCATGAAAATTATGTGCTATAGTTAACCGAAAACGAATGCGATGGGTATCGAATAAACGTGAACGAGTGATACGGTTAAGAAGGATCCTTTTAAGTAAATTTTTTGATATTGATTGCAGAGTTAACTTTATGTGTATATCTATAAATACATATTGTTGAAAGGTGGGATTGTCAATCGCAGTAATTGTTTTTTTAAAACTACATGTATTCATTAGTCAGGCCGGGTACTTTTGGGACTACCCCCGTATATAATAGGGGTACCGGTTGATTCGTACGGTTTTCTAACAGATGGCGGAATTCGATTTTTATTCCAATGATTCTCCTTTCCAAATATGTGTTGCAAAGCTACTGTCATATAGTTTCTGAATCAGTATGTGTCGTTTAGCTGAAGCGTAAACAACAATACTTTTTTTTTAACTCTGCAAATGTCGAATTTTGTGCCGGATAAAGTGTTTTTGCGAGGAGTACTTCTTCATTGAAGAAAAAGGCTGCCGTATTTTGGTGGAAGTATATGGTGTGCATGCTCTAGCTGACCGTGCGTGCCAGAAGTGGTTTACACGGTTTAAAAGAGGCAATTTTGACTTGGAGGACGATGAACGGCCCGGACAGCCAAAAAAGTTTGAAGATCACGAATTGGAGACATTGCTCGACCAAGATCCATCCCAAACGCAAGAAGAACTTGCAAAATCACTTGGTGTCACCCAACGAACCATTTCCGAAAAAAAACCGCACGAATGAACCGTATATGTATGTTTATATTTATATATATATATATATATATATATATATATATATATATATATATATATATATATATATATATATATACAGAATAATGTGGAAAATTCATCCCGTTGCGTTTATTATTATTTTTTCACAGACATCCAAAGTGAACGCTCTCGGTGAATTTGTAAATATGGAAAAAGTCGGGCATCGTTATGTAATACAATACTTTCATTTGAAAGGTCTAACTCCAACCAGATAATTCAAACTAATAATTCAAATTCCAGTAACTTTTCTAGTTAAGAATAATCGTGCATACTACAATTTTTAAAATTTTTCAGGAAGCAGCACTCAGTTTCAAGCTAGTATCACAATTTTTTGTCGACAGTGGGTGGATACAGTGGAAATTGAAAATTGGCTCCAGATAACATAAACAAATGATGATGTTGGTTTGGTGTTCTGTATAACATAAACAAATGATGGTGCTGCTTTGTTGTTCTGATTGCTTTATCACGACACATTAATACTTGGTTTCAAGTCACTGATCGAGGAATTATTTATTTTGAAAATTAGCTCTAAATTACTAAATAGTGTATTGACAGGTTATTCATGACATTGTTGTTGTTAAATAAATAGCAATCAGTGAATAGTTTGATTTTGTTTTGAATTTGATTTCTACAGAAAAATTCTCGGACAAACCCAAAGGAGTTAAGGTAAGTAAATATATTGTGATAGAAATTTGCCTTGTATTATAGACTTTTTATAATAGATTTCTTTTGCTTTCTATTATAGTCATGATATATCTTTGTCCCTGCTACGGTATTATTTTCTTTTCATTTATAGCTTGTCTAGCTGAAGATGAAAAGAACAAAATAAGTGGAGCGTTTTATCGCAATTCAAAAAAAGCCAACGAAGAGGCTGGAAGGAAATATAAAGGTGCCATATAAAAGTTTTTGGAAGTTTCTGACGCATTGCAGCATACCCATAAGTCACCAGAGCCTTCCAATGTTATTTCTTTAGGTGCTCACCTTCTGCCAAAATTCACTAACAATGAGTTACTACAACCAAGTGTAAGCACTTCTATTGAGCTTTCTGGTATTCTGGTACCCGAAAAAAGTGACACACTCACTGATTTAGATTTAAATAGTAACGACATTGAAAAATAGCCTACATAACTATGTTAGAGCAACAGCATTGTCAACGAGACACCTAACGAAAGATTGGTTCTACCGTACGAGTACATTGCCAAACGGTGAAAAAGTTTTACGTTCTTGGATGGCATATTCACCTTCCAAAGCCTCATTGTTTTGCTTCTGTAGTCGTATATTTGAAGATAATCCTGGGACGATGGCCGGAAGGCGCACAGGTGTAAAACAGAGTATAAAAGACTTCAATCTAAAGCAGAGTTCGTGCCATGCTCAAATCACTCATTACGCCTGGTTTGTATGCATGCAGCTTCAGTGGAGGTAAGTTCCGTAACTTTTTTCGGCATGTTAGAGCATTGTTATTCTTTTTTTCTGTATCTTAACATCGGTGGGAAGCTCTGATTTATTTATTTATTTATTTCTATTTAACAGAAAAAAATCCAATAACAAAATAGATAAAATATAGTACAGCAAAATGAATTGAATAATAGCACAGCATGCAAAAAGCAAGATAAAAGTAATAAAAGGTGCAAAAAATAGGAGAAAATAAATAAGAACAATTACTGAGAGCTGAGAAGAAGACAGTTGACAAGTATTTTATAAACTATATACGAAAGGGGGAAGGGCCCAAGCTAAAAGTCATCACGGTTACGAGGTAATCTGAGCATGGGTGTGTGACAATACACCAAACTACGTACGAATGGGACATCAAAGATATTCGACAATCTTGTAGAGCGCATAACGTGTCTCACAGGAACCTGGTTGACAAGACGAGTATCGAGCAAACCACGGCAAAGAGTAAAGAGTAAACATTCATCAAGGTAGAGTCGACGCATTTCCAGCGAAGGAATATTGAGGATAGCTGAGCGTAATTCATAAAAAATGTAGGGAATCTGGAATTTCAAGAAGAAGATCCTGGTAAATCTGTTTTGTACAGCTTCTAGCGTGAACTTCAAACACTTCAAACGAGGCGACCTAACTGGCGAACAGTACTCAAGGATGGGATGAACCAAACTAGAATATAATTTAACAAGATCAAGCCAGAAATGCGAGAGGTCTTAGAAGTAATTTCAGAAATATGAACATCAAACTTTAATTTAGAGTCGAAAGTGACACCCAAGTCCCTGAAGTGTGTCACCGTACATCTGTACGAATTATTTAACATAAATTGAAAGCTAATACGGCAAGAGTTATTAGAAAATGAAAGATGGATGCACTTAGAAACATTTAGTGTAAGTTGGTTATAAGAACTCCAAGATAAAATGGCATTCAGTTCATCTTGGAGCAAAGCATGTTATCGATTGACGACACCACTTTGAAAACTTGTGACTACAGGTAAAAGATTGCAGAGGATTCAGGACACATGTTGGAGTGCTAGGAGCGATGCTGTAAATTTTATACAACAGCACTTCAAAGAAACATTGATTGCACTTGAAAATTTAACCAAAACTGAATAAAGTTTTAATACAAGAGCAGACACAGGAAGCTTTTTGGTGGCAATGCAATCATTTTCTTTTTCAAGTTTTTTGGGTCTCTTGCAGCTAGTACTACGTCAAGTCAATGATGCTCAGAGCTATTTACAAACCGAGGGACTGAACATACATGAGTGTGCTCAAAAAAATGTGCATTGCAGATCATTTTGGAAGAAAGCCGAGAAAAATTTGTGGACGTGGCTTTAACATACGCCAAAACTTTGTGTGAAGACCTTGAAATTACTTGTGAACCTCGAAGATGAATTAAGAAGAGTCAGATAATTTGTGACGGAAGTAAAGACGTTGGGTTATTGTGTTGTAGACAGAGTTGCTGCTGAAATTCGCGAAAGGTGAAATGCTGCAGCATTATTAGGCGTCGACGAACTCAACCTGGATGTAGCTCCTCAAGATGTTAAAAGAGAAGAACTCAAAATAGAACGAGTACATCTTCGGGCTTTCGTAGCTGCAGCTGACCCAGATTGCAAAACTACGTTGATTCAGTCCGGTGCTTTAGGCTTGCTAAAATATATCGTTGAGTTTAAGCTTGAAGATGTTTTACCAAATATTGTTATAATGTTGAGAATTTTCTTAACAGTGGTCATCAGTAATGCCAGTTGTGAGAGAAGCTTCTCGAAACTTAAACTCATAAAAAAATATTTGAGATCAACAATGTCTACACTAAGATTAACAAATTTAGCTATCTTGGCAATTGGACGGGATATAGGAATCGTCGTTGAAAGTTGCTTAAAAGATTTTGCTTTAAAAAAGATCAAGAAAAGTTAGTTTTTGAATGACTTAAATATTTAAAAATGCTTTCTCGACTTTTAATTGATTTTCTGGTCTTATAATGAAACATTTTATTTTCTCTTTTAATTCTTCGTAAGTGGAAGAGAAAAATGATTCACGAGGTATTTTTCTTAGTGAGAAAAGAAAATATTGGGAACGGAACATTAGTGCTAATTTATTTCGGTGTTTCACATTACAGTTGCCTTGGTGTTTTTAACCGATTCTGCAGAGACATTTTTCAAATTCACTATTTTATTATTTATTAAGCTCCAATTGCAATATGTCCCAATAGAAGTTTACGCATTAAAGTTAGAAAAAAAACTAGATAATCAAAATAATAGTACCTTTAGAAAAGCGAATAAGTTCATAATTACAAGGTATTTATGTTTGCCTGTCAATCCATTAAGCAAAATAAGAACTCTTAATGAGAACTTTCAAATTTAATTTTAGATTTAACTTGAAGCTTGTGCTTTTTTTTTCGGTCGTCCATCGTGGTGTAGATAGGAAGCTAGCCACGAATAAGACAGGTGCTAGGTTCGAACCCCGGTGTAAAGAGTTTTCGATGTCAATACCTGTTGACGGACTTTCAGTCCACTCAGCTGTGATGGGTTCTGAGTAAAATTAGGTAATAATCACACGGTCAAGCGTGATGCCGACCACATCACCTTCCAAGTACCGTTATGGCCATAAAATGAGATGTTCGACCTCGCCTCAACGCCCAGGTTCAATTTAGACTGTAGCGCGATTATTATTATTATTATTATTATTTATTATGCCTTTTTTTCTAGAGATGAGTTTCTTCTGTTTATTTTTTTATGTTCAAGTGTTTGTTAAGTGTAGCTTTCTTTCACTAGCTAGAGGAGCGTTATACTTTTACTCTGTTAATGTCATGTTTTCAATAACTTTATTATTTTGCTTACAAACAAAAGCTTATCACTAAATTATTTGTAGTTGGTATAATTCGCCATACGATTTTGCATTGATACTTTTAACGTACGGCAGAAGGATTTTCTCGTTCTGAAAAAGCTCTGAATAAAAATCTGTCTCCAAAAAAGGAGGCCGGCAAGTCCCTGGTCGGCCCCGGGCGTCAAAAACTCACGCTACGCTACTGCGTAAGAGCTGCCAACATGAACACCACAGTGGTCGACCAAGTGAGGTCACTACGTCTGAAAATGTGAAGAAAATCCACAAAATGGTATTAGATGACCGTCGGCTAAAAGTGCGCGAGATAGCAGAGATGGCAGGCATTTCAAAAAGTGCTGTGCATCGCATATTGACTGAAAATTTGGACATGAAAAAGCTGTCCGCAAGATGGACGCCACGTTTGCTCACAATGGAGCACAAACAGCAACGTGAGGATGTTTGCATCGAGTGTTTGACAATGTTTCGCAGCAATAAAGTCGAGTTTTTGCGTCTATTCATAGCCATGGACGAAACATGGTTCCATCATTTTACACCTGAGACCACGGAGCAGTTAACGCAGTGGAGGGGAAACCGGCTCCAAAGAAAGCAAAGACAGTTCAGTCAGCTGGCAAGGTCATGGCATCCGTTTTCTGGGATGCGCGTGGAATAATATTTATTGATTATCTCGAAAAAGGACAAACAATCAACGGCGCATATTATGAAGCCTTATTGCAACGTTTGAGTGATGAAATCAAGACAAAACCACCCCATCTGACGAAAAGAAAGTGTTATTTCATCACGACAATGCACCAGTCCACACGTGCGTCATTGCGATAGCTAAAATCAATGAGTTGAAGTTCGAATTGCTTCCTAACGCACCCTATTCACCAGATCTGGCTCCCTCGGATTATTTCTTTTTCTGAATTTGAAAAAAATGGCACGGTACCAAAGGATTTGCCAACAAGTAAGAGGTAGAGTCTGCGGTTAGTAGCTATTTTGAGGAGCTTGACGGTTCCTACTACAAAGCGGGTATCGAAGCTATTGAACATCTTGGGAAAAGTGTAAAAATGTGTTGAAAAATAAAAAAACTTTTTCGCAATTTTTTACTGTATTCTTTGTCGGGTCGGGTATATACGAGTATATATATATATATATATATATATATATATATATATATATGTATATATATATATATATATACGTGGGTCATTCAACAAGTACTTAGCCTCACCGGCCAACGACGCTGCTATTACAAAAGAGTTTTACGATCGTGCAATACTTTGACAGTAGGCTACTAAAAGAATGTACTGCACGATGGTAAAACTCTTTTGTAATAGCAGCGTCTTTGGGCGGTGAGGCTAAGTAGTTATTGAATGACCCACATACTCGTATATATATATATATATATATATATATATATATATATATTTATATATATATATATATATATTTATATATATATATATATATATATATATATATATATATATATATATATATTTATATATAGGGTTGAAAAAAATTGAACTATAAAAAAACACTTCAGGGTCAGTTCTGAACATCAAAATGGCGGCTAAGCAAAGTTGAAATTCGAAAATTTCTCAAAGCTACATTTTATATTCACTAAAATAAAGTTGACGTTGATGAGATCATGTATTAAATGTATCAGAATTAAATTCGATTCGTATGAACGCTGCAGATTTAAGTCGTAGTTGTTTTGGCATTGTAGTAAAAAATTATGTTTTAGTATACACGGCACCATTTATTCAAGAAACTGAGTTTTGAAAAGTTTTAAATGACAAAATTTGCCACTAAAAAGGGTGAAATAAAAAATTTTAAGAAAAAAAAGGAAAACCGACTTCAAAATGCCCTAAAAAGGATGAAATAAATTTTATGGAAGCGGTGCTAAATCAATTTCCCCATTTCAACATACTCGCAAATACTTCCGACATCTGCACCATCACACAAGAATCGGGGAAAAAATGATATGGCACCGCTTCCATAAAATTTATTTCATCTTTTTAGGGCATTTCGAAGTCGGTTTTCTTTTTTTTTCCAAACGTTTTTTATCTAAAAATACAATTATTTGCGTTATGATATTTTTGTTTAGAAAATAGTATTGAAATGTTATAAAGAAGCCATCGCACATAGATATGATATTCAAATAGTTTAATTTTTCATAAGTAAACGTGGATTGATCTCAAATGAAAATTGAAAGTTATGGGAGGGATCAAATTGTATAGAAAATATCCGTCCTAATGTGGTAAGGTACTATACTCAGGATTGAATCTGCAAATAGTTTTATAAAGAAATTTATAATGCAGACATCGTGTTTTGCGAGTATCACTAACATTCCTAATTCTTTTAGTTGAATGGATAAAGCTATAGTTTTGATAATTGGTTTTACAATGGACGCCATATCGTTGAAACTGTGCTGGCGATGTTGTTTGTGTTGTTGAAAAAAAAATAATTTAATGGCATAAACCATTTCTGGAATTCTCTTGAGAATACGAACAGATCAGTAATGTCCAGTTTGTTCGGAAACCTTTATCTCAAAATTATTGTTGCTATAATTTTGGGGTGCAACTTTGCTGTTTGCAGCTTTAAACTTTCAGGATGCATCCTGGAAATTAACATCTATATCTTACAAAGAAGCTTCTTAAAACATTTGGGCGTACAATATTAGCTTAGAAGAATTTAAAGGCAACTTTGGAGCTTACAGGCAAAACTACAAAGTTCACTCATCATACTATTATAAACAGAATCGATTGAGTTTCGGCTTCAAAAGAACCTTAACACTTGTACATGCTTATAACTACATAATTCTGAATTTTCCCCGAATTTTTCGGCGCAAAAGGGCACAACCGCGTGAGGGAGATACAATTTAATCACCCTTGCACGCCTGCACTTCGTAATACACTGTTAACAATAATCTTAACAATTCTTCTGCTTTTCATTTGAAAGCTATTTCAGCTGCATTTCGCAAAGAAATGTTCAAATGCTACCTATCTTAAAAGCCTTATAATTTTATTTGTTCCGAAATTTTGAAGACCTTAAACCTATTTACAAAATTTCATGTTTTTAGCTTCTGTAGTGTCTGGGGAAACTTAAAACTGGTTCTGACTTTAAAAAATTTTGCAAAATTTTTTTCGGAGCTTTTAAGAAAATCCCTGAGTTTTGAAATATTCAATGGACTTACAGAGGGTAGCAAGTCCATCAGTCTAAACGATATTTCTACATAGTGACGAAAGTCGAAATTGCTATAATCAAATTTGTAGCAAGAAGACTTCTACAATAAATGGCACGCATCCCCATTGCCTTAGGGCAATTTTCTAGACCTAATTTTCAAACAAGAAAGCGTGACCATCATAATACCGTGCATTGAATTTGTAATGTTTTTACAAGTAAGGATGACGTTTTAAAATTCAGGGAGAGTAATGTGGTGGAAAATTGTCAGCTTTTTACTAAGTATAAATTAATCGTACGTTTACTGACATATGAAATAATAACTAGTCAGGTCAAAGACAAATTGAAGTAGGCATTTCGAGAAACATACAGAATACGTGAAAATTATAGTGAATATCGATCTCATACGAAAACTGTAATCATTTGCAAATTGTTCATTTTACATTGGCGTGACATTTTGAATCAATGAAGCTTAGTAAATTGCTCTTGATGCCAGAACAACATTTTTTTGGTTATAACAAGCCCCAAAAGTAACGTTTAAAAGATACTGCAAATACGAGTATACAGGTCTCTCGTTAACAATATTGAACCTGAGATTGAGGTAGAGTTTCGTCGTACAGAAGTGACGCTAGAATAAGGGTTTGGTCACATTGCGATACGACTGTCGTATCGAGCGATTTTTAGACGCAAATATGAACACACTGCGACAAGATTTGCAAAGGAACCTCAGGCCTGTGCAGAACTGATATGCTCACTTGAAGGTATGTTTTTGCCAGGAATATTTGCGCTCTGTTTTGTTTAAGAAAATAAGTATAAATTTAGATATGATAAATACATAAAGAGTGGTGGCATTATTATTGCTAAGGCAAAAGGCGTCTTGCACGTTGCAGGAAAAAATAAGCTGGGTAGACAGAACTACGCTCATGTCAAAAGGGTTTTGTACAATATGTGGATAAATATAATGGCCATGTTGACAAAAAAGAGAATCCCTAGAGTAAGGATAATCAATATTGGAGGAATACTAATCGAATCAAAGTGAGCGGTGAAGTACCTGGGGCTACTGATCAACCTGAAGATGGGTTTCTCTGAGCAAATCAGGGCAACGGCTGAGAAGGCTGCTTCGAGAGTATCAGCTCTAAGTTGACTTATGGCCAACTTAGGAGGATCCAGCCCATCAAAAAGATGCCTTTGATAAGTGCTGTATTCTTAGTGCTACTATATGGAGCACTCTCAGTAAGGAGGTATAACGAAAACGATTGGCACAGATACAGAGGTGAGGAGCACTGAGGATTGCATTTTCATATCCGACAGTCTTTGATTCGGTAGTGAGAGTGATTGCGGGCATGACACCTTTTGCCCTCCTTATTAGAGAGCATCACGCTATATACCAGCATCTAAACAAGGACGCGAGGGAGATGATTGTCCGTGAGGAGAGACAGCGCTCACTCAACGATTAGCAGCAGTCTAGGGAAAATTGGATGAAGGGAAGGTGGACTGTGCACCCCATCCCGGATGTGAAACCATGGCGAAATTAAAAGCATAGTGAGACTGAATTCTATTTGATTCAGTTTATCTGCACGAGATTGGTAAGTCATGGTCTCCCGACTGCCCGTTTTACCCAGGAGAGGAATACAATGCCTGCCATACATTTTTGCGATCACAAAATGGGACAGGCAGCAAAGAGACCCCTATAACGAGACGGGAGAGCTCACTCCGGATAATATAGTCGCGGTAATGCTCGAATCGGTCGCCAAATGGCACCAGGTGGCACATTATGTTCGGGCAGTCCCTAAAAGATAAAAGAGGCTCACAGCAGCCAGGGGCATTGGCGCTGGGAGATTGCATGTCTGGCACTTCCTCTTTCCCTCTCTCCTCCCGCTGGAAGAACGATGTCTCTGCTTGAAGGCACCTCATAACGTAACAACATGAGACCTGGCCCGAAGTAATGTGTCAAACAGTTCCAGGCTAGGCTTTTGGGTTGACAGGGGAGGTGTATAGTGGGTAGTCTAGTCATTTGCGAGCATGAAAGCCCCACACTCTTCTCTTGGCTCCAAGGTGGATAAAGTTATCCAAGCTTTTGAGTTTTTAGTAACCGTCATCGATTGAGTCATGGATTTGTTTTCGTTTCATTAACTCGTGGGCCAATTCAGTTTGCTTTAGATTCTACACTTAGAAATTCTCTTTTGACATATAAAATTGAACGTGCCATAATGTTCACGTCATCAGTATATACTTTTGATTGCGTGGACTTGAACAGCAGTGTATCCAAGGTTTCAGCTGATGTCTTTCTGATGAAGTGTTTATGTGTGATATTAAGGATTATTGGGACACTCCATTATGAAGCTGTCCATTAGTTCACCACTCATCTTGACGAGTTTTGTTGGCGCGCCCAAATCAAGCATTATTTTGTACAGCATATCTCTCTCAAGACTGTCGTATACTTACTTGAAGTCTACGAAGAGTCGGTGCACATCGATGTTGCATTCCCAGTACTTTTCGAACGCTGCCTAACTAAGAATATTCAGTCGATTGTAGACCGTCCGCTTCGAAAGCCTCCCTGATACTTTCCTATAATACTTTCAGAGTACAGCTTGAATTTTCTTTCTGTGATTTTGGAGAGCAGTTTATAGGACTCTTTAATTTTCATACCTTAACCTGCCCCGTTTTTGAGTACAGAACAAATTATACTTTTCCGTTTGTCCTCTGGTAACTGCATTTCTGACTATATTCTGCATATTTGCTGATGCAGAAGGCTATTTAGATGGAGACCCCCGATCTGGAGCAGTTCTGTTGGTAAAGCGGTTTTTCAACAAACCTTATTTTTTCAGAAGTCCTATTCTGCTGCCTGGGCTTCGTCACTGGTTGGTGGTTAGACTGGGACCTTCTCCTCTGCTTCTGGAATATTCACAGCTTCAGCCGTTCTTGGGGACACTGTGACGAGCTTTTAAAAACATTGCAGTCATCTGTTTTTAATTTCGACTGGTTGGCCAATGATTGCTCCTTGTAAACTTTTGCAAAGAATTGCTTTTTGATTGAAGCCATCTCTTAGTTATTTATTAGAGGCGTTCATCAATCTGATTGCATGTAGGGTCATGTTTTCGTTTATCTGTTGGATCTTGGTATTGACATACTTGTTATTACTCTTTTGTTCTTTCTCTGCCATATTTTCGCTACTTTTTGGTGTTTTTTGAAGCATGTAGACACTAGTCTCTTCGTTTGGCCGATATAAATTTTCGAACATAGGGGGCAGGAGGTTTTGAACACTAAACTGCACTGTAGTTTCGCCATTTTGTATTTGATTTATTTCAAGATATTCTTGAGGTGTATACACTGCCTGGTTGCTATTATGTCGAAACCCGCTTTTTTCTTCGCTGGACATATTTTGATCACTATATATGAATATCCGACGCACGCTTTCTTCTTTTAATTAAACGTTTTTCCTTCCTTAAAAGAGACGTCAAGTTGTTCTTCCGTAGCTTCTTCCTTGTGCGGTTAACTATGTTGTTCACCAATGTTTCGCTGTACTCAGTCTTGTTTACTGTGTCCAAAGTGAACTTTAGTTCTTCGTTGAATTTCACCCTGGTCTACGGGAAAGTAAGTAATCAATGCGCCATGCTATGATAAGCTGCTGATTTTTGTCGGTAACAATGATTCGATGTTGCTGGAATGGCCCTCTGCGTCGGTGAAGGTTTCTTGTTTATAGCCTGGTTATCCGATCTATGTATCATTGAGCCCAATAGTGGGAGCTGTTTGTTTACTTCTACCTTCATTGTGAAATAAATTTTATTGTGGACCGTATTGAGTTGATTGATTGTTGTTTGCAGCTCATTCTGCTTGACTACTATGAACATATCTTCCACGTATCTTACTCAAACGAGCGGAGTAATTTTCAAACCACTTAATTTATTTTCAAACACTTCCATGTATCTTTCGCTCAATGGCGGTGATTATGGGTTCCCCATAGGTGTTCCGGTAGTCATTTTGTAAAAACTCCGTCTAAAAGTGAGGTAATTCTCATTCATATAGAGAGCCGCCAAGTTTGCTCGTATATATTGTTTCACTTTTATTCTCCATGATGATGCGTTATCTATTTTCAACAGTTTATCCTCCAAGTGTCGTAAAGCCTCTTTGTAAAGTATACTCGGGAAGAGAGCTCACACATCAAATAAGACAAGTAATTCATCTCTTTCATTTTAACATCCCTTAGCTTCTGAGTTAATTCCAGGGTATTCCAGACTGAGTGGCCTTCATTTTAAATATTTCAGCTCCTTAGCCAGCCATTTTGGGCGATTGTTAGTTGGTGAGTTTGAGTCCACTATTATTTTGTGCATTTCGTTACCTTGTTTATGTACCTTTGACGTACATCTGATAAATGATCTTTCCAAATTTGAAAAAATTTCAGTTATCGGGTTTGCTGAATACTTGTAGATCATAGTCTTCTTGGTTCATGAAAACAACATTATTTCCTTCATCCACTCTAATAAAGTACACTGGCTTCTAATACGCTTTTTGAGGGGTTTGTGATGTTTCTGTTGCCGTGCTGTGTATTTTTATGTTTTCATTATTCATATATGGCTTGTTCACGTATCTGTTCTTGGTCTCATTGTCTGTATATTTAAGGAAGATTCGCTATTTACTACAATATCTTCCATCTGTATATTTTGATTGACCGAAAATTTAGTCCCATGCTAAGTAAATCAAATTGTTGTTGGGAGAAAACTTGATCTGATTTGTTAACAATGAAGTTATTAAGATATTGTACCGCTGGTTGATCTTTTGTGAACGTATGCTTTGCTTTGCGTAACGTGTGCAATTTTTTTGTTAATATTACTTGTTTTCTTTTTTTTTTCTAGGATTCAAATGCACTCGCTGATTTGAAACGTGATATGACATCCATTCTTCCTGCTTCTTTGAAGATAGTAAAAGTGAATAATCAGCTCCCACTTTTGGACTTAATGATACATACTCGTAAGTTAGATAACCAACTCAAATTTAGTATTATCAGGCAACCTTTGACGGCACAGAGGACCATTCCAGTAACATCTAATCATTGCCACCGACGAAAACCTGCAGCATATCATGGGATAGCGCACCGAATACTTACTATCCCGATGACTTAGGCGAGATTCAACGAGGAACTAGAGTTCATTTACGATAAAGCGAACAAGAATCAGTACAGTGGAACATTGGTGAACAAAAAAGGCGATATTCGTATATAGTGACCAAAATAAAAAGCGAGGTTTGACGTAATAACATCTAGCAGGCGTATCTAGCTCAAAAATATCCTGAAATCAATAAATGGCAAAATGACGGCACCAGATTGTACAGTGAAGTGTACAAAATCTCTTGCCCTCCATGTTCAAAAATTCATATCATCTAAATGAAGCAACTGGTGACTGCACGCTTCAAAGAAAACCAAAAAGCAGCGGAAATATGGCAGAAAAAGAATAAAAGTCAATCGCACGGCACATCATCGAAAGCCTCATCCCCTACCAATTCAGGCCGTAAAAGTAATAAAAAAATTAAGAACCACATTCAAATTAGACGCATACTAAAGCATCAATATTATAAAAGTACCTGTAGAAAATAGATTGTATACAAATTTAGGAAATATGAAGGTGTTTCAATAAGAACCCGTGTTTGACGACAGAGGGTGTTCCTGAGGGAAGTTGGTATTATCATCACGTGCTGCAAATCTATCAAACGATGGTAAAATAAATTTCAGATTGATTGATAGGTTAGTTTGAATTTGCCAGCCCATTTGAGTAAGACGTGTTCCGTGATTTTCGCTAAGATGGAAAAAGAGCAGTATCGCTTGGTGATTCGCTTTTTGCTTTTAGATCTAAAAAATGCAAGGAGATAAAAGCAAAGCTGGATGCTGTTCATGAGAACACTTTGCCATCTATAACCACAGTTAGATATTGGTTCAACGAATTTAAACGTGGGTGCCCGGCAGACTTGGATATCGAGGAAATCATTCAAAAAGTCTACGAAATGATTGTCGCTGATCAGCAAACGAGAGTGCCTGAAGGAAAGGGTGGTCCAACCATAATGAACGATGTTAATTGTGATTCACATCTTGACGTCAAGTTTTTCGCCCAACTTAATTTGACATTTCTTTGTTTCAGTGTTTGACAAATTCAATCAATTGAGCAGCGCGTTAAGGTTGCTGAAGCCTTTTACAAAAATGGGCATTTCGTGCACTTCGTGATTTTTTTGGTCATCATAATTGACCAAATGTGTCCACAATCGGGAGAATTATGGACAAATTTCAGCAAACCGGGTCTTTAGAAAATGTGAAATTACCTTTGCAAGCATTCCCAGTTCATTCTGCGCAAAACAGTGCTGCTTGTCGCGATAGTGTGGCAGAAGAGCCGTCAATCTCGACTCGTCGTGCTCAACAGTTGAACATCTCACGAACATAACTGATGTGAATTTTGTATAAAGATTTCAATTTGCACGCTTACAAGGACTCAAGAGCTGAAGCCTACTGACCATTTCAAGCGTCGGCAATAGGCCGAATGGTTGGTTGAACAGACAGAACGGAATGGTGACTTTACAAAGAAAATCATCCTCAGCGATGAGGCACACTTTCATCACAGTGGATTCGTTAACAAGCAGAATTGCCGCATTTGGGCAAATGAGAATCCACAAAGAGTGACTGTTTGTTACTGTTTATAGGCTGGTGGAGTCATCGGGCCGTACTTCTTCGAAAATGTGGACGGCCAAGCAGTTGCCATGAATGGTGTTCGCTATTGTGAGATGATAACGGACTTCTGTGGTCAGGAATTGAGGTTATGGACCTGGACGATATGTGGTTCCAACATGATGGTGCCACTTGCCACACAGCCAACGAAACAACGGCTCTTTTGCGCGAGAAATTCAATCGCTGTGTCATCTCACGTTGTGGTGATGTTAATTGGCCACCACGATCATGTGATTTGGCACCGTTGGACTTCTTTCTCTAGGGATATTTAAAAGAAAAAGTGTACGTCAATAAGCCAGGAACAATTCAAGAGCTAAAGGATGAGATGATTCAGCATATTAATAACATTGAGCCTCAATTATGTGTCAGAGTCATTGAAAATTTGGACCATCAGATAGAAGTATGCCACCGTAGCCGTGGCGAAAATTAGGGCAATATTTTGTTTAACAATAATTGTCATAGATTCTTCTATTACAATAAAAAATATTAACTCATTTCTCTGAAAACTTTTTATTTTGTTTACAATTAACATCGTGCGTTTTGGTTGGACCACCCTTAAGCAGAGGCCGTAGATGTGTTGACCGGAATGGCAAATGGCAATGAAACATTGTCGACCCGATGTATACCGCGATCGCTCACGCAGGACAACAAGCGAATGCGGCTGTTAACTTCGAAGTAGTGTTTGGAGCCATTTAAGTGTGATCCGAAGGAGCTTTTTTGTCAAGTTTTCACCGTCGATGAAATCTGAATTCATCATGACACACCAAAAAATAATTCGTGTGCCGGGAGGGGAATGTTTTGCATATTGTATATCGAATCTAGTTGAACAAATTAGCATACAACTTGCGTTGAACTGTGAATGAGGGGAAACAGGTGCCGGTGAGGTTAAGTGCGCTTTAAGTTTGGTGTGTCTAGATAACAAAAAAATAAAGAATTATTGTGCGCCTTTTGAGAGGGTGTAAATATTCTCATTTGAGGGAACCACCTACGTGGATTGTGACTTAAAAGGCTGTGTAGTGGATTGGAAGTTGGTGCGTTAATGACAAATGGTGTGTGAATTGTGGATAAAACTTGACCATGTGTCAGATTATGAGTACAGTTATATATGCTTTGTTTCCCGCACTTAAAGGCTCGTAGAATGTTGAGACTACGAGTAGGTACGATTGAAGATTAGAAGTAGATTTGCCCAGCGTGGGCAATTACGCGTTGTTTGGCTAAAGGCTAAATTTTCATCCGCCTCTATCGGGGGATACATGGTAGTGTTTTCGTTTATCTCAATAGTGCATATGTCTGGCGATTTTGACCTCAAGTAGTCTGACAATGATTTTGACATCGATGGTTATTATAATACTGGTGATGATTGTGACATGGATCAAATCGACCCAATAAAACAAAAATTTTTGATCTGGAATATTTTGAGCACGAGTTTCTTATAGTAACAGAGGTTGAAAATAAAACTGGTGAATGAATTAAGTGGATGTTTAAATTAATACGTTAAATATTATACCGGCATATGCTCAGATGTTGCAGTACAAAACAAAAAGAAAAATGGAATATTCATGCCGCTTTGGATAATTGTTAAGAAGTTTAAATTTCAGGACATACCCACCACGTGATGGGTAAGTACCCTCTTGGTATTTTTAAAAGAATTCAAATTTTATGTTTGTTTAAAATTTTTAAATAATTCTCACTACTTTTGGCGTTACTTTGCTGAAGAAAACTTAAACATAAATTGGTGTGGTAGCCGTCAATATTTTTTTTTTTGGTATGCAAATTAATGTTAAACTTAGTTCAGAAAATTTACGGGTCGGACCTAGTATTTGTTATTCAACTCTGTTTGGTGAAATTGCAACCTTTTTTGTGAATGAATATTATAGTTTCAAACGATTTCACCCATAATTGAATGTATGGTTTAAAACGAATTAATTAAATAGATGGAAATGATGAATTAAAATAATACCGTCGGTATTTCCATTTCGTTTTTCCCGCACCGGGTATAGGACCCGCAACGATGGCAGGCTTTTCACTTAATATGGGCTAGCCATCGGGCGCGCTCTACCGTTTTGACGCTTAACAGGGGCCCTTGCTGGGTAGAGTGGCCTTCCGCTCGCATGCCCTTTTTTGGTATAGGGTTTTGTGATTCGATCACATAATTCTATAAGATAAATCGGTCACGTCTATATTTCTCTTTTGATGGGAAAGTTCATATAAATTTTGTTTATATGAGTTTTCCACTCAAAACTGAAATATATGGCCACGTCAACTGATGGATCTTGACCCGGTTGCGCGGTTGCGAGGGTGCACCACATCCATCCGGATGCCCCACTCTTATTTGTGGGCCATAAGAATCGTCGGGTAATGACGAAGTCTCCGCAAGTCCGTTTGTTTTTACCCATTTCAACGTGTTCTCTGAACAAGCAATTTCCACCCTCAGTTAGTTACCTCCATTTTTTTCGACTTTGGTCGATATTTTCTGCGACCCAAGAATTCGGAAATACGAAATTCTTTTGTAGTGGGTCCTTGTGCTAGGGGAATGAACCCGCCCCACGAAACCACAACGCTGGCCTGTCAGCGCAATCACGCGTCCTCAGACAAGGCCATTCTCGGCGGATCTTAACATCTTCTTCCGCTGAGGCAGCAGACCATCGCTGCAGTCCTTCACGGACATTCATACCTACTTTTCAATACAAACCCTAGAAATCGAGTTTCACTCAAATTTGTTAGTGATAATAGTACTATTTGTAAATGTGTTAGTTTTAATAAGATCAAATTTTATTTACAAATGTTATAGCCGTTTGAAATTTACGTTAAAGCAACAATAACAATGTATGGTGTTTCTACCATTTGGTCTTTCCACTAAGCCAGACACTAGACTTTTGATTAGATCTTTTCCAAATTTTCAGATCAGATGAATAACATAACTATTTTTAATTCAGTCAATGATATTTATAATATTGCAATAATTGATATTTAAATGAATGACAATGGTTCTTCTTTCAAAGCAAATACTCGTTTGCATTTGTTGTAGATGTCATTAAAGTTTTAATTCAGTTTGTTCATTAATGGCGTCTTCATATCGTATGTTTAACACAAAACCCTTCTATTATGAGCGCAGTTCTGTCTATCAAACTTGTTAATTTTTTTTTTTTCGATTTGCTGACTTTGATAATAGAGAATGCATAGTTGTTACACACAGCAATTATATTGTAAGACTACTAATGATGCGGCCAAAGACAAAGAAAAGCTGACCAAATCGAAAAAGAAAATGAAAAGCTCAAGCTTCGAGTCAAATCATTAGAAGCACTTGTTGGAACGTTAACGTTCAACAAAGATAAAGAAACCAAGAAAAGCCGACAAGCAAATTCAAAAACCGAAGACAAGAAAACTAAAAAGCCAAAGGAAGAAGCTGATCAAGAGGATGTCCCCAGCGCAGGAGGCGCAAACGACAGCAGAAATTACTATACAGCACTAGCCGGTCTTGAAGAAACGATGAACATTGAAGAGGATCCAGGTAAAAAGTCTAAGTTAGATAATGAGCTCATTGAATACCTTAAAATTAAAAATCGGGAGAAATAACCAAAAGGTTTGTCTGCTGGTCCGTCCGTTAAGATTAATGAAAAACAAGAAAAAGTCCCACCAATCAATGTATTTGGGCAAACGGGCAAAGATATAGTTCGGCTTTTTGCAGCCAAAAATAAGCTAAAAGATTTTGAGATAAAAAGAGTCAATGCCGATAAATTGACAATTAGGACTAAGTCGTTGGTTGATCTCCAGGCAACAAAAAGTGCCTTAAATTCTGGAGATGTTCCACATTTCACGCACACCTCGAAAAGCGAAAAGAACCAAACCTTTTTATTGAAAGGTCTGGACTGTGGTGAGGACACAGTCGATCTCCTTCAGGTGCTCCAAGAAATTGCACCAGAAATACAGTTTATTTCCGTTAAAAACTTTGCAACGAGAAGATCGATTGTGGAGCGCAAAAACTTGCCTCAATACTTAGTCCAGATTTCCAGCAAAAGTAGTTCGAGTGCCCTGCAGAAAAAAAGGTACTTGAACTTCCGCGCGGTGAGGTGGTAATGCCTCCAGAAAAATGACTACAGGTGTCAAAGATTCGGGCATTCAGCTGCCAATTGCGCCATGAAATATAGGTGTGTTAAATGCAAAGACATTCATGCTCCTGGCGAGTGCAAATTGGCTCAGGTGGAGCCAAAAGAAAAACTATATTGTGTGAACTGCGGTGCCTTTGGTCATCCAGCATCATATCGAGGATGCCCCCGGTATCAAGATGCAAAGGTTAAAGTCACTCCGAAACAAAGTCAAGCACACCGCAGTGTGATACCTACCAACTTCGTCAAGCCCGAGGAGTCATTTGTACTTGCTGCGAGAGGACCAGCAGACAATGTAAATAAAATAAATAATGTAAGTGGCAATAATAAGCTACTCCTTAAAATTTATCAGCAATTAAATTCCTTATCGGAGCGAATCGATAAACAAGATTCGGAAATTATCATTGTTTTCAGCGTTAAGGGCTTTCAAATGCCCGAAAATAAGTTGTCATCCAGCCACATTCCCACGGATAGGATTCGTCTCATCTCGATCAACGTCAACTCCATTGTTACTTTACATCGGCGTGATTATCTCCTTGAATTCATTGCCAGACAAAAGCCTGACATCGTGCTTCTCACCGAAACCCACCTCAGTTAATGGCACTCCATGACATTCAAGCATTTTGAGTTCGTAAGAAACGATAGGGTAACATGTGATGGGAAAGGTGGCACCGGGATATTGGTTCGAAGACCCTATTGTTTCCAAAATATTGAAAAAGTCGAATTCAGAAACTTTGAATCTCTTGAAGTGTCCGTTATCAAAATCTCACTGCCAGGTGGGGATAACTCTTCGTTATCTCTGCCTATGCAACTGGTGGAACTGTTCTCAAGCTCAGGGAGGAGCTCAACTCCTTATTCGAAATACTCGAACTGAACAGGCTGCAAAATTATTATATTCTTGCTGGTGACCTGAACGCCAAGCATGCATCATGGCTAAACGCCACCAATAATCCAAGAGGTGTATTCCTGAAATCGTGGATAACAGAGACCCAAATTGAATACAGGTGCAATCTATATGGGTCGGAGTTCCCAACATACCCTACGACAAATTCATATTTGGACCTTTGCATTGCTGACGCAAGACTTGAATACAGCTTTAATACTCCTCAACGGAAACTGCAGGTACTTCCTTATGATAGCGACCATAACGCAATCGTAATGGAAATCAATCATCAAAGGGATGATTTCTTCCTCATTCCAGTTCAATATGAAAATCATCGGTTGAATTTCAAAAAACAGACTGGGGAAAGTTTCAAAAGAAGTTTATTCGTGAGTACCAGAAGCAATGTCCCCCTTCTGATGGTGGCAACTCTTGCTCATTGGTTCCTAATGACAGGAATCTAACTAACGATGAAATAGATGTCTATTTGTCGAAGTTAGAGAAGCTGACGTTGGAAACGATTGAGAAAGTAGTTCCCAAGATTAAATTTCGAAACAATATGGAAGGATATGAAACACCAACCATCGCAAGGTTGAAAAGATTGAAAAGCCTCCTTCTCACACGCGTCAACAATATTTATCGACGATTTTTGGATTACAACCAACCCTCGTTGTCTTTGTTGAAATTACATCTGAAGAATGTCCGGAACTTAATCCGGTCATACTTCAGGAGTAAGGTAAGCAATCAATGGGCGGAAAAATTGAGGAGCATTAGCCCACAGGAACCAGACGGCGTGTTTGGGAAAGTGAATAGCATATTCCGCAAGAAGTCTCGAGTGAAGGTATCGAATCTTGAAGTCACTAGTGATGAGATAAATCTTCTCGATAGGACTGGTATCGAAATTGATACTACGACTCCGGAAAGAAATGGAAACCGGATTATTTGTGAAGGATTGGATAAACTTGCCCTGATTGGAACACATTTTGAATTGGTTTATCTACCAAACCCAGCGAGAGTGAATGAAATATTTTCAGACGTCGTTGAAGCAAAAGTTTCCGACTTCAAATCAACCCTGAACGGCCAATCAATTCTTCATTTCAATGAAACATTAACATCTGACCTCATACCGAGCTTGAATCTTATTGATTATTTTGTCAGCTATTAAGACTTGTGTTTCATATTTCGCAGGATAAACAACAAGAAATCATGTGGTACTGATGGTATTCCAAATGTAGCTCTCCGACATTTGCCGGAGGTCGCTTTTAGATATTATTGCATATTGTTCAACAGCATGTTGAGCAATTCATATTCCCCAAATGAGTGGAAAAAAGCTAAGGTACTTCCGATCTTGAAGAAAGGAAAAGAATCTTCATGCCCGAAAAGCTATCGCCCAATCAGCTTGCTGCATAAGATCAGCAAGCTGTTTGAAGTGATGCTCAACAGAGCAGTAAACGCCCACATTGAGGAAAATGAATTGATGCCGAATTGCCAATTTTGTTTTCGTGCCAGGCATTCGACCACACATGCAATAACGAAAGTAACCTCAGACATCTGTTGGAAACTAAATGATAGACAATGTGTTGGAGCATGTCTCGTTGATATGGAGAAAGCCTTCGATACGCTGTGGTTAGATGGACTAATTTTTAAACTCCTTCAGGACAAGTTCCCCAGACACCTTGTCGCCATGATGTGTAATATGTTATACGGGAAATCGTTTGTCGTAACTGATGGAAATCTGACAACAATGCGCGAGTTCAAGGTCTTGAACGGTCTACAGCAGTGAACAGTTACTGCGCCTCTGCTCTTCTCAATCTTCATTCGCAAGCCATTGAACGGATTTGATTTTAACGTCTTGCCAACGCGATCATTGGTAGCGTTTGCTGATGATCTGATCATCTGTAAGGCAGACCAAAAAGCTACAATAGTCCAGAGAAATCTCCAAAAAATGTTCAATGATGTACAGCTGTACACTGACAATTGACGAATGAAAATCAATGCGCAGAAGTGTGAAACAATCTTGTTTCGGACAACGCTGCAGGGGTCAGTCAAGACCTGAAACGTAATTGGAAAGATTTCCACATCATGGCTGGCGAGGGTAGTTAAAACGAAATCCACATAAATCCTGTGTTCGATACCTCGGTGTTCATCTCGATCAGTATCTGTACTATACTGAACATGTGAAAATCATGCTCAGTAAGGCATTAAAAGTAGTCATGGCCCTACGAAAACTCTTTCATTCCAAATACATTGATCAAAAGGTCAAAATTATCTGTAACAAGGCCCTGGTTAGACCAGTTTTGACATATGGATGTCAGATCTGGTACAACCAGAGTGCTAGTACTATGGAAAAATTAAGAGTTTTCGAAAGGAAATATCTTCGTGTATGTACTGGCTTGTACAGAAAGCCTGAGACGGATCGGAAACATTATAAATCGAATAGAAGAATTTATCAAACTGCTGAAGTGACTAGAGTCGATATTTTCATATTGAAACTTCTTCGGAATCATATCGCGAGATCTGTGACTGTGAGTGAAAACCCTTGGATTTCACAGCCGTTTCACCCTACAGACGGGTATATAGCGACTTGCCTCGCTACTGGCTTCATTCCTCCAGAAGCATTCGTGTATTTGGACATGAATCGATATGTTTTTGATTCTGACGGCGTCCCAGTCATATATCACATATATCGACGGGCCACCGATAAGAAGATAAAATATCCTCCGAATTTAAGTTCACGAGATCAACAATTTCAATGGAGATACTCATTTGCTAGATTCGTTGAAGCTGATCGAGCTGAGATGGGGCAATCTAGGTATTGGTGGCTGAATGACAATGTCTAAATTATTCGTGTTTATTTTCAGTTCTGGTGTTTTCCGTTATTTAGTTTTTTGAGTTTCAGCTCATTATTGCTACATTTAGTGTTGTTGTTTATTCGTGTTAAGAATTAGGTATAGGTTAGGTATATGTTATGTTTACTATATTCCGTTAGAGATAAGATTAAATGCTTAGGTTAGGAACATTTTGATAGAATTTATTAGTATAAGAAAAAGTTTTTGACTGCATTTTATTAGAAATAAGTTACAACATATTAGGTGTAGGATCAAAGTTTCACTGTTGTGTTAAGATTATAAATAATTTTGGGATAGTGTTGGTTGGTTTTTTCTCCTTTTTCCAATTAAATTTTAAAAATATGCAATAATCTTAATTAATTGAATTTACTATAGTTTTTTTTAATGCAATTTGTTAATGAGAACGTACAAATTTAGGGAGCCATTTGGGCCATTAAGTTTTTTATTGTTATTGTTTGGAATTTGCTTTATATTCTTTTAAAATTTATAACGATTAGTATTAATAAAGTGCTTTTGACTCGACTTGACTTGACCAATGATGCGGCAAATTCTCTTCAATTTTTATGTTGACTTGTCGACTGGACAGCAGTTCTTTTCATGAAGTGCACTGAGATTATTTTGAGCAATTGAAAAGAAAGTTGAGTCCACAAATCATATTTTCTTATGGTTTAGCTGATGGCCCAATGTAAATTTTTGAGTCGATTATGGTGACTGTAACCTTGTTTTTCTTTCTTTGTGCATTAATCCTTTACAACTAAAGTAATAAAATATCCAAGGAGTATATCTATTACAATGAAGGATAGTCAGGAACGGAGAGAGGTCTTGCATACAATTTTACCCAAATACGCATTGGATGACAAACTGTTTGTATATTTTATGAACAAGAAACACCCCTTTATACACTCTGTTACAGCCTTTTTCATCCTCATGAGTTTAGTTTGCAAATTATGGACACTGCTTGGATGCTGTTCAGTTCCGTTTCCTGAAACGTAGGCACAATGATTTTGTGGTGGACCTCAACGTTTTTAGCACGTGATCCTTTTCCGCGATTAAGTTTCCATAATAAGGATACTCATAATGATAAAAGATATTTTGTCGGGTGCATTCACCTACAAAAAAAAGCTACTCCCATCACAAAACAGTTTCAAACAAATGATTCTGTTTTTAAGGATAAAATAAACGATTTACTTTTCACTATTACCACTTCCTCCATAACATCTCGACAAATTAAAGCAACTATCGAATTTCCGGTTATGGGTTCATCAACTTCCAAATACGATAGTTTTATCAGCTTTTCAGCTGGAGTTTTTACACAGCGTGTTCCATTAATCTTGCAACCCAAAACTTCCGCTTTTTAATAAAACCCCTTTATTAAAACTTTCCCTGCAGCTTAAATTGAAATCTAATTGAATATGTTTGAAAACTACGTAAGTCTTTAAAATTGTATTAGAGCTCCAGTTTTTACGCCAACCATCATTTATAATGGTTTTGAGAACGTCAAACATAGAGCACATTTGTCAGAGGGGAGTTTTTCGTTCCAAGTAGTTGTTGAAAGAAGTTTTCCGCTAGTACACAAAACAAAATTTCACCTTGTATATCTTGCAATGGAACGTTGCGGTTGAGGGTGTGTAACATACAAAATGGTCCGGATCAAAGAGAACATCGACAACATTAATCACCTTCCGATAAAATCCCAAAGTTACCCATAAGCAATGACGGTCTTGCTTAGTATACGAATAGGTGCTTATGTATCTATAAGTTGTGTTGTCTTACGATCCCACAACAACAAAGTAATCAGTAGAGAAATATTAGAATAGATGGAGACTAGCTGGTAATGGTTGCAGGCTCATTAATTTTTCCGTATTTGCCGAATTTTATTTAATACAAGATATTGGTATTAGGAGTGGTTCGGAAAATATGTTGAAATGCTATCAAATTAATTTCTACTCTATAATCCGCAGCTTAAGAATATTGAATCAGCGTGGTTTTAATGAAGAAGTTTAGCAAATCCTTTTACAATGTGGTATTACTTATAAATTTAATGCATTGATTCGAAGCATAATGCGTATGTAGATTTATCTAGTACAAACTTGGAAAATCGTATGTGAGTTTAATTAGATGGAAATATTAAATCAGTCAAGAGCGAAAACTGAAGCATGGTAGAAGCGAATGAACTGAGTAGTTCATAGGTAGGAAGATTTTTTCAAACAATATAAATAGACCAGGGTGGATCTGTTTTCAGTTGGCTGTTGAGAGGGGGCACACTGATTTTTGCAGAAACAGTTGCGGAATAACTGGTGTAACAATAATTATCTTATTCTCCCTCTTAAAAAGGTCGAAAACACTAATAAATAAATCGAAATGTTTAAAAATTATAAAAACTCAATTTTTCCTAATTTTCTCACTTCCAACTTCAAAACGATTCATTTTATAGCAAAATTATGAGGAAATTAAAGTTGGGCAATTAAATTTTCTTTGAGATATGATTGGTTAACATTTTTAAAATCGTTTAACTCTTGCCGCAAAGTGGCAATGAATACATTTAAAAAAAGGAAAAAAGCCTTTTTTATTTAATTTTTTTACCACTTGAAATGCGCTTAGTACTTCCATAATTCGTTGAAAATTTTTTTATAATATAGTGAGATAGTACACCAATTATGACCAAAATTGATTCTGTAAATTTCGCATTGTAATTTTCGAATCTAAATCGATTTTAAAAAAATACAAAATTTTTAATATTTTGTAAGTCAGAAACGAAAGCATATATAAGTTTGATTTTTTTACGCGTAAAAAAGCACTCTACCAATCAAAAACACGTTATAAAATTAAAATTCGAGCATGAGGGTGGCCTCAAGGAATTTTTTTAAATTATAAACATTTGTTTTTTTGATAATAAATAAATTGAATGTCTCGGTAGCTATTGATTCATATGAAATTCAAAAAAATTAATAAATAAATGCATTGGAAATTACTGTAAGACATACTTCTTAAAAAAGAAAAAAAGTTGAATAATGTGCATTAGTTCTTGTGATACAATCGTTCAAAGTTGACTGGCATTTGCGGCGAAGTTATAAACAATATTAAGAACATTTTTATTTTAAAATCTTTTTTACATAAAAAAGATGGTTATAAATTACCTTTAAAAAGTTATACATTGTGTATAAATACGACTACTTAGGAAAACTATATTTTATCTTTATCTTTTATTATTACTAGTTTTATTCATTTATATAATATTTACATTATATTGATGAATGGATAAACAATATAAGATGCACATTTTGACTACTATATAAATGAATAAACTAATAATGCTAATAAAAAACTCTGCAAATCGTATGGTAAATAAACGTTTTTAAATATAGTATTAATCTTATTCTAACTAATGCATAAAAATTATAGTTTTAAATGAAAGTTTTATAAAAATAAAGACTGTTTTGAAAAATTAAATCCATTGAACATATCTTTTCTTTTATGTATAATTTAAATTTACAGGGGGGAAAATAAAAAATTCTTTCTGTTTCGCTCTATTATTCTCTTAAGCATGTGCATTATGAAAAGATTATGATAATCACTTATGTTATACGATATCACTTTAAAATATTAATAGTATTTTTATTTATTGTATAACCACACGTACCTTTATACAATGTTAGTTTTTACGTAGCGCCAATATAATGTCACACAAAAAATTATCAAAAAAATCACTTTAAAATTAACGACCCTAGATACAAGTAAGAATACATAAACACTGGCTGTACTTTTTGTACTAAAATACAAAACCCTACTGAAATGACAACCTATGACCGTCTGTACGTCCGTCCGTCTGTATGTCACAGCAGTTTTTCACCGAAACTATATCAGCTACAGCCATGAAACTCTGTGGAAAGGTCAAAAGTAGTAACTTGTTGAAATTCCTAGGGTGAAAATTTTTTTCAGAGGTGTTTAAGGCTTTAAGGAAGGTCTTTCCATCAAAAAACAATTTTCACCATTGCTAGTCGAGCAGAGTGTCATTGGAAAGGTCTCAATGAGATCTTTACAAAACAGGTCTTAAAATTGCCTTCTCGGTACCATGGAGGGTAGGGGAAGGGGAAAAATACGAACTTTTTGCATATCCTCCTTGCAATCGGACATCTTTTATCCAAAAAATCTGAAAAAATCAAGAATGTAGGCTTTTATGAGTATGTGAGAAATCGAAATTAACTCAACTTTGTTAATAATAGCATGATTTTTCTTTTTTTAATAAAATCTCAATGGTACCTTTAAATTCTATGCACAAATGGTTATTTATAAAGTTCAAATGGCATTTAACGAAGTTATAGCCATTGGAATTTTCCTGTATTACTATGGAACAATATGCGCTGTATTACTATGGATACATATGACTATGGAACAATATGCACTTTTTACCGACTGAGACACTACAGCTTTGTTACAATTTACAGGAAAGTTTCAAAAATGATTGGTATCATGAATATCTTTGAAAATTGGCTCAGCTAGGGGAATCAGTAATCGTAAAATTAAATAGTGGCTGCTTTAAATAAGATAATTGAATAGTTTAGATTTTTTTCCCCCAATTTCAATATGTTAGGTAACATGCATGCTTTTAACACTTGATTCAATTTAACGAATGACTGAAGATGTGTACCTACAATGGCAGAAGATACCTCCTAACAATAGGGCTTTGTAGCCATTCTACGGTTTGAAAAAAATTTCTGATACCATGTTTAAGAAATCGTTCAAATTCATTCAAAAGGTTCAGAGTCTTGTTCATAAGCCGCGATTTCGTTCAATGATAAATAATTTTTCTGAATGCTCGCCTACTTGAATATATTCAAGTAAACTACTATTCCTTAAATGTTCATGAAAATCCAAAGAAAATAAGAGGGCCTTGGTCAATTTCAAATATACGAGTATGTGTATTAACTATCAACAAGTGTTATGATTTTTGTAATTCTATACAATTGAAACGGCATTCACTCACTTAATTTTGATTTGATTTCCATGAAATATCGTAGACCTAAGGTTCCTACGTCAACCTACATAACTGTAAAATTTTAAGGTTAAGCCCACCGTTTCGATTTTTTGGGGAAAATGTAAAATTTACAAACCATACCATTATTAACAGAGTTGTGCGAATTTTTATTTGTTGCCCTTAGATTCATAAAGACCTACTTTTGTGATTTTTCTCAGATTTCTAGCTCAAAGGTATCCAACCGTGAGGGGAGGTGACATGAATATTGCTCGTACATTTTGCCGCCCACTGGATTCCTAATGCAAAAAATTACTTATTTTTCACTTTACCTTACCCGACTACATTTGATGAGAAAATATGTTAAGCGCCACTACATTATAAGGGGGGACCCCCTTAAAAAATTATGATATATTCGATAAGGCCTAAACATTTGAGAGAGCACCACTTCTGAGCTTTTCACAAAGTTTGAGTTTTGTTGCTTCAATCGTTTCGGAAGAAATTTCTTGTGACGTAGAGATAGACGAACAGACGAACGGACAGATGGACGGACGAGTGGCCAGACGGATAGATAGGATGCAAGCCTAGTAGGTTTTTGCAAATTTATTTCAGAAATCCCTAAAAATCATGGAGCTAGATCCAATAACAAATGACTTAGAATCTGAAATTCGTTGAACTTGTGAATGATAGTAGGATTTAACATTTTCGTCACTTAAACTGTATTAGTATTATTAAACTGCAAAAATCAGCCATTTAAGTAATTCTTTAAAATATTATTTTATTCTATAAGTTTCAATAAAATTTACCGACGTTATAGCCATTTTAGTTTCCTCCGCCCACAACAATCATATACGATTTTTCTACTACATGGACATAGTTCGCGTGGTGTAGTGGTTAGAGTACTCATCCCGTAAGTCAAAGTTCCCTGATCTGACTCTCGTTGGCGGCAACGAGATTGAGCTCAAGTGATTCTTCGGATGGACTATAAGTTCGATCAGTTATGATACGTGCTGGTTTAAAATCAGAACGTATCGCAGTAGGGTGAACGGAGGCACGGCCAAAGCGTTATACTGACCATATCACCTTGTGGAAGGCCGACATATTCGATCATGATAGTGAGAGACTCTAGCTACCTCTAAGCAAAGTCCCCAAAGGGGTTGTAGTGCTACAACAACAACAAACTACTACATGGGCTTTCTATTGGACCAGACACTGCACTTTTGATTAAATCTTCTCCAAATTTTCAGATAAGATTGATAGCAAAAAAACATTTAAGATTCAGGTTAGTCAATCATTTTAGTAATATTGGAACAACATTTTGGCTGTCCTAAAACGTCCACATCTACAGCATTATCAAACAAGGCAACAGCTTCAACACAACCCTTATCCTTCCAACCAATACTTTCATCAGCAATACTCAATGCAATATCAGGCATCGCCTCCCCCCAGAATCTTCCTGAAGCCCCAACCATGGCCTGAACCCATGGACCCCAAAATGAGCGCCAAATAAAGCTTTATTTTGGCGCTCATTTTGGGGAAATAAAATTGCTTGATTATTTGCAATTAGTTTTTCTTTGCATTCCTATGAGCTCTTTTATGGAATCTTAAAATAATGTCCTCCTATCCGCTCTCATTTGAAAAATTTTGTATTTCTTTCTGTGTAAACCGACCCAGTAGTTTAGGAAATACAGTGGATAAAGTTCCTGCATAATTTCCATGACGTCTTCTGGTGCCTTGATGCCATTAATGACGTTAGGATTTAGGTATCATTAAAAACTTCCAACAATATTCTCGCTGGTGTTTTGGGCTTCTATGAAAGTATGTTTCAAGTTAAGCAATGATTATTTGCAAAGAAAACAAATGCGATCGTCACCCGAACAATCCTGTAATTCTAGCGACTCCTATCCCAGAATTCCTAGGCCATATTCTTTACGTTGATATATATTCAAGGAAAAGTCATCTCATACTGACAACCGTCGACATACTAACCAAATTCGCAAAAGCAAGAGAACTCAAATCCAGAGAGATCGAAGATGAGCACGGCCCACTCCGATAGCTCTTACTCGTTTATGGTATTCCAAAGGCTATTGTGATAGACGGTGAGAAATCATTGAATTTGGCATCGTTCTTGTTCATGATGCAAGATCAGCTCGGAATAACCGTCTATAAAACACCATGTTACAAGAGTGAAGTCAATGGGCATGTTGAGAGATTACATTCCACCCTATCAGAAATGATGAGGTGCCTTAAAACTGACGGCACTCATTGGAACTTTCAGGAACTATTAGAAAGGTGCGTGTATGAGTACAATTACAGCGTTCATTCAACCACCGGGAAAAAACCCATCGAGATTTTCTATGACAGGATCGTATCTACAAGTCCCGAATGATTAGAAAAATCCCGCAAGGATAATATAGAAGCTACCAAAAGGAGCAGTAGTAAGATTTAAATTTTCACAACAAATCTAGGCAGGCCAGAAATATTATGAAACAGGACAGGAAGTATACGTCAATAGGCCAACCACCATTTTAACTGAAACTGGCAGAACCATACATCAAAGTGCCATTAGGAACTGATTCTCTTCTCAGGTTCCTACTCAAGCTTATCGATGCGGACTTACAAATTATGGATTACTCAAATTCCCAAATCGTGACACTCAAAACAGGAACTGCGAAAGTCCAAAATGGAATCTTCAAGCTCACGCATATACTCCAAACGGACCGATACAACCATTTTCTCAATAACATTTCAGCCTTACTTGCCAACCACATCCCAGAATTCAATCCATTCTATTCATTGCTGTCCCACGAAGTATCGCAAACGAAAAACCTTCTGGATAATATTCAGTTTAGGCCAAAGAAAACTACAGGTTCCTTAAACCTTATTGGATCCGCATGGAAATTCATTGCGGGAAATTCAGATTATGATGGTACTGTTTTGTTGACATGAATGATAAATGATCTTTTAGAAAAGCCCTTATAAACAAAGAATATAGTAAAAGAATAAACCAAATTACTAATGTTACTGATGAAATTTTAAACGTTTTAAAGCTAACTACGAACGATTTCTTGTAAAATTAGTAAAATAACATAGCCTTATAGTCAAAGTTGAATATGAATACGTCCTGAAAAATAACGATGATTAATTCGGAATCATTGGCCAGTGTAAAAATCTTAATGAATTTTCGATTTGTAAAACCAATGAAATCAAAAACATTAGCCATTCAACTTGTACCCGATACTGTTCAAAAGCAAAGAAGAAGAATGCAAATAAGGAACACTCATCATATCCCACTTGTCGAGGAAATCGCTACCGATACCACGCTTCTCAACAACTTCAATGGAAGAATCGAGGTAAATGGATCATCACCACTTCTCTCTGGAACCCCCCTCATCAAACATGAAAACGTATCGGTCAACATCGACAACCAGACGTACAAATCCACGGGAACAACCAATATACAACTACTACCACCTCTACTACACATCGACATAAAAAAAGACGAGCTTTTGGAAAAACTCTCCCTCAAACTGATTAAAGAGATGCATATCAACAATACGAAGCAAATAAACCTAATAGAAACAGGCAAAGAAACAGATCATAGGTTAGTTATAGTTCAATTACAATGATCCTAATAATACTGACGTCATCAAAAATAATTACCTACCTGAGGAATAAAAGAAATTCGAACGTTATCATTACAGTAGCCTCAACCACCCCAAGAAAAACGAACTCTGATCCGAACCTCCAAACACAATCATCCTTACTGGAAGCAAAACCATCAGCCTTCATATCCTAACCGAGCCTGTCAGAAAATATTATACCAGAATTACAAAACTCTCCGAGCATCTACAGAATACCGTTGTTTTAAGATTGAATGAGGACATTCAACTAAAGATGGGAAAAGTTAAGGAACAAAATGCATACAATTATACAATTCTAAATTTAACCACCCGCAACTCTAAATTGCACGGAATTTCAAAATCCAAACACCTGCAGTTCTAAATTCCACAGAATAAACAAAACACAATGATCTGCTTGCACCTGTTGCCTCGAGCGAGACATTCTTGCAAGCGTGGTAATCTCTGGGCAGCATCCGACAAGTCACGTTGGATTACATCAAGTCCGAAGCGTTATGTAGATCATAAGTTCAACATGTAGATTAGTCTTAAGACGACTTTGGAACTAAATAAATTCCACACCCGCGTAATTAATTTATACCTTGCTCGGTAAATAAATAAATAAATATGATATTATCATTAGTTTAAGAATATAGAGGAAAATGGACTTCAAAGTGAAATACCTTTCATAGAAGCGGTGCCATATCAGTTTTCCCTGCTTCATTAGTGTTCAAGACGTGTTAGTAATTGTTACGTTGAAACGGGGAAATTGATTTAGCACCGCTTCCATGGAATTCATTTCATTGTTTTTAGGGTACTTTGGAGTCGGTTTCTTTTATCTAAAAGTTATTTTTTTGCTTTATGCTTGTAGAATGTTAAGGACGGTTTAAAGAAAACATATCTGCATTCATTCACTAAATAATTCAATAACAGAATGCGTCCATCAAGAGTATTTGAATATCCCTTGCATAGCTACTCGTATTTTAGCACCACAATTCTCATTGTAGCTATAGTATAATTAAATCGACGGAAAAGTAGAATTTCCTTTGTAGTTCATCAGGTGAATGATGAAGAATTTTATGTTAACTCTTTTCTCAAAAAAGAAGCAAATCACTTGATTAATGTTTGAAACAATTACCAGTCGCGATAGGATATCATCGAAAATTTACATACTATAACTTAACACCACTAGCTCCAACTTTCCCACATTCTTCGCGTCATCTGATGCCCGAACAGTTCTGTCCAGCAACATAGTCGAAACACCTAAACATGATACCTGTCTGGGAACTAGACAATCGTCAGTACCACGCACATCCTATACCTGTCTAGGAATCTGCCAGTCACGTTCCGCGGACATCAGCAAAGCGAGGCGACATTAGTTTCTAGTTGATAAATTGTAGTTAGTTGTTAACTTGTCCTCAAATTGATAAGAATAAAATTAATTTTTTTAATAAGAAAACCAAAGGAGTTTTCTTAACTGGTGCCCGAGCAGGGACCAAAGACGGGATAAAACGGAGTACGAAAACGCGTTAATTATCGCTCGAAAGTATCGTGCGCGAAAGGACTCGCGAGATTTTAGTACGAAAGACATGAGTAACGCGATACTTGAAAAGTTCACCAACTTGCCCCGTGCTTTGGCTCCAACAACCCATCGAGGAAAAGAGGCCCCCGAGTAGCCGAGAAGCAAAAAGGAGTCGGCAAGAACCGACAGCCACCTCGAAAGGAAAAATAATATTTGAATTGTGCTAGTGAAAAAAATAGCTAGAAATTTATAAAATTATTGTAATTGTGCTACTGAAAAAATAGCAAGAAATTTATAAAACTATTATAAAGTGCATTCTCAACTATAAAAGAGCAAAATTACAATGTGAGAATCTGAAAATAAATCAGTGAGAAGTGTTTTCAAGTTTAGTGGATATATAAATTTATCTTATGTAAGTAATTTTTCCTTTTATTTCCATTTTCTTGCGAGCCATTAGATACTTTAAAGTGAAATCCACATTTAATTTTTTAAGTGAAATCCACATTCAATTTTTAAATTTAAATTCACATTCAATTTTTAAAGTGAAATCCACATTCAATTTCTAATTTTTATACGGTGCTGATTATTCGATTTTTTCTTCCAAATTTAAGCTAATTGTGAAATAAAATATTCCAATTTCAAGTTAGTTACCTATCAATTGTTCGGAAATCGAAGGTACATTTCGAAAAATTTAAAACGTGATCATGTCCCGAATCGAAAACAACATAATTAGACCTGCAATGTTGCCAGACATTTCCAACCCTCTTCCTCAAGAACCTACTCCGCAGGCACCTCAAAATGCTCAATCTTCAAGCACTGCCACTGTTCAGGTAATTGAGGCACTTATAAGGAGTCTGCTCCTAGCTTTATTGAATCATATCTAAATCCACAAGACGATGCGAGTCAAGAAATTGACCAGTGTATACTACCAGTGAACTTGGTAAATATCTCACAAATGGACCGCATCCCTGACGTGGTGAAGAGCTTTCGAGAATTTCCGGGCCAAGCAGGAGAATTTGGGTCTTGGAAAAAAGCGTGGACCATATCCTTCGCATATATAATTCCCAAAAGGGTACACCTCTTTATTACGGAATCTTGCACGTAATAAGAAACAAGATCACTGTAAATGCCGATACGGCCCTGGAATCGTAAAATATTCTTCTAGACTGGGACCGTATTTCAAAGTGATTAACAATGCATTACGCCGATAAGCGGGATGTTAGCACTATACCATATCAGCTTACTTGCTTAGTACAAGGAAGCGACACCATTCAAGGGTTTTATCAGACAATATAATACCATTTATCGATAATCTTAAATAAAACATCGACCATGAGCTTGAGCACCGAATTGATGAACCTTTTAATCCGCACATATATGGACAAACCGCTGGACACATTTATACGAGATCTAAATGGAGATTTGGCTAGGCTCCTCAGTATAAAGGAACCTGCTGATCTGCCGCAGGCTCTTCATCTATGCATGAATTTAGAGAATATCAATTATCGACAACAATATGCGCATACCAGCAACAACAACTTTAGACGCTCACTGGTCCAAGCACCACCGCCCGTTCCTCCCAGACAAAAGCCAATACCAGCACCTCGGTACACATTTTTCCCTGACCTCGTACGTCAACAACCACAAATTCAACAACCATACCGACAACAAAATTTTAATCCAAACCATCTGCGGTCAAACTTTCCTTTGCTAATAACCTGCAACCACCAAATAGGCATCAACTTCTCCCAAAGCCCCAACCTCGGCCGGAACCCATGGATATTGATCAAACTATACATTCTCGTATGATCAATTATCAGAACCGACCACAGCAACCCCAAACTACAAAGAGACCGCCTCCAGAAAAATTACGATTCCCAAGGAGACAACAACGGATTCATCTAACCAAAGAGTACGACCCAGACCTTTGAACGCTTGAGTTCGAAAAAGAAGTAAACGAGGAAAATATATGGGACGAAGCATGATATCCGGAAGGAACCGGTGTTCAAAATATAGAAATAAGCCCAAATCTTTTAGATCAAAATCCCAGGAGACACGATAGCGAAGAATTCGAAGTCCCTCCAGAATATCAAGACTTTCAGGACATTCGTTTTTTAGAATGACTTGCTCTTCACTACCATATTTTGAATTCGTAGTGAGGAGCGGAAGAGTATACAAGTTTCTTATTGACACAGGATCAAACAAGAATTACTTACAACCTTCCTGTGTTTACCACATATACCCTAACGAAAAACCCTTTTTGGCAAAATCAGTCGGAGGCAATGTAGAGATAACTCACCATTCCACCATTAACCTGTTTGGTCCATCAACCTCGAATTTAAAGTTTGTCATTCTACCTACCTTGAAATCATTCCATGGAATCCTAGGAAATGATAGCCTGACGGAATTAGGTGCTGTAATTTACACAGCAGAAAACTTTATCCTGCTTAAGAACATTATTCGAATCTCAATCAAACAACATCTTTCAGAATCTGTGAACAATCTCGAAATTCGCACTTCACATCTGACACGACAGTAAACCTTCAATCTGTTGTACTTGATAAAACGACACCCAAAACTATTTTCTGAGCCTAATGCTAAATAAACTTTTGTCACCACAAATAAGGCAGAGATCCCCACTTCGGATAATACATTTTTTTATCGATCTTACCCATACCCTTACGCTCTCAAACCAGTAGTCGAAAGGGAGATCCAAAAGCTGCCAGATGATGGCATCATACGGCCGTCTAGATCACCATACAACGCCCCAATGTGGATCATCAAAAATAAATTGGATGCATCTGGAGAGCAGAAGTACAGAATTGTTATAGATTACAGGAAACTGAACTCCGTAACAATACCTGACAGATACCCAATACCGGAGATTAATGAAGTTCTCGCAAACCTCGGCAATAGTAAGTTATTCACTGTAATCGATCTATTGAGCTGCTTCCACCAGATTCCATTGAGGAAATCGGATATAGAGAAGACTGCTTTTTCAGTTAACAATGGTAAATATGAGCTCACTAGGTTGCCGTTTGGCCTGAAAAATGCACCATCCATACTTCAAAGAGCACTTGACGACATCTTACGCGAACACATCGGTGTTAGATGTTATGTCTACATCGACGACATCATCATATTTGGTGGCGATGAGAAGGAGCACATCAACAACATTGCCCAGGTGTTTAAAACGTTAGAACAAGCTAATATCAAAGTGCAACTGGACAAATGTGAATTCCTAAAAAAGTCTGTGGAATTTTTGGGTTTTGTCATCTCCGAAGAAGGTATAAAAACCAATCCAGATAAGGTAGAGGCTATTGCAAAATTTCCTCCTCCAGGAACGTTGAAGGAATTAAGATCCTTCCTGGGGATGGCCGGATACTATCGTAGATTTATTCGTGACTTCGCCAAGCTGCCTAATCCATTTACATCACTTCTACGAGGAGAAGAAAGACGCATCTCCAGACACATGTTCGACAAGATACGCATAAACATATCTCAAGATGCAATGGAAGCCTTTCAAAAGATCAAGAATTCTCTTATTTCACGTGATGTAACTCTCCGTTTTCCAGATTTCCAGAAGCCATTTGATCTCATGACAGACGCCTCCCAACATGAAAAGGAAATGTTGACAGCAAATGAAAAGGAAATGCTGGCGATAATATGAGCCCTTAAATCGTTGCGTAATTATCTTATGCACTAAGCAATAAAAATACTAACGCAAAAATGAAGAGATGGAAAGCCATCCTCGAAGAGTATCAATACTAATTGAAATACAAGCCTGGAAAGGCAAATGTAGTAGCTGACGCATAGTCCAGACCTCCACAAGAAAGTAATATAACCTCACTTTCAATCGTAACCCATAGCGATGACACCTCAGGCCAAACTCTTATACCATCAGTTGAGACCCCCATTAATGCATTCCGAACGCAGCTTATTTTAAAAATTGGTGAAACTACGAGCTATGCATGTGAAAAAACGTTCCCAATTTATTGGAAACATGTATTATTTGACCCAGTGTATACACGTGAGACCCTCATCGGTATACTTAAAAGGTATCTGAATCCAAGCATCATCAATGGCATCATGGCAACGGAAGATACAATGGAAAAGATTCAGGATCTTTATGTCCTCTATTTCAGTAACTTCAAAATAACGTTCACGCAAAAAGAAGTCGAAAGCATACGTGGTGGAACAGAGCAAGGAGGAAATTACAGTCAAAGTCCATAAACGGGCACATAGAAGTGCAAAAGAAAATAGAAAACAAATTTTAGAAAAATACTACTTTCCAAAAATGAATGCCAAAATCAAGAAAACAGTAAAACAATGCGTCATATGCAAGGAAAACAAATATGATAGGCATCCCAACAACCCTATACTCGGTAACACTCCAATCCCAGAATATCCAGGCCATATCATACATATAGACATCTACCTGACAGAATCACATATAGTTCTCACAGCCATTGATAAGCTTTCTTAATTCGCCCAAACTAAAATATTAAGATCCCGAGCCATAGTGGATGTTCTTCAGCAACTAAGACAACTCCTTATATTCTTTGGTATCCCTAAAAACGTGGTAATAAATGGAGAAAAATCTCTAAACTCCGCTTCGATTACCTTCATGATACAAGATCAACTCGGAATCCAAATTCACCGCACACCAGCCTATAAAAGCGAGGTTAATGGGCAGATTGAGAAGTTCCATTCCACTTTAACAGAGATAATTCGATGCCTTAAAACAGATGGGACACACAGATCCTTTGAAGGACTTTTCGAAAGGTCGGTATATGAGAACAATTGTAGTGTACACTCGGCTACTGGAAAAAAACCAATCGAGGTCTTCTATGGAAGAATTGTCTCCACTGACCCCGAGATGCTTGAAAAGTCTCGTAAAGATAACCTTGAGGAACTGAAAAAGCCACAAGAAAGGGATATCGCATATCACAACAAATCGAGACAGCCAATAAAAACTTACGAAGTAGGGGAGGTCATTTATATTACAAATAATAAACGTGGTGGTACTAAACTCTCACCAAGGTACAAGAGAGAAATTGTAAAAGAGGACACACCATCTTTTGTTGTAACTGATTCAGGAAGAGTAGTCCAGAAAAGTGACATAAAAAATTTGATTTTCACTTTCAGATTCCTCGCCGCAGCACCATCTGCCTGGCTACTCAAACACCCAATTTTTAGGGTTTCGTACTAAAATACAAAACCCTTTTGCAATCACGACCTGTGTCCGTCTGTCCGTCCGTCCGTCTGTATGTCATAGCACTTTTTCTCCGAAACTATAGAGGATAAAGCCATGAAACTTTGTGGAAAAGTCAGAAGTGGTGACTTCTTGAAAGTTCAAGGGTGGTAACATTTTTCAAAGGGGTTTAAGGGGGGTCTCCCCATATAGGGAGGTGACCCATCAAAAAAAAATTTTCACCATTGGTAGTCGAGTAGGGTGTCATTGGAAAGGACTCAATGAGATCTTTTCAAAACAAGTCTTAAAATTGCCTTATGAGTACCGAGGGGGGCTGGGGAAGAGGAAATGTACGAACTTTTCGCGTACCCCCCCTCTCGCGATTGGACACCTTCCATCCGAAAAATCTGAAAAAAATCATGAAAGTAGGCCTTAATGAGTACAACAACAACAAATACATGAGAAGTCGAAATTCACTCAACTTTGTTAGTAATAGTATGATTTATCGATTTTATGTTTTCTTGAATAAAATCTCAACGGTACCCTTAAATTCAATGAGATGACTATTTATAAGATTGATCTTTTCTGGAAGTTTCATAAAGATCGAATAGTATTTAACGAAGTTATAGCGATTTGAATTTTCCTGTATTTCTATGGAACAATGTGTCCTGTATTACTATAGAAACATATGGCTATGGAGCCATATGCGCTTTTTACCATTTTAGACACTACAGCTTTGCTAGGATTTGCATGAAAATTTCAGGAATGATAGGTATCATGAAGACGAGTACATACAATTGAAACAAGTTGAAGAGGCAGGAGAGAGCTCCTAGCAAAAGGGCTTTGTAACCATTCTACGATTCGAAAAATAGTCCATGAATCGATGATTACAGTACAGAGGAGTGGCCCCTGAAAAAAATTCATGAAAAGTAGCCGATATGAGTATCAACTGAAAGTTCTCTATGAAAGATTTTCAAAACAGTTCTTAAACTGACAGTTTTTGCTTCAGTGGGGGCACAGGGGGGGGAGGAATACATGAAAAATGTGTTTCCTCCCTCGCGAATGGACACCCGTGATCTAAAAAAACTGAAAAAATTATCAAGCGAGATATTTATGGGTATAACTTTAACAAATACCACATAAGTCAAAATTCTTTCAACTTTGTTAATAATAGTATGATCCTCGAACATGACGTGTTTCTTGATTTTATTCGTTGCTGGTTACTGCATTTTGTAAGTTGAGTACAAAACCCTTCTGACATGAGCATAGGTCTGTCTACGCAACTTGTTGGTACTAAGAACTGGAACAGCCAAGTGGGAAATCTTAAGTTGATCCACATAATACCAATAGATCAATATAAAAACTTCACCCAAAAAGTTTCATCCATCCTGATAAACCAAATCCAACCCATTAATTCTTTCTATTTCCTCCTTGATCACGAAATTAAACAGATAGAAAACTTAATCAGCAATATTGACCAACACAAAACCAAAAGATCACTAAATTTTATTGGTTCTGAAATTAATAGTTCGCGGGGAACCCTGATCATGATGATTATGTAATAACAAAAGGAAAAATTAACGAGCTAATAGAAAATAACAGTAAACAGTTTCTCATTAATCAAAAGAGCAATGATAGAATTAACAGAATAACAAACATAACAAACGAAATTTTAAACACTATAAAAAAGAATAGCATTTTTGAAAACACTTTGGCACTTAGAGAAGATCTAATTAACTTAGTTCAAGCCATTCAATTAGCGAAAACAAATATTGCCGATCCAAGAATCCTTTCGAAACAGGAAGTAGAAAACATTTTAGAAAGTCTTCCACAAAATCATGTACCGTATAATAATGTTGAGGATGGACTGCTATTTGCAGATGTCAGTATTACGCAGGATTCGACTCATTTGTTTTAAATTGTAAATTTACCTATAAGCAAGGATAATTTGGCTGACAAAATCGATTACCAATATATTTTAAAACATGAAGAAACAATTTTTGGCATTATAAACAATTATAAAACAATAAACTACATTTCAATTTGTAAGAAACAAAATATTAAAGAAATAAGTGACCTACCATGTGTACAAGAAATATTTAGTAATACGACAAGTTATTGTATAAGAACAAACGGTCGTCATTTACCATCATTAGAGGAATTAGCACCCGGCATAATCTTTCTAAACGATTTTAACGAAACGACCAACAGCAATGACACGGATCAACGACTGTGCGGAAGCTACCTGATAAAATTCGACAACACCAGTATCATGATCAACAAAGAGAAATTTACATCCACTGAAATGACAAGCATACAAGCCTTACCACCTCTCATACAACCGGATAATAGCGATCATCTCAACAACACAAAGCAATTACACAGAATGAATTCTGAAAACAAAACTCACTCTTGGACTATTTACGGAATTTCGACAATCACAATCACCTTACTAATTTTGGAGAAAATCAGAACTTACCTTTGCACTACCAGAAAAAATCATGCGTCAGAAAAACTCACAAACATTACAGTTTCTTTACCTACCAATTCAGAACCGCCGCAGGATTCATCCCATGAAAAAACCTTTCCCAACGGGAAACCTGAAAAAAGCATTCACCGAATTCCACTTTTCTGAGTGGGGACACCCAGAACTTAAGATGGGAGGACTTAACACCACTAGCTCCAACTTTCCCACATTCTTCTCCCCAACAGTTCTGTCCAGCAACATAGTCAAAACACCCAAACATGACACCTGTCTGGGAACTAGACAATCGTCAGCACCACGCACATCCGATACCTGTCTAGGAATCTGCCAGTCACGTTCCGCGAACATCAGCAAAGCGAGGCGACATTAGTTTTTAGTTAATAAATTGTAGTTAGTTGTTAACTTGTCCTGAAATTGATAAGAATAAATTAATTTTTTTAATAAGAAAACCAAAGGAGTTTTCTTAACTTATGT
This sequence comes from Odontomyia ornata, assembly GCA_963969285.1. Lineage (NCBI taxonomy): Eukaryota > Metazoa > Arthropoda > Insecta > Diptera > Stratiomyidae > Odontomyia > Odontomyia ornata. Next base: position 381,842,592 of record OZ017738.1, read on the forward strand.
ATGTATACTCTTTGCAAACCCTGCGTTAAAAAAACTGTGCAAACAATATTTTGTATGGAGACTTTTACGAAAAATCGATACAGTTATTGGAATAGCCATCATTTAAAAGTAACTCATTCAAGAAGGAAAATTCAATCTTTTTAGGTCTTTGTAAAAATTTTTTTTTGACAAAGACCTACTAGTTTCGCGACCTGTCTGTCCGTCCGTCCGTCTGTCCGTGCGTCACAGCTGATTTCCTCCAAAACTTAAGAAGCTAGAATGCTCAAACTTTGTGCAAAGGTCAGAAGTGATGGTGTCTCGAAAGTTAAGGTTTTACCAAAAATCTAAAAAAAAATTTTAAGGGGGGTCCCCCCTAATAACGAATTAGCCCTTAATAATTTTTTTTAATCAAAGGTATCAAACGAAAGGTCTTAATTAGAACTTTTAGAATCTGAAATAAAAAAATCATTTTATGAATTAGGGGGTCCAGGCGAAGGCAAAATGTACCAAAAATTTGTGTCCCCCTTTGACCCGAAAAATCTGAAAATTATCACGAATGTGGGCCTTTATGAGTACAAGGGCAACAAATGCCACAGAAATCTAAATTCACACAACTTTGTTAAAAATAGTATGATTTGTAGATTTTAGATTTTCGTCCATAAAATCAAAACGGTACCGACAAACTACTTAAAATTTTGCAAGTATATTAGCTAACATAAGGTAAATACAAAATTTGGTTGAGATCGAATCATAATCAGGCGAGTTATAGCCGTTTCAATTGTATGGAATTACAACAACAGTAACACGTGTTTATGATTGATACATATTTAAAATTGACCTAGGCAGTTTTATTTTCTTTCAATTTTCATGAAAATTTAAAGAAGAGTGTTTAAGATGAATATATTCATTCGGTCGAGCATTCAGAAAAATCATTTTAGCTAGATCAAAATGGCGGCTGCACTGTGCTTATGAAAGAAACTGTGCATCTTGTGCACAAATTTGAACGGTTTCATATCCAAGTATTGAATGAATAATTCAAGTTATGGGTTCACGCTTTTAGAAAATTTGTTTCTAACCCTAGGATGTTTACAAAGACCTTCTGGTAGAAGTACTCTCCTGCTTACTCAACTTGTTTCTTCTTGATTTTGAATAAAAGAGAACATCTTTTGCCGCCACTGATTCTATACCACCAACAAACAAGTCTTCTGGACGGTAGACTCAATAATTTTCTAGCACAAACTTTTTAACCCATAGCACTGATCATGCAATCCGATGCTCACTATATTGCTATTGCGTAATGATACAAACTTTTGTCATCACTATCATATCAATTGCTATATTATAAAAAAAAACTCGACACAAAGCAGAAAACTGCGCTGACACATTTTGTTTGTTTATAAATCATTTAGCGAATACAATCTTCCTATTCTCGCATTACTGAATTTGAAAGTACAATAAATATTAGTCCCATGCTTTTATAATATGAGTAATCATTCCACGCGAAGATGTTGTGAAATTTGAGTTGAATACAAATTGTAAACTTTCACTGATATTAATCATTTATGCGCGTGTTCTTGCCCGGGCGTCAATCGGACGCGTAATTTTGAATTGGCACCTGAATTTAATTAGACGCTTTATATTTACAAACACGAATAAATTTATGTGTAAGCATGAATATTATGGATTAAAATCTCAATTTCACAAGAACATTATAAATTGTATTATTGCTACCATGAATCATCCGAGTAAGCAAGAACAAATAGTATGGAAGTCTAATCAGGAAATGAACTTTCTAACTAACAAGTTGAATTTCGTTGATGAAAACAATTAAATGAACCCGTACTTTTAAATGAAGTTCACGCGGATTATATTCTTTCCAATCCACATAATTAAGTGGTATCTTTATATTTTCTACTAATATTTTTAAAAACAAAATCATATACATAGATGTTACAAAAAGTTGCTTGGCGGGTAATGAAAAAAATGATTTTTCCTGTTTTTTTAAATAACAATGATCGAACTAATAGTTTCATTTAGAATGGTATGATATACAATTTTTTCCGTACCAGTCTACATACGCAACTACCCGGTCAACACATAAAACTTGTCAATTTTCCAGTTCAACAGAAAAAAAATTACTGGGACCATTGTTATCTTCCGTTTGATATTGTAAATTATAGTGAGTCATGGCTCAGGTGAACGTGAAACGAATCAGGCAGACCTTGATAAACTACCTGAATCGCTCCATGGCAGCGTCATCATTATTGTCAATGGAAATAATATTGAAAAGTCCAGGGTAAAAAAAAATACTCCAACAACGACCAATCCGATGAAAAATATCACAAAAGACTATCTGAAGATGTATAGTAAACAATTTGAAAGGAAGATAGCAAAGTTACACATCACTCCAACCATTCAACTCATCGACCTCGTCGCACGACTACGATGAACTAGGATTGCTGGTTGCATCCAACAAAATGCATTGTTGTGTTTTGGGTTTGTACTCCAGACCTGATATTTATTATAAAGGTGCGACGGAGCGCGAAGCAAGACCTCAAATCAATCACTGCGAGTGAATAAATGAGCATCTCTACACCTACGAACCGTGCAGCCAGCCACCTAGCAACATATGCACGTCTAGCAGAACAGCTCAGGTTCACGTCCTAAGTAATCCTTCCATTTAAGGATGCAATGGACACAGAAATGCTCTTTACACCATCAAGGGAATCAAGACGTTGTTTGGTTATTATTTGGTCTTTTTCCCTGGTGATTACTCATAGGTGCCTAGACGAGGGCATTCACCATACCTTCCCGTCAATAATTGTGACTATTGTTACCTTTTGCGGTTGGTCAAAGGTAGAGAGATAGGCGTATTCTTGCACCGATGTGGCAGATGGAAATACAGTTCGTGATTAATATATTCCCTGTGCAGATATTCACCATATTGTATGTGAAATACAATTGATGGCAGGTTGATAGTGATGTTGTGTTTGCTGCTAAGCTCATTTAACATCAAATGAATTGATTCTAATTCGCCCAATTTCCACGCTATAATTAAATCCGTTTTATTATAAATCCTAGCGTAATTTCTAAAAGGCGGACATAGCCTAGGGAAAATCGAACGTGGAACCCAAATTTTGCCTGAATTATAATCTATCCTCTTTGAAGTTGAGAGATTATTACAAACTAATTAAGAATTCAACGGTAGTAGGCGACGGATACGAGTATATCATAGTTCAGTGCATGAATGCTAATTGATCATCAAAGAAATTATTCGACATGTGTAAATTTCTATTAAATGGACGAATCCTTTGAAAGTCAGCTCACCAAAGCGATGATTCTAGCCGCAGGAGATTTTATTCAAGAATACAATTCCTACTGCCAACATCGGACGTATTAGGACATTTCAATTAATTGTTTGATTACATCAACAAAAATTTAATAATGAACAAACGGATTTTTATCTTGAAAAGCGGTCGGGCCTTGCTTTGTTTTGTGAGCAGACGCGTTTCGACTCCTTTGAACCATCTTCAGTGTCTGTTTGCGCACTATCTAAGCTTTTGTTAAATGAAATAATTGCGGGTTCTCCAATTATGTGAATACTATTTCTAAGGAAGAATGGACGGCACTTAACAGAGGATTACCTGGGTCTCCAACAATCTTTGATGCTATCACAATCCACTCAATAATGCTTTCAATTTACTGAACACATGTACAGTATCACTGGGTATTCGTTATTGGAGGTTCGGGTAGTTCGCGTTTTCACTATTTGCGTTTTCCGGAGTAATTTTATTTTTAGCGGAGTTCACGGTTTTACTATTTTACGTTTTCCGGAGCCGATTCATTCGCGACGCATGCCATGCGTTTTCATGCTTGACTGACGTGAACTTTTTCACAGTCGAGGTCTAAAACCTTTGTCCGTTCAATGGTTTGATTGGATGTTGTTTCCAGCGGTGCTCCAATTCACTCAGAGGGAAAATGAATATTTGGAAGGGAAAGGTAATAAATGGAGATCATTATTACGGCTTAAACATCCTCCCCGGCTTGACAGGACTGAGGACTCTCTCAAATACTGTATGAATTCTACTTTGCGCAACACCCGTGATCCTTCGACCGTAACTTAAATTCAATTGATATGGAAATTATAATTATGAACTATAACTACTAGAATTACTATCTATCTATAAGTACTTACGACCTTTTAATAGTGGACTGTATGTTATTGCGTTGGTAATGGAAAAATTTTAACTACAGGGCGGCTATAGAGTCCCGATTTAGTACGGACATCAATAACGCGAATTACCCCATCTTTCCCAGGATAAACCTTCTCTACAATACCTAGTGGGATGTGATTCAAGATTCAAGGGCTTTATTTGGTGATTTTTCAGTTTTTTACACATATACAATCCATCAATAGCTTAACTTAACAATATACATGCGGATTGTGCCTTAGGGCTTTTCCCGGAGTTCAATAATAATTTACTTTAATTACATTATAATATTAATTTTTTGGTAAAAGAAAACTTTAAAATGTTGACCCCCACAACATTATCATACATTAATAGATTATAAAAGAAGTTTGTAAACATCATCTGCTCTTACAACTAGTTTTAAAATTCTAAAATTGATATCCTTAAAATTACGTACATTATTTCCTTCAGACTACCTTAAAAACTACCCATTGGCTGCGTCTATGCTCTCCTGACAACTCGCACCTTGTGCTCCCTGGCTCGTGTGATTCCCGCTTCCGCAAGCTTTTCTGCATACGATTTTATCGACTCCATTCCTGTCTTCTGGTACAGCACTTCATTGGGGTAAGACCGTCCGTCCTCCCATCTGTAAAGTCCTGTACAAGCCCGAACGATTTTTCGCTCCACTAATCCTATCTTGCCCCATTTTGTTTTTGGAGATCCAATCCATATCATCACCGCATATGTGATGATCGGACGAATCAAGGTTTTATAGGCAAAAACATAGACTCGCTGGCTAGAATGCTTCCTGAAAAAAGGTATAAGAAGATGATAGGCATAAGTCACTTTTTTCAAAATATTATCAACGTGAGCACTAAAGCTAGCTATCCTGTCGAAAACTACCCCCAAGTACTTACTTAAGTAACTCTGGAGTCACAGATGCCTCTTACACGACGACCAAAGTTTTTGTGGGGGTCCTTGAACACAATTAATTCACTTTTCTTTGCATTTACCTTGATTCCCCATTACCGGTAATATGCAGCAAGAGATTCCAAATATCTTTAGAGCCGCATTGTAGCAAAGCGCAAATTGTGCTCAGATGAACACACTGACAAGTCGTCAGCGAAGAGGTTCAGCTGGATTCCGGGCTTATATTCATCTCTTACGCCCGGGGTGTCAGAGGTGAATATGTTGAAAAGAAACGGGCCTGATATATACCCCTGTGGGACCCCCGAGTCAACACTAAATGGGTCTGAACTAGCTCCACCAGCCATCGCAAAGGCAGTTCGTCCCTCATGAAGCTGCCTATAGTTTTCACAATATGGGCCGAAAAGTCAAGATTTATCATTTTGTAGAGAAGCCCATTGATCCATACAGAGCCAAAGGCTTTGTCCACATCGATCAAGCAACCTACAACAAGCTTATTGTTGGGCCAGCTTCTCGGCTTGGAACACGGTCATAGCATCCAAGATGGAGTGAGCTTTTTTGAAGCCAAATTGTCTTTCCGGCATAATTCTTGCCCTGGCAGAGATGTGTAGGATGCTTTCAAGTATTACCCTTTCAAGAAGCTTACCAATGTTTGAAAGCAACGAAATCGGACGAGTATCGATTACGTCAGTACTGCCCGACTTCTTGGGTATTGCGAATGTTTTTGCTCATTTCCATTGCTGAGGGAAGTAGTGAATGTTATTGCAGTTATTTAGAATGATCGCGAGGAGAACAAAGGAAACATGGGGAAGCCTTTTTAGCATATAATTGGAGATTCCATCAGCCCCTGAAAATTTTTTGGAATTTTGCTCTAGTGCCAATAAAGTTAGCCTCTCAGGGCTGACAAACAGATCATGGCCAGTAGGTGCGTCAGAAGGATTTGAATCAGAAAACCGAGTCAAGCACAATTCATCATTGTCCCTGTCGAAATCCGTTGTGGTGCTGCTCACTAACGAAGGAATGGAAGAGTCCTGACTTGCTTTCTCTCCTTGAAGAATTTTCGCAAAATGTTTTCCGATAGAGTCAGCGATGGCTTTGTCATCCATGAGCATGGATCCATCATAAGTGAGGACCCCGAGCAGCCTTTTTCCGCCAGTTATCCTATTGACGTGAGGAAATATACAGGGACCTGGTTTGATACTTTCCAGGGCCCGTTCAAATCGCTTGTTCGCAACAGCCATAGTTCTCTTCAAGATCATCTGACTTAGAGACGTAATCACTAGGTAAACACGTTCATACTCTTAGTTGACCAAATTTAAATTGGGGTGGTAGATTCTTGCTAATAGCTTTCTAAGCCAACTACGTCTACGATGAAGCTCCAAGATGTCTTCTGGTAAATCTCGATAAAAGTGATTTGTCGAGGATTTCTCAATGGAGACCTTTGAGATGACCGTATCCAGAGCTCATTGATTTCAGGAATGGAAAGATTTTTTCATCTATTGATCGAAATCCCTTTCAATTTTCAGTCAAGGTCAGCATTTACTGCTGCCTAATCGATTCGCTTATATGAAATGAAATCTGCAACCTCAATTTTCACACCCTTTTTCACCCTTAAGGTTAGCTCAACCAAAAGATGGTCAGACTTGGCATCAGGAACTCCCCATTCGAAATTCCTCCAACTGTGGGAGTATTTACCAAATTGGCAGGCACAATGAAGAAGTCAATAATAGACCACCTTCGGCGGAAGGTGGACTCTTTCAGGGCAATCAATATGAGATCCATATTTGATTGAACCCAATTCGAGAAAGCTGTTCCATAACCATTGGATGCGATGTTTCCCCACGAGGGATGCTTCGCGTTAAAATCACCTCCCATGGCATAGAAATCGAATTTTTTGCACAGAGTGAGCACTGTTTCCAAGTTGTCATTGAGCTCCCTCACCGAGTATCCATGTCGAACGTAGATCTTCACTAACGCAAAGGTGCACCCTCCCAGCAGGAGCTTAGTATTTCTGCTTCAATACATGTCAGACGATTTATCTTTGTGAGCTATTACAACTTCAAGACTTCCCTCTGGATGATCACGCCTGATGATCTTGTATTTTCCCAGAGGCACTCTGTGTCTTCCTTAGAGTCTTGTTTCCGATATAAACAAGAAGTCTGGTCGATGGGCGTTCAAGTATTCTTGAACGAAATTCCTTTTATAGCGTGGAGCTAGCGAACATATGTTGAGTATGGAGATTTTAATGGAATTCATCACGACAACATACTTTGAAGGCGAAATCCAAGTACGCAGCATTCTTCTCACTAGGGTTAGTGAGTTTTTTATAGTGGAGGATAAAGGAGTACACTTTTCGAATGAGTGTGAACAAGTCACACCCGGTAAATTGTCGGCAGTCAGTGCTTAAAACCGTATTTCGGTCATTCTGCGACTGCTGGGGTTGCTGCATTGGTGGCCGTTTTTGTTGCCGTAAAGGCTGCAGTACAGGCTGCTTCTTTGCACCTTGCAAAAGGCTAGAGTACGAGACTCCTTCACGTACAGTATTTTTTATAGAGGCAGTGATGAGATCCCTCCTTTCCTCTTTTTTCTTTTGGAGGTTTTTCCTCTTCTCTTCAACTTCTTTTGCCTTAAGACAACCTCTGAAACTCGCAAGGTGCCCCTTAGCATTGCAGTCGACGCAGAAGATCTCGTGTTTTTTCTCGTCCTTCAAGATTGGACACTCCACTTTATGTCCATCGCTTTCTTTACTTCAAAGTCCGGTTTGAACTGGTCTTTTTCCCTCCTAGAGGTTATAGGGGAGAAACTTTTTGCTGAAAGGACATCTTCTCCGAGATGTACCTTCAGCTCAGCCACGACATCATTCTCGTCGTATTAGCTATGCACGCCGTTTAGAAGGAGAGTTAATTTTCTCTCTCCTGGAAGGCTGTATGTGTAGAAGGCCACCTTCACATACTTCAGAAAGTTAAAAAGCTGGTGTAATCCTCAGCCATTTAAGGGTGGAGCGAAGCTCGTGAGGAGCTGTTCACCATCACGTTGAACTCTGGCTCCTTTTCAGAGTTTCGTGTGCATGCCCTTTTGACGCTATGCCTGAAAGCCTTCAGGTTAAGCCTATAGCACAATCTGGGAGGCACCCTCTCCTTTTTGGTAGTAGCCACGATTGGCTACTGGGGCTTCGATTTCCCTTCATTTCCCTCTAGACCCGGTCTTCCACCCGGCTTCGGGATGGTCTCCGAGAAACTAGTGAAAGCTATTTTCGTCACCTTTTTGAGCTGGAGAAAATCGCGCTTGCCCACTTATTTCGGTCATTCTGCGACTGCTGGGGTTGCTGCATTGGTTGCTGTTTTTGTTGCCGTAAAGGCTGCAGTACAGGCTGCTTCTTTGCACCTTGCAAAAGGCTAGAGTACGAGACCCCTTCACGTACAGTATTTTTTATAGAGGCAGTGATGAAATCCCTCCTTTCTTCTTTTTTCTGTTGGAGGTTTCCCCGCCTCTTTTCAACTTCTTTTGCCTTAAGACAACCTCTGAAACTCGCATGGTGCCCCTTAGCATTGCAGTCGACGCAGAAGATCTCGTCTTTTTTCTCGTCCTTCAAGATTGGACATTCCACTTTATGTCCATCGCTTTCTTTACTTCAAAGTCCGGTTTGAACTGGTCTTTTCCCCTCCTAGAGGTTATAGTGGAGAATCTTTTTGCTGAAAGGACATCTTCTCCGAGATGTACCTTCAGCTCAGCCACGACACCATTCTCGTCGTATGAGCTATGCACGCCATTTAGAAGGAGAGTTGATTTTCTCTCTCCTGGAAGGCTGTATGTGTAGAAGGCCACCTGCACATACTTCAGAAAGTTAAAAAGCTGGTGTAATCCTCAGCCATTTAAGGGTGGAGCGAAGCTCGTGAGGAGCTGTTCATCATCAAGTTGAACTCTGGCTCCTTTTCAGAGTTTCGTGCACATGCCCTTTTGACGCTATGCCTGAAAATCTTCAGGTCAAGCCTATAGCACAATCTGGGAGGCACCCTCTCCTTTTTGGTAGTAGCCACGATTGGCTACTGGGGCTTCGATTTCCCTTCACTTCCCTCTAGACCCGGCCTTCCACCCGGCTTCGGGATGGTCTCCGAGAAACTAGTGGAAGCTATTTTCGTCACCTTTTTGAGCTGGAAAAAATCGCGCTTGCCCACTTCAAGGGTCTTTGATAGCTTTGATGTGGGCTCCTGCGTTAGAGACCCCATTGGCCTCCTTCTGGCTTTCGGCTTTACGATAGCCTCCACCTTATCGCCACTGTCCATGGAACTTTCACCCTCATCCATGTCCATGTCACTGGAGACCACTGGCACTTGTAGTTACATCTTTCCACTAGCAAGCAAGTCGAGGATGAACGAGGATGAACTCTTCCTTTACATCCCCCCCGAATTTCTTGCAGAAATGCTGCAAGTTTTTTCTCGCCTTCGGCGTGAAGCTAGATTGAGCGGTGGAAAGCTCCCCATATTCATTACTTTCCCCCATACCCACAGATTCCAAGACAGAACTTAGAATACTGTCGTGAAAAAGAAAGTTGAAACTGAGACCCTTACTATCTTGTTATTGAAAGACTTAAAAGGAAAATAATTATATTATAAAGAAAAAACCAAAAAGCCTTAATAATTATGTTTTCGTGTTTTTCCAACTCCTTTTCCTTTTTTCCACTCCACTCGACTTTTGCTCACACTACTAGCCTTGCCCAGGCGCTGTAACCCCTTTCTACAAATTCCAAACAAATTTTTCCTCCGGAATTCCTCCAAAAATCCACAACTCCTGAAATTTCCACTTTCCTCCAAAATTCAGTGTTCATACAAATCCTCCGTAAATCCTCCGAAAAATCTCCGAAGAAAAACCTCCCAAAAACTCTTGCTGCTCGACCGAAAAACTCTTGCTGCTCGATGCTCGATCTGTGCTGCTTTCCGCTCGATCCGTGCTGCATTCGTCCAAGCGATGAGTTGAAGGGAACGACTTTATATAGTCGTAGAATGGGTTAAGTAGGTAGTAATAAATTAGGTCAGATAGAGGAATGTTAGGTTTTTGTTTTTTGGATCGTTAGAGGTTCGTTTGTTCTATTTTCTTTGGAGAATGTGGTCTAGTACTGAGAAAATTGCCTCAGAATTTTTAATAATTTGTTCGTTGATAATATAACCGTCAATTTTTCCATGTTTATATATTTCAAGCCTTTCTAGGATGTCAAGTCTCGATCCTTTGCTTTATGTGTTTAGCAATGTCAGAGAGTTTGTCATAGCGTCAGGTTCGTGTGCGTGGTTTTGTAGGTGTGTCGCATAATTGGAGTCTGTTTTGTTGTGTAAGAAAGATCATAAGTGCTCTTTGTAACTTGTCGTTAGTTTTCGTGTTGTCCATATACCATATTGTAGTCCTTGCATGCCAATTTGTATATGCCGCTGTTCTCGTATATTGATGTGTCATTCAGTTTTGATTTCAGTTTGTTTGCGATCTGGTTGTTAATTTTGAATGCAGTTTGTATTTACTAAGGAAGTTTGATAGTTTGTACGAGGTGTGCCCAAAAAGAAAGGTTACTTTGTATTTTTAGGATAAAACATTTATTTATTCGTCAATGTTTATGTTGTCTGCTTCAAAGCAATCAATATAGTTGTGGAAATACACTTGCGCCAACGCTTTTTCCAATAATCGAAGCACTTCTCATGAGCGCTTTTTGGTATAGCCTTGAGCTCTTCCAGTGATGCAGTCTTTATCTCCTCAACCTTTGCAAATCTCCGTCTTTTTATAGGTCTCATCAGTTTTGGGAACAAGAAAATGTCACATAGGGCCAATCGCGGTGAATATGGTGGCTGAGGCATGATTATGGAGTTGTTTTTGACCAAAAAATTCTTGATCTTTGATCCATTTTTGTTGATAGCAAAAAATCGCCGAACACGCAAAACACTTCTAATTGTTATGCCTCTCCCAAACAAACTAAGCGTATTATGTAATTGAAACTGTAAATATATCTTCGTGACGAGTGTACCAAAATAAAAAAATCGATAATCGAATGTACGTTGCCAACGGAATATGAAAAGTCACGTTACTTTTTGTACACACCTCGTATGTCTCTTTGCCTACGTATGTTAACGCAATCCACTGTTGGTTGTTCTTATGAGTTTCAGTCAGTTGGCGTTCCTATTTTGTTTGAACTGTGTAACAAGTTTGTCAATGTCACGTTGTTTGTGTCCGTTATTAATTGCTATTTCGTTTATGTTGTTTAGTTCGTTGGAGTAGTTAGTGAGAATAATGAGAATGGAGTGGAGTTTCTGCACCATTCATCATGGAATATGGGGGGTGTGAAGTTAGTGCGATGTAGCACCTTAACCCCCTCGTATCTGTGAATACTTCAGTACCCATCTACCTTCCTGAGCCAGTTTTAGTCATTATATAATTTAGAAATAAATGTTTACATAGTTATTTGGCCGATAATTGGAAAACGTAATTCATCCCCGTTCGTACAGTTTGAATGAATGCTTGGGTTGTCAATTGTGTCAAAAAGTTTCAGTGCTTTGTCACTCACGTATTTTTCGATTTTCTCAAGTCGTAGGTCCTTGTATATGCCAGGGTTTCTTATGTACCCTGGAATTCTTAAGATCTTTCTAATAATTCTATTTTGGAAGGCCTGGAGTATTTTTTTGTTAGTCTTTGTCGTCTGGTAGAAAGCAGAACTACCGTATAGTAGCGTCGGTCGTATAATTTGTTTGTATATGAGCAATCGATTTTAAGACTAGGTCTTTTGGATTTCATGAGTGGGTATAGAGATAAGAGAAGTCAAATATAGTGTCTCCCCTTTTTTGTATGCGTTGCTTCTATATGAGGGTTCTGTTGTAGTAAGTCCAAGGTATTTAGCCATTGGTGCACATTCTATTGTTTCATTGTCAATGATAAGTCTCTGTGGAGTTTGTGGTGGTTTCCTTGTGATGAATAGGGCCTGTGTTTTATCAGAATTAATCTTAATTTTTCATTTACAAAATTAAATAGAAAATTAAGATGAAATATTTATTGATCTTTGCAAGTTTGAAGTGACGACTCTTGCTTGTCGCGCTGTAATAAATATACAGGTATCATCAGCGTAGAGTGATAGTTTTACTTTTGGAAGCAGAGTGGAAAAGTCTGCAGTAAATATATCGTATAGGAACGGTGAAATGGGTGAGCCCTGAGGAACTCTAGCATCAATTGGTCTCAGGCTTAAAAGTTGTTTGTCAATTCTGACACGGAATGTTCTGCCTTCCAAGAAGGACCCATTATTTGAGTGAGCTGCAGTGGCATATTGAACTGATGCATTTCGAAGATAAGTGTTGCATGTCAGATTTTATCAAATTTCTTAGCTATGTCAAAAATAACTAGGCCTGTTGAATTCCGGTGATTTAATCCTGTTCTGATGTGTTGAATCTCTCTAACTAAATGGAGTTCAGTAGAGTGTTAAGTTTTGAAGCCATGTTGTTCTTCCGATGTAATATTTTTGTCAGATACAACCTCATTAATTCGATGCAGAATCACTCTTTCCACAGCGATGAGAGAAGACTGATGGGTCTCGAGTTTTGTAGAAGTTGTGAGTCCTTTTGGGGTTTTGGGAAGAAATTATAACCACTGATCTCCATATTTTGGGATACTTTCGCAAACGGAATATTGCATTAATAATGTCAGTAAGTGTTTGTAACATATTGTCTGGCAGCCAACAGATCATTGTGTTGTAATAGTGCCATGTCCAGGTGCTTTATGTTTGTTGACTATCCGTATAATGTTTTTGATTTCATCTAATTCCATTGTTTCAATCCTGTCTTGATGTTGAATATTGTCTCTCAGGAGTTTTTTGACAGAAGATTCAATTTTTTCCTCAGTTTCAAAGTCCTCCTCGTCTGAAGAATTTTCACGGAATTGCGTTTCTAGGGAAGCTGCAAATGCTTCCACCTTACCCGTATCATAGAATTGCATTCCATTCTGACCGTGAATAGGCAGTACCACAATTTTACTATTTGTCTGAAAGTATTTGGATATTCTCCAGAAACTACCACACCCAGGCTCGAGACTCTGCAAAAAGCTACTCTTATTTTATCACTTGATTCCTTCTCCTGATCAGTTGTTTGATGTTCTGAGGTTTCCTTTCTCGGAGTTCTGACCGTATGGTCCTCTTTAGCTTGTAAAATTTTCTGAGTTATGTTCTCAATGAGTTGTTGATGTCGTTGGCCGTTTAAGTTGATTGAAAATTAGTTCCATTGGCCAATGGGACTTTCAACGCTTTCCAGTTTGTAATGTTCTTTTACTGCATAGGAAAATCAATGAAGATGTTTTTTGTGAGGAAAAGGACTGGTTTGTGGTCGGAAGACAGTTCGTTGAGGACATTTAACTGAACATTTTGTGTGAAATCTCGCAATATTCCAATGTCCAGTGCAAGGCCATTACTTAATCCGTACTGTGTTGGCTCATTGAGGATATGTAGGCTGAAGTGGTTGGTTATGATGAATGAATTGAGCTCGGTCTCAGCTTTAATGCTTCTCACAGCTCCCCAAAGGCGATATGTGGCATTTAGATCTACTGCAACGAAGATAGGGCCTTAAAATACAGCAAGTGCTCTAAGATCATTCAAGAGATTTCTATTTCCTGGAGGATTGTAGGCAGAAATCACCATGAACTCTAGAAAATCAGTTCGCACCTTGATTGCTGTGGCCTCTCGTTTTTTAAGTGTGGGTGTATTAATTAGATAATGTTTCGTCTTACGAGAATGGCCGTTCCGCCTACTCCACCCATCATTCTTTTATTTCTGTACATAATGTAGTTAGGGACGTGGAATCGTCTTCCAGGCTTCAGAAAGGTTTCTGAATCATAATGATGTTGAATTTATGATCAAATATAAATTGTTGCTACTCACCATTATGCTGAAGCAAGGAATTTGCATTCCACGTCAGAATCGAAACGTGGTTCATTAAACTCATTAGTGTTTAGTATTGACGACATTTTGAGGTGCAGCGAACATGGTTTGAATCATGTTTGCCATCTCATCTTTTGCATCATGTTTTGGAATTGTGTCTGTATTTTGGGAAACATTTGGTCCATATTGTGAGTTTGATTTTGTATGTGTGGAGGTGCCTGTGTCGTGTTTGTTTGTTTTTGTGCTGGTTCACGAATGATCTTCTCACATTCTTTGGATTCCTGGCACCACTCCCGTAGCTTGCTGGATCTTCTCCGCTACTGTTAATACATTTTGGCTTCTCTTCGATTTTCTTTGGGCAGTCCGAGAAATGGTGAAGCAAATCGCATTTAACGCATCAAGACTGTGCATGAAAGTTCCTAGAAGAATGTCCAAACTATTGGCAATTGTGGCACATACCCTGGCCCGTACGAGGACGCTGCGTCTCCACGATGTACATAAGGTGGTAAAAAGATTTAATGTTGTAAATATTGGTTTCAGATTTTGGGAGGTGAACCTTGACTACTCTAGAAACAACTTCCCTCATTTTAATATAGTAGACTTCTATTGGGTTGAAGCGCTGAGATGTAAGTCTTCCCTGCTTTCTTCGACTGAAAGGCCATACAGGCCCCTGATAACAACATTCAGCTGTCTACCTCTGTAAGTATGTAGGTGTGATATTGTATTTCGTTTTCAGCTAGTGCTTTTGTCAGTCGTCTGTGATCTGTGGGTGTTGTTAGTATGGTTTGTATGATATGTGTGAGATGTTTTGTGTTTTCATAATACTAAGTATTTGGGACTATTTTGAGGGCTCTCGTAAAATGATTGATATTGTTTTAGGCTCTTGTGTTTGTGCTGCGGGTTGTGTGTTTGTAGTGTTTGGCAGTGTTGGTTTTGGTTTTGTTGTAATGGCCATGTCTGTGAATGTTGTAGCTAGTTTTGGTTGTGGAAAGGCAGGGAAAATTTCATCTTTACCGCTACTCATGCAGTCAAATTCCACCTCACTTTCTGAAGTTTCAGAAGAGGAACAAGATTTTAGAGGTGAAGACGCCCTCACCTTTTGTTTTTTCATCTGAGGGCTTTCTTTCTTAGATTTCCCGTTTGCCTTAGCCTTATTTTTTAGCGGTTGAACTAGTTCTGCATTTATTGCAGCTAGCGACTCGTTTTTGTTTCGCTGATCGGCCAGGTTGGCATTAGTTTTCGCGATTGTCTTTTTGGTTTGCAACAGCGTAATAAACACTTGATCTAACTTCAGCGTTATATTGTCGAGCTGGCCAATCAGCGCAGCAATTCACTTGTCTTTGTTAAATATGTCACGTCCGGCAACCATGCCACCGTCCGTTGACATCCTGTCCACCAAAAGGGATCTCTTTATTTATTACTGTTTAATATCTGCCAAATAACTAACTTTTACTCCAATATAATTAAAAAAATTCAAAGTCTTGAAAAAAACAAACAAATACGACTGAAACTGACCCAGGTCAGCAAAAGAATACCAAAGTACTAACTCTGAGTCCCTTTGAATTCTTCTTATCTATCTTCTATCTCTTTTCAATTGGTTTTATTATCTGCTATCTCTTTCTATCGATTTTTATCGTCGATCTCTTTTTCTCTTCTATTTTTGTCTCTTTCGCTCTTCTGTCTTTTCTATTTTTGTCTCTTTCTATCTTCTACCTATCTTCCGTCCTTCCTATCTTCTTTCTCCTTCTAACTTCAGCTTCTTATCTCCTTTTTCTTTCTTAATTCAACTTCCTATCTTCTGTCTCCTTCTTCCTATGCGCTATATCTTTCCTATTTTTCTCTCTTGCATTCACTTTATAATCCACTGACTATTTACTATTTACTCTACTTTCACTGTATAATCATTGCAGGAGATATTGACTCGCACTACTGATCTGTATGCTGCTAGTTTATGTTGTGCATGGTGGTTAGATGTTACGTGTATGGTATCATATGATCAGTTGTGGTTGGTTTTCTGCATATTTTGACTTCCAGTGAAAGTTTGGTGACATTCAGTTCAGTGAAAGCGAGGGTATTGTGTCTAAAGTGACAGTTTGTTTGTGTCATCGGTACAAAAATGAGTTTCGAACAAAGAGCTAATATCAAATTTTGTTTTAAAATCGGTAAAACGTTTACCGAAACATTTGAATTGATGAAAAAAGTTTAAGGCGATGATTGTCTATCACGTGCCAGAGTTCATGAGTGGTGGTGATTTTTTGACTAGAAATCACATTTTAACCATCTTTCATTCACCTTATTGATGTGACTCCCTGTGACTCCCTGTGACTCCTATCTACTCGAAAAATTGCATTTAGCTAAGTAAGGAAAACGCTTTGCGTTCGTAGAGGGCATCCAAAAGGCTTGTACTGACATCCTGAAGAACATTCCGGTCAATGACTTGAAACACTCTGTCGAAAAGCTTTTGGATCGCGTAAAACAGTGTATTGAGGCCGGATGAGACTTTATAAGAGAATATATATATAAACTCGAATTTATCAGAACAGTTTTGAAACATACCTTGTAGGTAAGTAGTTCACCTTATTTATTTTCTCGTGAGTCAATACCCATGAAACAGTCATCCACGTATCGTCTATAAAATATTACATTGAATCTTTTGAAAGTTTTACGTACAAAGACTACTCCCAAAGATTGTAATAATGTTTGTATTTGCTAATTGGTATGCAGGAGCTGAGCAGTAATTGACGACAGGCCGGATAGGGATGTTGGGTTGTACATATAAAAGCAGTAGCTTGGAACTTATTGGTGGGGTCTTTGTTTACCAGCTTGTATCCATTGACGATGATGAAGTCTTTTGATTTTTGTACGTATTCTGTTATTTTTAGGATCACAGTTTTATGTCTTTTGTCAGCCTTTGTCACTGTAGTAGGTAATCTGTAAGTTTTTTGCTGAATGTGTCTAAATATCTTATGGTCTTCATGGAAATTTGTTTTGCTTATGCTGGTGCATATTTTTTGTAGTATATCTACTGCAGTATGTCTTGCATGTTTCTGTTGTTCCTGTGGCAGTTTGTGAATGGCTGGTTCAGTGTCAATTACTAGTTAATCCAGGTCTTTGTCATACAAGTTCCTTATCTAACAGCTCCATATCTTGGTTGGTAAAAGGCTTATCTGATAGATCTACAGTCTGTGGATAGAAGGCTCTGTTCGTTGATGTGGTCGTATAGTTTCATTTCTTCAGCGATTCGTCGGGTTTCCTTGAAATGGTCTCATATTTAGTTTTGAGCTGAGTATCAGTGTTTTTGTTATTGTAGAATTGAAGTAAGTTTTCAGTTTGTTTAGTGCTACTTAAGTGTAAGTCTGAATGTAGTTGTGTTCGGTATTTGTAGTAACCGAGGAACTATGGCTCTAAAAGCAGCGCTGACACAGGCACACAGCACGAACGCAATTTAACAAGGATTCAGTCGATTCAGTCACCTTCCCCATCGCAACACTCGTTTTTTTTTTCTTTGCATGGAAAATAGGTCCAGAAAATGTCTTTTGTACTTAACTCCCGGGAAGCAAAATTCTACAATTGTTTAATATTTTAATGTGTAGTGATTTTATTACAATATCTTTTGAATATAATTTAACGAATTGCGGTGTAACGCGGGATACAAATGCTTAGAACGAAACGGTTAACCCTTTAAATTATATGAACGCTAAAATCATTGCATCATTTAAACCCCTTAAAATTTGTCTAATTCTTCCGATTTTTCCCACTTAATTACGCCTAATCATTATAAACGAAAATTGCTTTCAATGGATAACTTAAGCGAATCTACAAAAGACGACTTAGAATTTAAAAACAACCGAAACGAATGTGCATTATCACCACCGCGGGTTCACCAATAGATGGCACGATTAAACGAAACTTTGCGCGATTTTCCATTGCTGTTTCGTTGCTCGATGGCTCGGCCCCGCCATTTTAGTTTGCAAGTTGACGAAAGAGGAGGGAGAAAATGGCTCCTTATGCATAATCTTTCCTTAACTAGTGACGACGTGTGCGTGTTTTCATTTATTTTTTTTTTGTGTTTTCTGTTTATTTGATCGGTCAGCTTGTATCCACAACTGGTGGTACATCGTTTGGAAACCCGAGATAAGGATACGTCAGGACGCTGAAAGACAGCACATGGTGAAGTTTCTCATCGTGTTGAAAAGGAGGTCGTACCCTCCATATTGATTCCCCAGCCAGCAGTGCTGGTGCCGCTATCCGCTGGCATCGGAACAATATTCGGTTCCCTGATCATCGACTACGCAAGGAATCCATCCCTTAAGCAGCAATCGTTCTCATACGCTATCTTGGGTTTCGCCTTGTCTAAAGCTATTCGACTGTTCTGTCGTATGATGGCCTTCTTGCTGCTCTTCGCTTTCTAAAAAGTGATCGTAGTCTTTTAATGTAACATCGGATTAATACTAATTACCATCCTTAGGTGCAAAAAACCAGGAACCCAACAACAGCAACAGCGCATATTATTACTACTGTTGTCCCAATCGGACGTCATTCAACCCGAGGACAGGCGGAAAACGGCGAAAAGTTCCAGCAGAAAATTCCAATCAGCGAACTCGAGAGACATCAAAAGTGGAAAACGACGAGCGAGGAGCGAATACCCAAGTGCAAAAGTAAGAAAACCCGAAAGCGGTGCGCGGAGTGTGTGACAAGCGAGCGGGCCAGTCGTCCAGGCTAGAAATTTTGTAGAAAAATTGTGAGATTCCCTCGCGAAAGCTGCGACTCGCGTGTCGCGGAAAATCAAATCGCGATTTTACTAGCAATTTTCGCCAATTGGTGGTACATTTACGGTCGTGTGTCCGCCCGCCCGCCAGCGAAACGTAGGAAGAGGTGCGAGCCCAGGTTCGGTTCACACGGTGTCGTCAGTTCTTGGTGTTTAAATTTGCGCTGCTCGGAAGCGGGGCCAAATTAGAATTGTGAGAGTTTCAGCTACACATGAAATAACTCTGGAATACTTAAATGTTCTAAATTTCAATTCAGATTGAGTTAAAAATTTTCATATAACGTTCTCCGAATTTCTTGACTTTGTTATAAGTCAAATTGATTGGTTCTCAGTTCATCAATACTTTTATTGCATATTGTGCCATCGGGTAGTAATGACAGATCAATTACAGTGTAGCTTACAAATTTCTCAACACTCCTTACAAATCAATTGGAATCGTACTCTCGCATTCGCATATATCAATCTCAAGCTTGACTCTGTTCGCTTCGAACAATTCGTGGAATCAAATGAATCTCTTTTTCAAAGCACAAAGCATTACAATAACGAATAATTGAATAAGTTGATGTTTTTTTTGTTTATGCTTTATAATTCTGTGGAATTGTGGGAGATATCCTCCTTAGTTGCCAAAATTGATGCTGAATTGTGAAAACGTGGTGCACATACACATGCATTGAGATGAAATATTTTGGACATTTTAGTATAAATCAAATCGCTTTTAATTAAAATCGTCTCTTGAACTTGAGTAAACTATATCAAGTCCCGGGATCCCAAAGCCATTTAAGATAACAAAAGTAAAATTTACAGGACTTGCTCACCCCACTTCGTCAACGAGCGCTCGTCGTCGAGGGAAAGGTATTGTAAGTACCCTTCTAATTTAATTTTTTTATTATACATATTAATTATTTAAATATTTGCTTATTTATTGCAAACTAAATATCTATTAATTATTTATAAAAATTATTTAATATTATTATTATATTATATATATTAATATTTATATTAAAACAATAATTTTTTTTTAAATTCAAATGGGAAAATTGCTTTAATTCAGCATATTCAGATTTTTGAATATCGCAACACGTCACGAATAATACATTAAAACACTATTGCATTGGTATATAGAGAAACAAAAGAAATTTACTCAATTACATTCAAAGTTATCAGACTTTTCTTAAGTGTTTTATGTTACACAGATTCCTTTTGATTTTGAATCCATTGAAGAGTTTTTTTTGTTGATTGATCTTTATTCTTTCCCAACTATGAAGCCATCAAAGCAAGTCTGTTTTTTTTGGCTTCAACCATCTCTGCATATTCTTTTTTGATTCTGTTTCACTTTTGAATCTACAGTAATTGACATGCTTAATATAATTGTCAAAAACACTTCACTACCTATAAGCTATTAACACTTTCATCATGTGTATGCAAACTATCGTTTGTATGTATTTAGCTTAGAATTCAACGCGATTCAACGTATTAGCATAATTAAATCCAAATCAAATCGCGCATCATTCTGAAACATTGGATTTTGGTTGTATTTTTTTTTTGATACTGAACTCAGACTGGTTATGTTTGTTGAAATTATCAACAGAGCATTAAATCCAAGGAAATAAAAATTTCTTTAATAGAGCAGTTTGCCCACTTAATTCGGAAGAGTATTTTAAATTTGTGCGCTTGTAAAACAATCAATAGATACGATTATGAAATGTTCCGCATTTGGCATGTTATTTAAAATATGCTTCGAACAATTTTTCGAATTCCACAATATATCTGACATCAACATTCAATTTTGTTTTTGGTTTTCATTGAACAACCTTTAATTTATGGACGGTTCAACATTGAATTTTTTTGAGTTTGATACAGAAATTATACTCGGTTAATTTGAACTAACATGCATAGTGGTAATTTATTATTCATAAAAATACAATTTACTCAACACATAACTATAAAAATCATTGAAATAAAACAATTATGTTAAAAGTTTTTCGACGTTTTGTTAATATAATATTATTTTCATATATTGATTCACATTAATATAAACAACAAAAGAGAAGGAAAAGAAACAGAAACATGCTGCTAAGGCTACTAGATTGTATTGATTAGTAAATATTATTAAGTCCAAAATTACTGATGAGAAATCAAATTAAAACTGAGTAAACCATTGCAAAACCGGGAAAATTCCATTTGCTTACTTTTGCCTGTAATTAATTGTCAATGGATATTGTCATGCTCTTTTCTTTTGAATCAAAATTTAATTCAAATAAAATGAATTGTTAAACGTAAAATCGCTCTTTCCCTTCCGGTTTTTTTCCAATCGGGTATAGGACCCGGTACGGTGGCAGGCTTCCCCCCCCAAAATATGAGCCAGCCGCCGGGTACAAATTAATTCCTTCCTTTGTTTCAGGTGACTTAATGGGTTGAGTGGCCCAAGCAAAGTGCCTTTTTATGGCATAGAGTTATGCGATTCAATTGTATAATTCTATGACATAAATTGGTCACCGGGGTACTCCCCTTCTGATGGGAAAGTTCATATAATTCAAGTTGTATGAGTTTTCCACTCAGAAGAGGAATACCTGGCCACTTCAACAAGTTAACAATGGATTTATTCCGGTTGGGTGGGTATGAAGGGGCTCCACCACCACCCGGTTGCCCCTGTTTCATTTGTGGGCCCTGAATTTATTTGGGTAAAGACGAGGTCACCCCAAGTTCGCCTTTCTTGTCAGGTTTAACTTGTTCTCGTAACAAGTCATAATTCCTTCGGAGAGGTTATCTACAACTTTGCGACTTCGGTCGTTTTCTATTGATATCTGAAAGCAATTCGTGAATGCGAAATTGTTTTGTAGTGAGTCCTCGTGCCGGGGAAACGAACCCGCCCCACGACACCGCAATGCTAGCCTGCCAGCGCATTCACGCGTCTCCGGACGAGGGCACTCTCGGCAGGAACCAACACCTTCCTCTGCCGAGGCAGCAGAACATCGCTGCAGTCCTTCACGGACTTTATTGAAACTCCTTATATTCACTACATATTTTATGTTCCGTGTTCTTAACTTATTTTCAATGCGAAGTATTAATGCACTACGTTGTGTGTCATATGGCAATTGTATTTTGCTTTGTTACGGCTTTTGCAAATGCTTGTATAATCTTCTTCTTCTTAGCACAACAGCCCCTTTCGGGCCTTCACTTCCTGCAAACAGCGCCTCCAACTGTCTCGGTCCGTTGACCTATCAATTAAAGGTTTTTCAGGGACGGGGAGTTAGCCCGTCGCCCAACCTCCATTCTGGCGGTGTGGTTATTATGTCGCTTCCGTTATCAGGTGCGGAAGATTCACCTTCACCCACTTTACGTCCTCGCAAAGGAGGTGTAAGTAGGATTTAGTAGCAGAGCTGTAGATGTATTTACAGTTATTAGAATTTCTCGGCATTTAATGTAACATTATTGGGGAACCAGTAAACCCAAAATGCACCCCGAGAGCATTTACTACCATTTAATTGGGGGGTTTGGGATGAGGAATCATGGAAGCTATGGGTTGGGGAAACAAGGGGTTCCCTCCTCCTTTCTCAAATGGGCTTGGGACTTTCTATGGCGGAGTTATGCTTGTATAATATTGTGTTTTAAACACTGTTTGTTAAACCATATGCTTGCAATAGTTCGACTAAGTCTTAGGGTAAAGCTGTGGAATGATAGCAACAGTTTTGCCTGGCTGGCAGTATTGTAGTCATTTATTTTGTTTATCTGATATCCACAGGCCAATTCTCTTTTTTCTTGAAAAGCCGTTGAGCCTTGTTTTGTTTTGTGAGCTGACAGGTTTCGACTCCTTTGAGTCATAAGCAGCACACCGTGTTATGCTCCGCTCAATTTCTTGCAATTCGTCCTGACTAGATAACAGTTCATTTGAAGTGTACTTGGTAATGTAGAATGATAGTTTCCTGAGTCAAAAAAATTAATTAGCATTGAACTTACTGTTTGGAAATCAACAATTGGTGATCTGTTGTTCGATTTGGCTACAATGAATTATTTATGAATAGAATGGAGACAATGCAATTATCTCAAAATGAAATATTGGAATTAATTAATTTTTGACTCGTGTAAACAATTTGCTGTTATCGTAAAGTTGAAAAACCCAAACCAACGTTATAAGTAGGACAATGCTAAACGACTTGAAGCACCAAGCATAGTATTTGTAAAAATATATTGTAAGCAATAGCATTAGGAACTCTTGATCATATTTATTATTTTGAGGAACATTATCCCATGAAACGATGCCTTTTGAATAATTCTTACGATTCTGTTTTAAGTAGTTTAAATTAAAAGAGAAGAAGAGTAAAGTGAAAATAAAAACAATCATGCATTGTTAAATAAACATTTTCTTTTCTTGCGGTGGGGTAGTTTTTCCCAGTCGAGATAGCAGCCAGAAATGAACGGTTTGGTGTTCGGTGCGGTACGCAGTGCCGTAGTTTGATTTTGTGTTTTCAGTTTTCGTATATTGGTTCGGGTTTTTGTATTCTAGTAGCTTATTTCTGGCACCACGTCGGTGAATAATTAAGAACGTGTGGTTTATGATTGATGATGTCTTTTTCTTTCCTGTTTTAGGGTTTTGTAAAATAATTTTACAAAACCCTACTAGTTTCGCGACCAGTCTGTCCGTCTGTCCGTCCGTCCGTGTGTCACAGCTGTTTTTCTCGGAAACTACTTAAGCTAGAAACATCAAATTTTGTGTGTAGGTGTAAAGTGGTGATCTCTTCAAAGTTCAACTACAAAAAATTTTTATAAGGTATTTAAGGGGGTCTCCCCATATAGGAGAGTGACACCCCGAAAAAAAAATTTCATTGAAGGTAGCCGATATGGGTATCAAATGAAAGGTCTTGAGAACTTTTCAAAACTGGTCTTAATTTGGCAAAATTAGTTTCGAGGGGCGCACAGGGAGGGGAAATACATGAAAAATTTGTGTCCCCCCCCCCCCCTCGCGATTGGACACCTGTGATCCGAAAAATCTGAAAAAAATCACGATTGTAGGCCTTGGTGAGTACAACAACAACATATACGTCAGAAGTCGCAATTCACTCAACTTTGTTAGTAATAGTATGATCTATCGATTTTATGTTTTCTTGAATAAAATCTTAACGGTACCCTTAAATTTAATGAAATTCAGTACGTAGATGTCTCTTTATAAGATTAATCTATCCTGTAAGTAATTAAGAACGTGTGGTTTATGATTGATGATGTCTTTTTCTTTCCTTTTTTAGGGTTTTGTAAAATAATTTTACGAAACCCTACTAGTTTCGCGACCAGTCTGTCCGTCTGTCCGTCCATCCGTCCGTCCGTCCGTGTGTCACAGCTGTTTTTCTCGGAAACTACTTAAGCTAGAAACATCAAATTTTGTGTGTAGGTGTAAAGTGGTGATCTCTTCAAAGTTCAACTACAAAAAAATTTTATAAGGTATTTAAGGGGGGTCTCCCCATATAGGAGAGTGACCCCCCGAAAAAAAAATTTCATTGAAGGTAGCCGATATGGGTATCAAATGAAAGGTCTTGAGAACTTTTCAAAACAGGTCTTAATTTGGCAAAATTCGTTTCGAGGGGCACACAGGGAGGGGAAATACATGAAAAATTTGTGTCCCCCCCCCTCGCGATTGGACACCTGTGATCCGAAAAATCTGAAAAAAATCACGATTGTAGGCCTTGGTGAGTACAACAACAACAAATACGTCAGAAGTCGCAATTCACTCAACTTTGTTAGTAATAGTATGATCTATCGATTTTATGTTTTCTTGAATAAAATCTTAACGGTACCCTTAAATTCAATGAAATTCAGTACGTAGATGTCTCTTTATAAGATAAAGATTGAATCATATTTAGCAAAGTTATAGCGGTTTGAATTTTCCTGTATTACTATGGAACAATATGCGCTGTATTTATTACTATGGCAACATATGGCTATGGAACAACATGCGCTTTTTACCGACTCAGACACTACATTCTTGCTCGGATTTGCATGAAAATTTCAGGAATGATAGGTGTCATATATATCTTTGAGAATCGGTTCAGCTAGTGGTATCAGTAATCGTAAAACAAAATAGTGGCTGTTTTAAATGCGACGAATGAATAATTTTGAGTTATTTTTCCCAACTTCACCGTTTAATGTGCATGCTTTGAACACTTGATTCAATTTAATGAATGAGTGAAGATGCGTACCTACAATTAATGCTCATAAGTGAAACAAGTCAAGGAGGTGGAAGAGAGCTCCTAGCAAAGGGGTTTTGTAACCATTCTAGGATTCGAAAAAATTGGCCATTAATCGATGATAACAGTACAGGAGAGTGGCCCCTGAAAAAAAAATTCATCAAACGTAGCCGATATGAGTATGAAATAAAAGTTTTCACGGGAGCTCTTCAAAGCAGTTGTTAAACTGTCAGTTTTTGCTTCAGTGGGGGCACAGGGGGAAAATACATGAAAAATGTGTTTCCTCCGTCACGGATGGACATCTGAAATAATTATCAAGGGAGATTTTTATGACCAAATACCTCAGAAGTCAAAATTCGTTCAACTTTGTTAATTATTTTATGATCTTCGTATTTCATATTTTCTCCAATAAAATCGTCTTTGACATGTTTCTTGATTTGATTCAATCTGGTGACTGCATTTTGTAAATTGAGTACAAAACCCTTCTGACACGAGCGTAGGTCTGTTTACCCAACTTGTTTGACTTGAAGTATGGTCGGAAAGAGATGATGATGATTTAGATTGAAGTAGAGTACAATCGTTTTGTTGGAAGTTGTTTTGATGTGTTTTGAATTTGCATTTTATTGGTGGCTCAAAAAAATGTATTCGGATTTGGTATGCCCGCAGAAGACTTGCGACCAAAATTCCTCACCAAACTATCTAGCCTGCCAGCAGCCTTCTTGGAGCAGACTAACGGTGCAAAAACTAGTTGAATTGTTGGGGACATCTCCTCGACACAAACCAAGATTTCACGTATATGACCAATGAGAAGTTGGTTTAAATTTTCTTCGGTAAATCTCGAACGTTTGGACAAAAATGAACAGTCATTACGCTCTGCTACATATGATTGAACTCTTTCACCAACCCAACTAGAAAAGAGTAACGGTTGTAGTTTCCACTTCCATTTACCCTTGCTATTAGAAGTAGATATACAGAGGAGCTGTTCTCAAACTCTGATACAACTAATTGAAATTTTATATACTCACGAATTTCTTATTACTCCCTTAACCTTTATTAAGATAACAAGTTTAAGTTATGTGCATAATTAGGGACAAATTCACATAGTATTTTAAGCATAAACTTTATGCCAAAGATAGGGATTAATGCTGTGGAACGATACCACATTGTAGTCATATTAAACTCAAGCTATAGATAAATTTACAAGGTAAACGAAGAATACTACACAGGATTACTTGTAGTATTGTATGAAATTTAGCAATAACTATACGGATATTGTTCAGATGGCCATTTACTCAGAACTATATACCCAAAAAAATCTGTTTCTAATTATGAACCTTAAACAATTAAATAACAACAAATGCATACGATAAGCAGGGACTTCAGAGATAATTAAACAAATATTCATGATTATAACTATATCCAAAAATTCATTAAATTAATTTAAATTACAAAAACGAATGAAATTTCTCCTTCGGCACATTTTTTAGCTTGTCGTTGGAGAGTGTTATATTGTTGTTCTTTGGCCCGAGTTGGGCAATGAACGTATTCTTTGTGCTCCTGGTTCCTTTTTTCAACCACCTCCTTGCATGCTTCGTCGTACCAGTTTTTCCTACTTTTCTTTGGTCGCTGCTCCAGGACCTCTTCGGCCTTTCTGTTACTGCACCTCTTACTGTCTTTCACATGGTTTTGATATCATCATTATTTCCTCCCACCGGCGGGAATATGTTGATGAAATTTTCCAGCGCTGATATGTATACAGAGCTATCATTTAGCTTGTGTACCAGACCTTAGAATTACTAATGTTTCTTGTTTATAGTTCTTGGAGATGTGGCATTGGTACTTGACCCTTATAAGGTAGTGACCAGAATCACAGGCAGCGCCGCAGAACGAGTGCGTGTCGAGAATGCTGGGGTTGCTCATTTTTGCATGGGAACATGGTCAATCTGGTTGAATGTGCGACCGTCTGGGGATGTCCACATTCTCTTATGGATATCTCGATGAATTAAAAATGAGGCCTCTACTAGTAACGAAGTTTATCAGGCATTGTCCGTTGTCAAGGGTCTCTGCATGGAAACTGTGCCCCCCGGATGTTTCTCGGCGGTTCAGCATTGAAGTCACCCAGACAAGTTTGGATGTCCTTTGATGGCAGCGCATTGACAATGCATTCTAGGGTGCAATAAACTTCGTCGTTGATTGTCTTCTCCTTGTCTTCTGTTGGTGCGTGGCAGTTGATCAGCCAGACATTAAAGAATTTGGTCTTCATATAAATTGCACATATCCTTTCGTTAACGGGCATGAAGTCAGTGGTAATTTCTTCAAATGTGCTGTCAACAATGAAAGCCCGTTCAAACTCATGGTTTCCTTATAATTTTCTGCTTTTAATAAGGGCCTGCGTTCACATATCAAATATTTCTTCACCATGTCATCTAGTTTCTTGCCCTATGAGGATGTTGATTCTTTATTTCTTTATTTTTGGTCTGTTCAATGATCTAACATTCCAAATTCCTTGATATGTTGCAATGGACATTGTTGTTCATCCAATCCAATTTGAAGCTATTGTCCTAGTTCCACGACAAGTAAATAATAAGTCAAGCATTGTCAGGGCTTCAACCTAGTTGGTTTAAGGTCGCCGAGTGGTATTTTATTTCCCATATACCAGCCAGCTATTCTGAGCTTTTCATAATGTTCTCACCTCGTTCTGATTTTCTTACTTAAGTATTAATTTTTGGTATGCTTTATTCCTTATGTACAGTGCGTTCCGCCACTCATCATCGTACCATTTATTTCTTTTGGGTCGGGCTTGATTTCCGATTATATTTTCTCCCACGGCTTTAATTGCTTCTTTTATTTCCATCCACAGCTCGGTGCTTTTTTTTAGTGATATGTCTGATATGATGGGAGCCACCTGATTGTCGAGAGTCTCCGTGAAATTTTTTTGGCACTGATGCCATTTGGAATTTGTAGATAAGAAATTTCTTTTGAGGACTAATCCTCGTTGAATATGCCTTTGACATATGACATCGATATGTTGATTTGATCAAGTAATGATTTGAGTTACAATTGACGCCCCAGTATCTACGGACGTTAACAATGCTTGACGCTTATCTTTGTTGAATCAGAACATGGTCGATCTGGTTTTATGTGTAACCATCCAGTGATACCCTGGTAATTTTATGTATGGATCAATGTGGAAAGTTAGTCAAACGTATGGCTAGATTTCTGGTACATGCAAAGTCCGTTCGGTGCTGGATATTGCCATTTGTTTCATTGTAGAGGCTTTATCGTCCAGTCATACCCCAATGAGATAGCTCGTTGCCAACCTGAGTATTGACATCATCTAGAATTTTTTTTGTATTGTTTATAGGTGACGAGATATAGTCTTTCCAGGTGATGATGGAACGTTTTCGTCGTTTTTGCGTCTTTTTCTTCACTCGGGACATGAAGATTTATCAGCCAAATTTTGAGGAATTCCGCTTTTATGCAGATTGCCTACAATCGTTCATTCACTGTCTTAAAATCGTTAGCTTGCGATTTGAATTCATATCCACAATAAAAAAAACACTCCGAAAGTCTCATTCCCCAGCAAGCTTACCACTTTTGAATGTTGTGTACGATCTCATATCTTGAGTATCACTTCCAGTTCAGTTTTTTTCCTGGGTTGCCAGTTTGTTTAATTTCTATACATTGGCTGAGCTATTGTAAAAGGTTCTTAAACACGCCAGGGCTGTTCAGTGATTTGATAACACAAGATTCAATGCCAGAGTCCTGTGTGAGGTGGTTGCCGTATGTGCAATCTATTTCTAGGCTCTGTTACAGGCTAGGAAACTATGTAAGTCTTTCCAGGGGCAGGGAGTTAGCCCGTTGTCTGACGTCAATTCCAGCGGCATGCTTAATACTTTTGATTCTGTAATCAGGTGCGGAAGGCTCACCTTCGCCCTGTTACGTTAGTCTTTTATAAAAAGTAAAAGTTACTGGCGATCGCCACAAAGAAGGTGTAAGTAGGATTTTGTAGCAAAGGTGTAAGTGTATCTGCAGTTATAGGCATTTCTGGGCATTTTGCGTCCCAGCATTGAGGAACCACTAAGCCCAATGTGCCACTCCAAGACCATTTATTACTATTTGTTTGTCAGGGTTTGATTTAAATATGCAGAATTTGCAGATCATTTGGCAAAACTATCATTTGAGCTGGAAAAAGATGATGGCTTGCTCTGATGTTTTCTGTGGGGAGAGGCGAGGTTAGAATCTTATATCCAAAATAACATTTCTCTACCCGTGGCCTTTGGACCTAGGAATCTTGCCTATGTTGGGGCTCATTATAAGCCGTTAAGTTATAACGCAGCTTTTAGTATTATCCTTTTTGTAAACAGTTAAGTGAGTGACACATCTGAACTTCGAAGTCCAGTATCCAGAAAAAAAGAATGGGTGAAATTTCGATTTATATTTGTACTTTTAAAAGAAAATTTTACCAACTTGCAAAAGTCAACGGATTATCAAATGAACTACTTCAAAACTCGGTACCAGGTTTCATGAAATAATTGAATTAAATATATATAGACGTATTACATCATCTATCCTTTTTAGGGTTTTGTACCAAAATACACGACCTGTGTCCGTCTGTCCATCCGTCCGTCCGTCCGTCCGTCTGTATGTCACAGCACTTTTTCTCCGAAATTATACAGGCTACAGCCATGAAACTTTGTGGAAAGGCCAGAAGTGGTGACTTCTTGAAAGTTCAAGGGTGGAAACATTTTTCAAAGGGGTTTAAGGGGAGTCTCCCCATATGGGGAGGTGACCCCTCAAAAAAAAAATTTTCACCATTGGTAGTCGAATAGGGTGTCATTGGAAAGGTCTTAAGAAGATCTTTTCAAAACAAGTCTTAAAATTGCCTTATGAGTACCGAGGGGGGCAGGGGAAGGGGAAACGTACGAACTTTTCGCGTACCCTCCCTCGCGATTGGACACCTTCCATACGAAAAATCTGAAAAAAATCATGAAAGTAGGCCTTAATGAGTACAACAACTACAAATACATGAGAAGTCGAAATTCACTCAACTTTGTTAGTAATAGTATGATTTATCGATTTTATGTTTTCTTGAATAAAATGTAAACGGTACCTTTAAACTCAATGAAATTTTGCAAACAGGTGACTATTTATAAGATTGATCTTTTCTGAAGGTTTCATAAAGATCGAATAGTACTTGACGAAGTTATAGCGATTTGAATTTTCCTGTATTACTATGGAACAATATGCCCTGTATTACTATGGAAACATATGGCTATGGAACCATGTGCGCTTTTTACCGACTTAGACACTACAGTTTTGCTAGGATGTGCATGAAAATTGCAGGAATGATAGGTATCATGAAGATGAGTACATATAAACAAATCGAAGAGGCAGGAGAGAGCTCCTAGCAAAAGGGCTTTGCAACCATTCTAGGATTCGAAAAAACAGGCCATGAATCGATGATTACAGTACAGAGGAGTGGCCCCTGAAATAAAAATTTCATGTAAGGTAGCCGATATGAGTATCAGCTGAAAGTTCTTCATGAGGGCTTTTCAAAACAGTTCTTAAACTGACCGTTTTTGCTTCAGTGGGGGCACAGGGGGGGGGGGGAAATATATGCAAATGTGTTTCCTCCCTCGCGAATGGACACCCGTGATCTTAAAAATCTGAAAAAATTATCAAGGGAGATATTTATGGGTATAACTATGACAAATACCTCAGAAGCCAAAATTCTTTCAAGTTTGTTAATAATAGTATGATCCTCGAATTTCCACTTTCTCCAATAAAATCGTCTTTGACATGTTTCTTGATTTTATTCGTTGCTGGTTACTGCATTTTGTAAAATGAGTACAAAACCCTTCTGACATGAGCATAGGTCTGTCTACCCAACTTGTTTGTGGTTGGGAGGTGAATGTCATTTACGCAGAGAGTGTGGGACTCTCATGCAAGAAGGCGATGTTATTTACAACCAGCCACTAAACACTTCCCCTGTCAAGCCAGGAACCCAGTCTGGAACCGTTTGACTTCGAACCAACCTATCCTTATGAATCAGAGGTAAACACATCAAAACAAAGAATCAATTATGACGCAGATTGAATAATAAATATATTACAACTAGGCTTATAATCACCATGTGAACTTGCTTAAGTTGCACACTTAAATTTCAAAATAATATATGCATATAAAGTAAACAATAACATAATACTGAGCTTCTGAGCAAACAAATAGAGAACAACATGAAACTGAACTTGTTGGCTACTTGCCTCATGCTCAATCCGCCCAGCTGGCGGATTAAATAATTAATTAAATGGATTTCAATGATACGCAAAAAATATTATCTATTATTCTAATAAATAACAGTTTGCATTCTATGATGTCCTGCGGCTAACATGCTTATCAAAACATGTTCTTAAGATTAACTACAAAAGAATTTTTTCAAAAGAATTTGTTGATATACGCAAGCAAATTATTTACAACAAAAGCGATGAGAATAATGCCAATACTAAATTTTGCTACATAAGTAAAAAATTCTGATAGAACGCATGGCTCCTGGTAGTGCGTTGATGTATTGAATTTATAATTGTTGAAATTGAATTCAAATTATGCAAGCCTCTTTAGGAGAATGCCCTAAAGCATAAACGCTTATTCATAATAGTCGAAGTGTTTACTGTGAACGGTTGAGCAAAAGGTAATATATACAACACAAAACGCTAAGAATATGCTATCAAGTTTCGCTCCTATCTATGCGTTTTATCAAAATGCTATAAAAATGGTGAAATTATTTAATTTTAAGCTGAGTTATTGACCGTGTAAATCAATATTAACGATTAATCAATGTACAAGAAGACAGTTATTGCTAAAAGGTATTAAGTAATTAAAAACAGCAAGATAATTAACACAGCTCCTAAGATCAAATATATTTAGTGAAGATCTAATACTAGGAAAACTAACATTTTAGCTACACTTTTGAGGTTTTTTCACTATTCGCGGATAGATTTCTGAGATTGTTCCGTTCCATTTATTTCTTAGGTCTATTTAATCGTCATCGTTAAATAATATGAAAAAAGTTGGAAAGACGAAAAAGGACTTCTAATGTCAGCATGAATAACTTGAAAACTTTTTCAGTACCTTTTAAATTGCCGAATAGTTGCTTATGAAATGAAGAAAATTGTTTGCTTTTAGGTGAGACTAAACATTTGGGTATGAATCGCCAAACATTTTTGTTTGTATCAATTGCTCCATAAATATCCACTAATGAAATGATACTTAAATAATAGTTTTTTGGGTATCCGTTGTTTGTCCATACGATTCATGTGGCCAGCCCATTGCAACTTCCACAGTCTTACAATCGTTGAGAATTTCGGTTCGCCAAAAATTTCATACAGCTCCTGGTTGTATTGAATTCGCCATTGGTCCCCGTCTAGCTTCGCTTCGATTATTCGCCTCAGGACCCGTCGCTTAAAGACGTTCAATATATTTGCGGATGCTTGGGTTAGGGTTCGGCCACATTGCGATTTTACAGTCGTAACCAGCGATTTTTAGACGCAAATACGAACACACTACGACAAGATTTCCAAAGGAACTTCAGGCATGCGCAGAACGAATATTCTCATTTGAAGGTATGTCTTTGCCAGGAACATATGCGCTAACTCATTTGTGCGCTATGCAAGAAACTTCCATGCTCGTCAGCGTCAAATGTCCAAATGATGTGCGCCTGCGCGCGTATCACAAAAACTACCTACTAAACTGGTTTTAGGAAAAATCGCGAATTCCTGCGACTGCCGACCTGGACAAAATTGTCGAAAATCGCAGTGTGCGGTCTTCCATTTAACCATGTGTAACTTGCGACAGAAGTGCGACTATATAGTCGTAGTCTGATGCATCCCTTAGGGTCCACAGGTCTTATCACAAATTTGTATACTTGGAGCTTTGTTTTCCTGTGTATGCAGCTGGTCTTCAAGATCATCAAAACTAAATAAAATATTTTATTTGCAAGCTGCATTCTTCGGCGTACTTCGTCTGGTCGTACATACTATTTAAGCAATAATACTTTCAAGGGTTTTTTACTACTTATAAAACACTATTGAAATCGGTTTTGTCTATCGGGCTTTATGTCACAATAATTTTTCTCTGAAACTATCGCAGCTACAGATATCAAACTTGATAGGTAGTTCAAAAGTGATGACCCTATAAAAGCTTGGTTAGTAATGATTTTTCGATAGTTTTTAAGGAGATGTCACCTCATATTGGAAGAGACTTAAAATACTGGTACCAGCTTCGTCGAATGCAAGAGGAGGGAAAATCTACAAAATATGTGTATCCCGCTCTCCTCTTTCTTCACGATATTAAACCTGTGATC
The DNA here is from genome assembly GCA_963969285.1 of Odontomyia ornata. Taxonomy (NCBI): domain Eukaryota; kingdom Metazoa; phylum Arthropoda; class Insecta; order Diptera; family Stratiomyidae; genus Odontomyia; species Odontomyia ornata. The sequence continues at coordinate 381,875,884 of OZ017738.1, forward strand.
CAAAAAAGGCAGGATAAATCATGGAGGTAGGCCTTTATGAGTACAACAACAACAAATACCTTTGAAGTGATCTAATACTTATATAGTTATAGCCATTTGAAATTTCTAATTAAGACAACAACAACAAACAGCTTTGGACTTTCCATCGAATGTGACCTTGCAGATTTGATTTGATCTTCTTAAAATTTTCAGTTGAAGATGATAAGATAACGTAAATATTTTGGGAGTTCATGATATGAGTGATTTTTGTTACATTGCAACCAAATGACGGCTGATAAAAATGGACTAACAATGGTTTTTCTTTTAAACATGTATCTCAAATTTATTCATTGTTTGTGACTGTCTATTGTAGGTGAAGGCCATTATAAGGACCGTGGACTGCTTTCTCAGGAATGATGAACTGATGGCCGCTATATATGAAAACAATACAAGTGCCGTGACCTCTGAGGAGAAGTTCGAAAAAGAGATAAGAGTCCTTTCAAGACCAACTCAAGAGAGGGCAACGGCCAGCTCCATTGTCATTGTTGAGGGCACTCCACAGGTGATAGGAGGCCTGCTGAGGAGTGAATGCGTTTATGTAAAGTAGATGACCTATAGGGCTCATAAGCTGGACCCGATGACTGTCATGCCACTGAAAATATATGCTCCCGCTGTTTAGAACCAGGGCATCTGGTCTCAGATTGCGGGAATAAGCCGTACTGCAGGAATCCTGCAGGGCATGTGTTTCTGGTGGCCACCTGTCCAGTGTTTGCTGAGCAGGTGGTGAGGGTGAACACTAGGCACTAATATGGCCACACACCGAATCATACAGTTAAACTGTGCGAGGGGTACTGCCGGCTTTTACGAGCTACGGGCTTATATGTGGGAAGAACGTGTTACCATTGCCATGTGCAGGAGCAATGTGTACTTTAAAATCAGAACGCATCTCAGCTAGCTGCACGTACATACGGCCATGCGAGGTATTGACCACGTCAACTTCCTGTGCGTGAATACATCCGATCAACATTATCAGATACTCTGACTATCTCTAAGTGAAGGCTGGCAAGTGCATGTAGTGCTAAGGCAAAAAAAAAACAAGCTGAGTAAGCAGGAGAGTGCCTCCTACTAGAAAGCCTTTGTAGCCATCCTAGGGTTCGAAAATGTTTGCTGATGGCCTGAATCGATGACTTTAATTATTCATCCAACACTTGTATGAGAAATCATTGAAATTTATTCAAAAGATACAGAGTTTCTTTCATAAGCACATTGCAGCCGCCATTTTTTATCAGCTTAAATAATTTTTCTGAATGCTCAGCCGATTGAACATATTCAATTTATACACTATTTCTTAAATTTTCATGAAAATTGGAAGAAAATAGGAGCGACTAGGACAATTTAAAATATGCATCAACTATAAATACGTGTTATTGTTGTTGTAATTCGTAGAATTGAAGTGGTCATAACTCACTTGATTAAGATCTGATTTCGATGAAATTTTTTTTGTGGTTGGGAGGGGAATGCCCATTTATGCACAGAGTGTGGGGCTCTCATGCTTGCAAGAAGGTGAGAACCTAGACTGGGACCGTTTGACACATTACTTGGGATTTGGTATCGGTAAGTTACGCCGTAAGGTGTCTTCAAGCTCGGGATCCCTCTTCTAGCACGGCCGGAGAGGGGGAGAGGAAGTGCCAGACAAGCGATCTCCCAGCCCCAACATCCCCGGCTGCTGTGAGTCCCTTTTATCTTTTAGGACTGCCCGAGCATAATATGCCACCTGGTTCCACTTGTCAACCGATTTGAGCACAACTATATTATCCGGGGTGAGATTCACCATAACTATATTATCCGGGGTGAGCTCTCCCGTCTCAATATAAGGTCACTTCACAGGCTGTCCAATTTTATGCACGCGAAAAATGTGTGGCAGGCATTGTCTTCCTCTCCTGGGCAAAACCGACAATCAGGGGACCGTGATTTACCAACCTTGCGCAGGTAAGACTGAAAACACCCATGTTTGCTTAAAAGCTGGGTCAAGTAGATGTCAGTCTCACCATGCCTGGATGAGGCGCGCAGTCCACCTTCTCTTGGTGCAGTTCACCTAAGACTGCTGCCAATCGCTGAGTGAGCGCTGTATCTCCTCGCAGGCAGCCATCTCCCTCATATCCTGGTTTCGACGCAGATAAATAGAGTGGCGCTCTCTAGCAAGAAGGCCGACAGGTATCACGCCTGCAATAACTCTCACCACCAAATCAGACACTCTCGGATACGAAGATGCTCCTCTTCACTGTACCTGTGCCAGGCGTTTTTGTTAAGCCTCTATACTGAGACCGTCGCCCCATACCTCTGCTCCGTACAGTGGCACTGACCCTACAGCACTCATCAAGAGGCGTCTTCTTGATGGGCTGGGCCCCCCTACGTTGGTCATAGCTCGACTCAGAGCCGATACTCCCGAAGCAGCCTTCCCAACCCTTGCCCTGATTTTCTCAGAGAAATTCATCTTCGAATCGATCAGTAGACCCAAGTACTTCACCGCTGGTTTCGATTCGGCTCGTATGTCACCAATACTGATCATCCTTACTCTAGGGATTCTCTTTTTTGTCAAGATGACCACTTCGGTTTTCTCCAGGGCTAAACTGAACCCGCGAGCAGTCATCCAGTCCCTCACTTGCCGTGTTACCATACCTAGCCTGAGTTGTGCTTGTTGAACGGTGCGTCTAGTAACCAGAACCGCAACATCATCCGCATAGCCGTTCAAGCCAAGTCATCTGGCATCTTCAGTCTCAATAGCCCATCGTAAGGCATATTCCACAGGTCCGGACCAAGGGTAGATCCCTGGGCGAAACCCGATATAACAGCCAGCCTTTATTGGCCCTGTGTTGTGTCGTTTAGCAGGCTTCAGTCCTTTACGTAGCCCCTCAAAAGCCACATTAGATATTCTGGAACTTGAAAAGGCTTTTCCAGCGTATCCAGAATATCCACCCATCTAGCGGAGTTGAAGGCGTTCCTGACGTCAAATGTCACCGATATGACGATCCGTCGCTAGTTGCAACTATGTGCCTCTGCTTTTTGGACCACGCTCACCACCTCCGCAATCGCATCAATGGTAGAACATCCTGCTCTAAAGCCGTACTGCCGAGGAGATAGGTCCCCAGCAGCATGAATTGCGTCAGTGAGTTTTCCCTTGATGAGTTTTTCTAGCACTTTCCCAGCCGTGTCTAGCACGCATTACGGGTGGTATGCAGACGGCGATTCGGGACTCCCCTTCCCCTTGCTGATCAGCACGAGCCTCGCCACCTTCCAATGCACTCCGAAAACCCCATCCTGGAGGCAAGCGTTGAATGTCCTGAACAGCAAGTCAGGACAATAGTGATATACAAACCGTAACCCCTCAGCCGAAACATCATCTGTACCTGGAGCCTTCCTCATTTTCAGTGAAAGGACTGCTTCCTCCAGTTCCGGCTGTGTGAAGAGTGGGCACTCGACTGCTGTTTCACCGTGCACAGCGTCAACACGGATGGGATGGGCGGGGAAGAGTGCTCGCACTATCTCATCCATCTTTTCCGCATCATGTATGCAAGGCTTCTATATGGGGCCAAGCTTCCGCATAACTTGCTTGTAGCCAGGGCCCCACAGATTCTTGTTCACATTGTCCACTAGATCTTGCCAGCAGCGAGCTTAGCTATCGTCAATCAATTTGCGAAGGCATTTCCAGGCCGATTTATATGCTGCCGCCCGGTTACATGCTTCGTCACGGTTCCGCGCTTGTGGCACTCCCTTCGCTTTTCAGCCATTTCAGTTGATCACCAGTACACTGTGGGCTTACCGTGCCTGGGTTTTCGACGGGGCATAGAAGCACAGCAAGCAGTCGTAATGATGCTCACAGTTGAGCTCACTACGTCTTGAGCTGCCAATTCTTCCGTCCTCTCCAAAGCTCCCTGTGGCGGCTCACTTACTGTGATCACTTCGACGAACCTCGCGACTTCAATCCTTCCAACGTTCCATCTGATTGTAGGAAGCCGAGAGCGCAGACGTCGGGAGACAACATCATCAAGCAGAACACACTGATAATCGCTGGCTGAGTAGTCTTCTTATACTCTCCAGTTGGATATCCTCCATGCTAAGGACTCCGAGGCAAATATCACGTACAGTATGGTTCCTTCACAGCCAATACGGTGGAAAGTCGGCGTATTTTCGGTGTTTAGTACGACGAGCGCTGTCCTGGCCGCCATATCCAGGATTCTGTTTGAGGCATGCCCCATTCGATTTGGCGTTGAAGTTTCTCCCAACGAGCACTTTGTCCTCTGCGTTCGAGGCAGTGCTGTCCAGAGCATTAAGTTTGGCTTAGAAAGATGATATCGATTCGTTCAAGGCTAGGTACACACTAAAGAAGTTGGTCCCTGAGCACCGAGCCCACACGAAACCATCTCCATGTCCACAACTCTCCGCCTGGAAATCACTGTTCCGAACCCAGATGGCGGCAGTACCAGTTTCATCAGGATACCACAATGCAGAACTTTTATCATGGTGTTGCTCACTCAGTAGCAAGAAGTCGGCTTTCATGTCTCTCGCAAACTGCTTAAGCAGATATTGGGTGGTTGAACAGCGGTATAGGCTTAGCTGCAGGATGCGGGTCATCGAAGGTCTGATTTTGCCTTGGCTAGGGCTTCCTGGGAAACCCGGCATTTTCCTGATCCCAAGACGTATCCGAAATCAGATCTTGGATCAGCATCCTTGCAAAAAATAAAGTATGCCTCCTTCGTACACTCTTTTCTTTTATGTCAAATTTTACCGCATTTGTAACATAAGGAACTCCTATCGGGTCGTTTGCATGCTTGTGTGGTGTGACCATAGCCAAGGTATTTGAAACATTGAAGAGGCATTGCTCTTCGCCGTGTCCTACAGACAACCCACACTATTTATTACTTTGTCCTTGTTCTGAAATTGTTCGGCGTCTTTTTCGGTCAAGTCAATTATGGCCATGCGTTGTCCCTATGGTTTTCTGGTGTCAGCCTCGTTTTGATCCTTCCCACGCTGGAGAACTCCCTTTCGATGGCCTCTTCCACCTCGGCCAGATCCGTGACGCAGTCAATGTCTCTAATTTCGATCGTTGCCATCGGCTCGAGTGAGGCTAAAGTTTCAATGAGATTAAGTTGAATATTAAGAGATTAAGCTGAATATTAAGATTGACTATTACAAAATTTCAAGAAGTTGAAGGTTACTATTTTGATGCTATGGGTGTGAATGTAAAATCTACGAATTATACTATCATTAACAAAGTTGAGTGAATTTCGATTTCTGAGGTATTTGTTGCTCTTGTACCCATTAAGACCTATTTCGACGATTATCAAAGCTGTCCAATCGCGAAGGGGAAGCACAAAATGTTGGTAAATTTTGGCTCCTCCTGGACATCCTCATGCAAAAATTGCCTTTTTTAATTCAGAGTCGAAAATTTCTAATCGAGACTTTCCCTCGAAATTTTGAATTTTGAAAAGTTTTATAAGACTTCAACTTTTGAGAAACCATTGCTTCTGACCTTTCCACGAATTTGGAGCTTTTTAGCTTCTATAGTTTCTGAGGAAACTTGCTGTGACTCACAGAAAGATCGACGGATGGACAGACAGGTCGCGAAACTAGTAGATCTTTGCAAAAAATGTTTTCAAAGACCTTAAAAAGCTCGAATATTTGAAAATGTTACCACAATTTACCTTTTAACCACCTACAAGTTCGGTTTGTATTATTTTAATGATCATTTCCTGTGCGTAAATAGAGGTTACTATTTGTATTTCACAATTTTTCATTCTAAAAATAAAGCTCAGTATCAAGGTACTCGAAAGTCTTTGGGTACATCTAAATAGTTAATTCGAAAAGTGAGTTGGAGCTTCAGCTGAAGGAAAGTTTGTCATTAAGCCGTAATACCATTTGAAAATTTTGTTCAATGTTGAAGCACAGTTTTGGTTAAATTCCTTTGTCAATAAACAGAATCGCCACATTTTGAGCGATGATAACCCACAAGCAGTTGTCAAAACACCATGACATTCAGAAAAAGTCACGGATTGATGCGCCTTATAGGCTAGTGGGATAATTGGTCCATATGTCTTCAAAAATAATGATCAATGTTACACTCAACGATGTTCGGTACAGAGACATGAGTTCTTACTTTTTGGTACCTCAATTAGAAGGCATTAATGTTGCTGATATGTCATTTCAGCAGGACGGCGCTACATGTCATAAAGCACGCAATACAATTAACTAACTAAAAGACACAATTGACGAACGATTAATTTTACGAAATGCCACGATGCGATGGTTCAACGCGTTATTGCGGAAATACTGCTTGATTTATTGCGAAGAGAGTTTGAAAATTGAGTCTCTAGATTACGCCACGTACGCACCAGCCACAGTGGCTGCATACGCAAAACTATCTATAAATACTCGTATTAATGACAAGAAAAATATCTTTCAAATAAAGCCAATTTCATACACATTCAAAAATGTTTCTTTGTTTTATTCACATTGAAATTTCTCCACCTCTAAAAAAACACTATATTAACAGGGGCTACTTACATGTAAAATTAATGTTTAGTGTCAAACCCATGCAATCTGAAGAATTTTCTTTCTTTTATAAGTTTGAGGCAATAACTTATTGGGTAGGCGGAAAAAATATTCAGTGGTAGACAACGAGAACTCCTGTTGAGGGGTAAAATTGGAATATAGCTGGAGAAAATTGGTTTTTGCCTATTGAATTAGTAGATAAACTGTGGTCCCAAAGGCTCACATATGTTGGAACTTTGAAGTCAAACAAAAAAAAAAGAGCTCCCAAGGTAGTTTTTGCCGCATAAATCTAGACGTGTAGAATCACTTCTGTTTAGTTTCACAGCTAAGGTAACATTGGCAACATACGTACTAAAAAATCCAAACCTGTGGAAATGGTTTTAAGTATGCATCATAATGCTGAAACAGCTCCTGCCCAACAAAATAAGCCAGCAAAGATCACATTTTATAATGAGACCAAAGCTGGAGTTGACACCTTGGACCAAAAGGGTAAGAATTTCTCAGTTGTTAGAGCTACTCGACGATTGTCAATTGTAGTTTTTTATTAATGCTTAATATAGTGTTTTGCTTGGAGACATAACAATTTTGTATCTTTATATGAACGCGCCCTTGAACTGTTTTAATAAACAGTCAATGTCAAAACGTTAGCTAAAGTTAACATTTTCATCATGATAAAGCTCACAAATCAGCGATTGGGCTCTGGCAAAGCTTGAAGAAAATTTAGAATTTCATTGAAAAATTATCTTCAGCGATGAAGCCCATTTCGGGCTCAATGGCTTTGTTAATAAGCAAAAGATGCATTATTGGTCAGCAACCAACCCACATGTGCTTCTTGATACACCGTTGCATCCGCAAAAAATTACTATTTGGCGCGGTTTTTATGCCGCAGGTGAGATTGAGACGTATTTTTTCGTGGATAAAAACGACCGCCATGTTACCGGTAATGGAGAGTACTATCGTGTTATGTTGGAAGATTATTTGTTGCCAGAATTGGATGAGATTGTCATCAACGATATGTTATTTCAATAAGATGGTGCCACTAGCCACACAACATGCCTCACAATCGATTTATTGAAATTTATTTGTTTATTGTTAGGTCTTTATGGTGCAGCAACAGGAAAGTCAGAAAATCGACTTTGGCATACCATACGCTCGAGGGAGAATTAGTAATGAAAGAATACCGCGTGAATTACGAACCGTTGCATCAAGAGTGTTAAAACTGCAGATGCCTGAAAAGTTTCTTCCAACTGTTCACGCAGTTGCATTTAAAAGAAAACGGTATCCTCGTTAAAAGGCCATAAAACTAACTGTGTTTGTTCTCCATGTAAACTAAATTGTTCAAAAAACAAGTTATTATGTCATATTATTACAAAATGTATATTTTTCATAAACAGAATGTTTTAATGGAATTCTGCGCCTAGCAACCGATGTGTGTAGACGTTTTTTTGATCGTACCTGTCATTAATTTTAAAAATTAATCAATTTTTCACAAAAGTCAGTTTTCAAAAAATTAAATTAATTTTTTATGTGAGTCAAAACCAGATTTTGATTTTAATGGGAAAAGCATTTTTCGTCGAAGAAATCGACCCACGGAATCATATCGATTATTATTTTACATCAAAAAGTCAACAAAAGCAAGTAAGCCAAAGACTAACTCGGGACTACTCTATGGAGGAGCCTGACGGATTCCCTCCATTGGGAGCCCCGGAGAGAGTGACAATACGTACTTGGCCGTCAATAAAAGAAGACGCACGAGCAACCAGGACTCCGCAAATGGCGGGCATAAAACTCAATTTGTCGAAGACAAACAAGAAGTGAGTCGATTTCTAGCTGAAAATCAGGAATTGAGACTACGACTAAAAACTTTCGGTGATATGTACAAGAGAGGGAAGAAAACTCAAGATGCAGACCCGGTAAGGCCAATAAATACGGAAACTAAGGCGAAGAAAGCTGTCAAACAAGTCATCCCAGAAGAAATACAACGTACTGGAGACGGTAACAATAGCCAAGACTACTATACAGCGCTGGACGGACTGCAACAAGAAACGGACGTTGTAAAAAGTATTGAAAGTAATGTTAGCCAAAATAACAATGAAAATTTTATCCTATATTTAAAAATAAAAATAAGGAGAACAAACCAGCTCGCAGTTTTGGTGATCCTTCTCACAAAGTTGCCAAAAATACAGAGAAATGCACAAAATTCTGGGAAGGTTCCACACTTCAGCTATACCCCGAAAAGTGAGAAGAACCAGACCTTTTTGTTGGAGGGCTTGAACTGCGGAGAAGATGCCGTCGATCTTCTTCATGTGCTCAAGGAGGCAGCACCAGAAATTAAATTTATTTCCGTTAAAACATTCGAGACAAGAAGGTCGATGGTAGGAAAAAAAATTTACCACTTTATTTGGTGCAGATTTCAAATAAGAGCAGTCCAAGTGCTCTTCAACAAATAAGATACTTGAACGTCCGAGTGGTTAGGTGCGAACGCCTCAAGAAAAGAGAAGTGAATAAGTGTTATCGGTGTCAAAGACTTGGACACTCGTCTGCCAACTGTGAAATGCATTATCAATGCGTCAAATGCAAGGACGTGCAGACTCCCGGTGAGTGCAAATTGGCTCAGACGGAGCCATAAGAGAAATTATACTGTGTTTACTGCGGCGTCACATCTAGGATGCTAACGATATCAATATGCGAGAGAAAAATTTGTCCCAAAGCAAACACAACTACGTCACAGTGTCTTAGCACAGAGATTCATCAAACCCGGAGTATCATTTGCACAAGCCGCCAGAAGGCCAGCAGAAAATGCGGTAAATAGTGTAAATAATGTAAGTGGCAAAAATGACCTGCTTCTCAAAATTTACCAGCAACTAAGTTCTTTATCGGAAGAAATCGATCGAAAAAGATTTGAAAATTAATCTTGTCGTTCAGCGTTTAGGGGCTTCAAATACCTCAAAATAATTTGTCATCAAGTCACATTCCCAACGATAGGATTCGTTCATCTCATCTCGATCAACGTCAACTCCGTTGTTACTCTACCTCAACATGATTATCTTCTCGCATTGTTAAGCAAAAGCCTGACATAATGCTTCTCACTGCAACCAAAATCAATTTATGGCACTCCAGGACATTCGAGGATTTTTCATTCGTAAGAAACGATAGGGTAATAGGGAAGGTGGCACCTGGATATTGGTTTGAAGACCCTATCGTTTCCAAAATATTGAAAAAGTCGAATTCAAAAGCCTTGAATCTCTTGCAGTGTCCGTTATCAAAATCTCACTGCCAGGTGGGGATAACCTCTTCATTATCTCTGCCTATGCAACTGCTGGAAATGTTCTCCACTTCAAGGAGGACCTTAACGCCAAGTATATATCATGGCTAAGCGCCACCAATAACCGAAGGTGTATTCCTGAAATCGTGGATAACAGAGAGCCAAATTCAATACAGGTGCAATCTATATGGGTCGGAGTTCCCAACATACCCTAGGGCAAATCAATCCTCAAAGGGATGATCCCTTCCTCATTCCAGTTCAACATGAAAATTATCGGTTGAACTTCAGAAAAATAGATTGGGGAAAGTTTCAAAAGAAGTTTAGTCGGGAGAACCAGAAGTAATGTCCCCCTTCTGATGACGGCTACGCTTGCTCAATGGTTCCTAACGACAGAAATCCAACTAATGTCCAAATTAGAGAAGCTGACGTTGGAAACGATTGAGAAATTAGTTCCCAACATTAATCATTGAAAGAAATTAGTTCCCAAGATTAAACATATGAAACACCAACCATCGTAAGGTTAAAAAGATTGAAAAGCCTTCTTCTTATATGCGTCAACAATATTTATCGGCGATTTTCGGACTGTAACCATCCCTCGTTGGCTTTGTTGAAATTACATCTGAAGAATGTCCGAAAATTAATCCGGTCATACTTCAGGAGTGAGGTCAGCAATCAATGGGCGGAAAAATTGCGGGGCATTAGCCCACAGGACCCAAATGGCGTTTTTTAAAAGTGAATTGCTAGTCCATAAGAAGTCTCGAGTGAAGGTATCGAATCTTGAAGTCACTAGTGATGAGATAAATCTTCTCGATAGGGCTGGTATCAAAATTGATAGTACGACTCCGGATAGAAATGGAAACAGTATTATATGTTAGGGATTGCATAAACCTGCCCTGATTGGAACACATTTCGAATTGGTTCATCTACCAAACCCTGAGAGTGGGATTGAAATATTTTTAGAGGTCGTTGAACCACAAATTTCCGACTTCAAATCAAGCCTGCACCACAAATCAATTCTTCATTTCAATACAACATTAACATCTGACCTCATATCGAGCTTGAATCTTATTAATTATTTTGTCAGCTATGAAGATTTGTGTTTCATATTTCCTAGGATAAACAACAAGAAATCATGTGGTACTGATGGTATTCCAAATGAAGCTCTCCGACGTTTGCCTGAGTTTGCTATCAGGAATAATTGCATATTGTTAAACAACATGTTGAGCAATTCATATTTCTTCAAATTTCCGATCTTGAAGAAAGGAAAAGAGCCTTCATGCCCTGAAAGCTATCGCCCAATCAGCTTGCTGCCTAATATCAACAATGTGTTTGAAGTGATACTCAACACATCATTAAATGCCCACATTGAGAAATATGATGCCGGATTGCCAATTTGGCTTTCATGCCAGGCGTTCGACCACACATGCAATAACGAAAGTAACCCCAGAAATCGGTTGGAAACTAAATGATAGAGAATGTTTTGGAGCATGTCTCATTGATATGAAGAAAGCCCATGTTACGGTGTGGTTAGGTAGACTTGTTTTTAAACTCCTTCAGGACAGGTTACCCAGATACCTTGTCACCGTGATGTGCAATATGTTATATGGGAAATCGTTTATTCTAACTGATGGAAATCTGACAACAATGCGAGAATTCAAGGTCTTGAATGGTCTACAGCAGGGAACAGTTACTGCGTCTCTGCTCTTCTCAATATTCATTCGCAAGCTATTGAACGGCTTTGATTTTAACGTCTCGCCTACGCGATCATTGGTAGCGTTTGCTGATGATCTGATCATCTATACGGCAGACTGAAAAGCCACAAAAGTTCAGAGCAATCTTCAAAAAATTTTCAATCATGTAGAGCTGTACACTGACGAATGAAAATCAATGCGCAGCAGTGCGAAACAATCTTGTTTCAGAAAACTCTGCAGAAGGTCAGTCAAGACGTGAAACGTAATTCGAAGGATTTCCATATCACGTACAACGTACAACGAGAAGCAAATCGAACCCGCCAGTCAAAAATGGAAATAATCAATCCATGCCAGTCACTAATCGTCTTGTTCAAAGCGGAATGAACCAAACATCAATTCAACACCATTTGCTTAGCGCCAATTACAATTCAAAGGAGGACCTTCTGCAAGCTCCTAATATTCCGCTAGCAAATGCAGAACAAACGTTTCCTTGCTCATCGAACTCTACACCAATCTTACGTTCTGGTCTCTCGTCAAGAGTGGTGTCACCTCCGCTTCAAATACTTATACCGTGTCTTGCTTTTGATACTCCCGTATCTGAAATTACAGAGTATATTGTGACGCAACTTGGTTACTCTCCGCAGTATTTGCATTGCAAAAAGTTAACGCGAGATAGCCAAACAAATCGTATCGTGGCTTCATTTAAAATTACGGTTTCATCTGATATGCAGATTTTGCTTAGCTCTGACTTTTGGCCTCCGGGAATTCTTGTGAAACGTTTCGAACGCCAGTCGCGGAAAAATTTTCGGTCGTCCAGCAGACCTCAAGCGAGAACCTAAATAACCATACTTTTAGTAATTACGTTAATTTTTATTATCAAAATGTCAGAGGTACAAGAACAAAGCTGGACACAATCAACCTTGCATCCCTTCTGGCTAATGATGACATCATAGGCTTAACCAAAACCTGGCTTAATGACGATATCGTGGACAAAGAAATCTTTCCTCAACACGTAATTTTTAGATATAACCGGGATCGATCTACTTCCAGTAAACGGGATGGTGGAGGTGTGCTAATAGCTGTAAGCGACCAGTTGTATTGTAGACTCGTCATTACTTTTGCTCCGTCACCACCAATCGAAGGCGTAGCAGTTCAAATTTCTCTTCACAACTGTTCACTATTTGTCTTCTGTATTTACATTCCCTGTAGAACTCACTTAAGATCATATGATATCCTTTTTAGTGAACTATCGAGCTTTATAATCAATACCAGCTCCTCCTCGCAGTTTTAATTTGTGGAGACTTCAATATGCCTCTCGTTAACTGGGATGCAGAAGCTAAATCCATTGCTTCTTCTGATGACCTTTCTATAGCCTTATCCTCGTTTTTATCCCTCTGTAGCCTAAAACAATTAAACTATGTAATGAATGCTTCCAAACGCATTCTTGACCTAATTTTCTATAACAACCATACTGCAGATCCTGTTTTCCCTGCTGCTTCTCCTTATGTTAAGCCGGACCCTCACCATCCTCCTTTAGAGATCCGATTATCATTGGATCCAATACGTGACAAGCCTAAAGAGAAACCAAGTCGATTTAACTTCTTCAAGGCTAACTACGAAGGCTAAGCTGCTGATTATGACGTCATTAATTGGCAAGCCACCCTCAATCTAGACAACCCCAACCTCGCAACACAGCAATTCTATGCAGTGCTTAACAGCATTATCCTACTGCATACTCCGACCACTCGACCACGCAAAAATCTTCCTTTGTGGTTCACGAGAGAAGTTGAATCTGCTTTGTCCTTGAAGGACTCAGCCAGGAAACGCTACTTACATTCGAGATTAGAACTGGACCTCTCCAAATTTTGCCACCTACGTACTAATGCAAAAAAAGTGTGTAAATCCACAAAGTTATCTTATTTGAGAACAATTGAAGCATCATTTGCTAATAACCATAAATCCTTCTGGTCTTATGTCAACTCTTTAAAAGACTCGCGTCGGCATATCAATGCATTGTCATACTAGAACCACTTAGTCTACAATGACCAGGCCATATGCGACATGTTTGCTGACTATTTCTCCGCCGTCTATAGCTCTCCGACCTCTACTTCTGATGAAAACCCTCAATCCACTCCAGACTTAATTGTTGATTTATACACTAACCCCTTAGAGGTCGCTGGGGTAATTCAGTCCCTGAATTCTAGCAGCGCAGTCGGCCCTGATGGAATCCCTAACATTTTTATCAAATCGCTCTCTTCATCCTTCTGTATTCCCCTCGCCCATATCTTTAATTCAAGTCTCGAAAAGGGTACTTTTCCGGACGTTTGGGAATGTGCAAATATCCTCCCCATCCATAAAGCGGGTGACCACTCCCAGGCCTCTAATTACAGACCCATTTCACTCCTATCGTGCTTTGGAAAAATCCTGGAACGCATTGTTCACTGTAGACTTTATAATGTTCTGCACCCCAACTTATCCGAAAATCAACATGGATTTGTAAAAGGACGTTCTACCGTAACCAACCTAGGTGAATTTATCAACACCGTTGCAATCACCCTTGACTTGGGAGGTCAAGTTGATGTGATCTACACTGGTTTTGCGAAAGCATTCGATAGTGTGGATCACAACATCCTGATCAACAAGCTCCGCCGTTTCGGCATTCAGGGATCTCTTCTTTCCAGGATTCACTCCTTTCTCTTTCATCGTTCCTGCACGGATATCTGTAATGGATCTTTGTCACACTCTTTCGTCCTAACTTCTGGTGTTCCACAGGGATCAATTTTAAGTCAACCTCTTTATTAATGATCTCCCAGCTATCTCCACATCTAAACCCCTTCTATATGCTGATGACCTGAAGATATTTCGAGTCATTAATTCAATTCAGGATTGCCAAGCTCTTCAGGATGACTTAAACTTTTTGTCCTCTTGGTGTAATAGAAATCGATTTCAACTTAACATATCTAAGTGCCTTTCCATGACCTTTACCAATAAAACTTACCCCATTCAATTTTCATACTCTATCGAAAGCTCAGTTCTCGTTTCGGTTGAGAGTTTCAAGGATTTAGGTGTGACATTTGATTCTCAGTTGAAATTCAATGTTCACGTTTTGGAAATAACCAAGAAAGCCTCTCGGATCGCGGGCTTTGTCCTACGTTGCTCTCATAGATGTTTCAGCTTTCAAACCTGTGTTCGGTTATTCGTCATGTTGGCTCGCCCAATCCTTGAATATGCATGCCAGATATGGTTCCCACATCTTAATTATCTCATGGTGGCGGTTAAATCTGTGCAGCGTAGGTTCTCCTGCACACTTTTCTACAAATACAACATCCCGTATCGCCCTTATGAAGATCGCCTGAATTTCCTTGCTCTACCTTCACTGCACGTAAGGATCAATGCTTCTTATTTAAACTATCGAGAGGCATGTTATCGTCGAAATTATACAACGCCATTAGCATACGTAACCCTTCTCGCACTAGGTCGTCGCAATACTACGCTATACCGTTTGCCAGAACCGTAATTACAGTCACTCACCGATGGTTCGTATGGTAAGAGACCATCTTAATCTGCAGCTTGGTCCTCCTTCTGACTCATTTGAATCATTTAAAAACATGCTGCGGAGAGTACTCTACGGGCAATAAATTCTTTTGTCGTTAATTTCAGTCACTACTTAATTGTTAACTTTAGATTAATTCTTACATGATATTTATATTTTAACGTTAACACGTAATCTATTAGTTCTATTTTATAATTGGGATTATTAATTCTGTAAAATAGTGATGAAGTAAATAAATAAATAAATAATAAATACCTTTGGGTTAAAGATTTAGTATAATTACCGTTTAGGTATAGATTGCCTGAGTGCTATCGTATTGAAAAATATCTAATTCACTTTTCTGGCTAAACTTTCAATTTTTAAACTAGTAAATGAATATTGTTAAAGCTTGCAGTAACACTACTAAAGTGTGCATCATAAGGTACTCATTTTCGCCCTTAGCGGCTGGGGGTTTCTCCTCTGTTGCCCGGAAGCCTGCATAAAATCCGGTACTTTCGTACCCCATATTATTGCTATTTGGCATAAAATACTCTCGTAATCGAGCATTTACTTTCGTTTTGTGTAAATATTTTCGCAAATACGCTTCTCCGAACCGCTATTATTTCTCGTGTATGGGTTACTTTCATCCGTAAACTTTATATTAGAGGCCCACATTGGGCGCTAATTAATTTAATCTTAGCAAATTTTATTTAAAAAAATTAAGTTTATTTTTTCGTCCATACCTTACATTTCAAATTAAAACTTACTTAAAATCTAAAATTCGTACTATACTGGACACTGCCGCAGGTAAGTTTACGTACACTCAGCACATTTCTGATAAATGAATTTGAGCTATGTATGTAAAGTGGTGTCATCATAAGGTAAGATGTTTTGTTGACTGGCAAGTGGCTTAATCGCATTACATTTTTGGATATGTCGGTTGTTATCTTTTTTTCTGCTTTAGCGCTACAACCCCTTTTAGGCCATCGCTTAGAGATAGTTAGGGTATCTAATTATCTTGATCGAATGCATCGGCGTTTGGGAAGGTAATATAGTCGGTGCCACGCTTTGGCCGTGTGTCCGTTCACCCAGCTGCGATACATTCTAATTTTAAACCAGCACGTATCACAACTCAATGAGCTTATAGTTCATCTGAATAATAAAATTCATCTGAATAATCGCTCGAAATAAATCTGGTCGTCACCAGCGGGAGTTAAACCAGGAACCTTTGGCTTACACAGTGAGTACTCTAACCATAACACTACGCGTTACCTTAACTTGTACTAGTATAATACAGGGTGGGCCATGAATTTGTTAGCGCAGTGTGTCGGAAGAGGTATTACAGCTAGTTGAATTCTCAGAAATTTAGTGGGCTTTCTGTGTAACACAATTTTAAATAATAGTTCTTTCATTACTATGAGATGATTACTTAGCGTTGCATATAATTTGCAAGACTTGAAAGAGTACCCAAGGGCTTCTTTAATAAAAAACTGGGTTAAAAAAAATTGAAGAGGTGGGATCGGCATTAAATGTAAAGGAAACGGGCGGTCCGCAAACTTCTCAGAGAAAAGAGAACGTGAAGGAACTTTCAGTAAATTTTCAATACTCAATGAAAATAACGCCGAAGTCGAAATGGTGGTTATTTGGATGGTAATTTAAAAAAATTGATTCCGATAAATTGGCTGCATTTTGAATACAAGCAATTAAAAGTACTTTGAACAGTTTCTTTTATACGATTTTTTCAAATGTTAATGAATTCATGGCCCACCCTGTAGATAACATACTTATTGAGCATATATCAACTACATTAATAAAAATTCTGGTTGAGCATTATCATGAAATGAGGTTAACATCATAAACTTCAACTATTTGTAAACACTCATGGTGTATTTTTGCCGTTAATGTAGCTGCAAAAATTACGAATTAAAAGTACTGCTTTTCTGGAATGGATGGCGGTTATAAAGTAACATAGAATGGGCAGATTTTATCTCCAAAATAATTTTCAATTCAAGATTTTAAAGATGCTAGAGCGCCTCGCCTCGAGTATTCTTACGCATAAAGCATCTATTATGGAATTAAATTATTGGTATTTTATAACGCTTTTTCAATATTCATGTGAAATTTTATGCTTATTGCGTAAATGAAAACATACTTAAATGCAAATTTTCACGGAAGATTCTGTTATCAACGACTGTTTTGGGGGCTTTAAATTATACCCGGGGATTATGTGAGGAAAACAATTTTTTCTCCTATTATTTCCAGGGAATAAGTTTATAAAAGTGTTACCCCTAGGATATATCTCAGCTTGAAGGAAAAATGCTTTTTTTTAGTAAAAATATGCATGTTTAGTATTTTGACTTCCAAGAGAAAGCATGAATAATTTAAAATTTCTTTGTGATAATTCGTTTTTCTAAACCATATCAAATAACTGGGAAATTGCCTGCAGACAGTTTTATTAGAAAACGTGATTGTAAATTATTATGTTTATTAAACCAGTTTATACTCATTCTGCTGCTTAACTTGAATATCTTAAATGTTGAGTTTTTAACAATGAAATAAATTATTAGTTCTGAAGATTTATGTAAATTTTCAAAATAATAAATTTTTTCAATTCGTTTTTTTAACAAGTTTTATTGTGGAATTAAATCCATCATTATCGCTAGCCGTGCAAATTGTGATCTGCCAACAAGTCAATACAACTTAATTGGTATCTCACAGGAACCTTACTTGGGTTTCCTCTGTATTAAAATACAATATTCGCAAGACTCCACATGCAGATATGTATTGGAATCCGTTATACATTTTAACATCTTGATACCTCTCACGGTCCAATATAACGCAACATTTATCTTGTGTATATGCTTTTGCATCGAACAATATTCTGCGTGTGATAACCATGAACGCACCTGGAGCAGGTGGTCACCCGTAACAAATGTGATCTGCACAAATAAGGATTTTCAGCATGCAAATTTGTTTGATCTCGCGCATTCATTTTCGCATTGAAAGTGTTTCTTTGGATCAAGTGTTGCATGTGAAATAAACACGAACGTTGTATCTTTATGGGCTTCCGGCATTGTATCTTTAGCGTTTTGCAAGGCGCGATACTGTTTGTAGTCGCCACCACCGTCACCTTTCGCCATCCAATTTAACGTTCTCAGATGATTGTAATTTGGATACGATCTCTGATGAAAAAATATATTTAGCTTTTATTCTACCCCCTTAAAAGGTTGCGCTCAATTGAGAATTAACCGCATTAGGACATTCTATGAGATCCTTTTGACTGTAACGGAGTAGATTTATGTGATCTATTTCTGCTTAGTTGGTAATGTTATGTTTTATTTGATTTCTCCTTCGGTAATTTGCTTCCGCATTGAATACGTAAACACTATCAGCTAATTACAATTTTCAATTTTGAAATATTAATCTAACAAGCAGGAATAGAATTATAGCCTTCCGGAGTCATTATTTTGTAGCTTAAATAATTTCAACTTGTCATGAAAATGGGTTGTCTCCGTTAAAGTTCATTAATAAATAAGTTTTAAGGAGAGTCAATTGAGGCTCTCAAATTTGGGTTTCAAGAAAACGTACTATTTTGGTCCTAGGTCAAACAATTCATAAAGGTCAGCATAAACTCGTACTAATCATGTCATTTGATGAAGCTAAATTCAATATATTTTAATACATAGCATTTTTCTAGTCTATTGTTTAAAGTTTAAGTACAACGCATCTCATCATCGAAGTTGCCGTAGAATAATTTTTGTTACGTTTCTTTAGGCCATCAAGTAATACACCTCCACGTGACTTCATTAAACTGAACTCAAAATTTAAGCTGTGCTATACAGTCTCCCTCGACGAAAGCAGATAAATTTCCCTTTAATTATATTTTACATGAGATTTAATTTTTATTACTATTTAAAAATTTTTCATTTTTCTTTACTTGAGCTAAATTTTGTTTTAAAAAAAATTAAACTTGCCACAGAGAATTTCGAGTATTGGAACGCTGATTTAATACAGTATTCTACAGTGGCTGAGCAAGGGGCTCGTCTGCATCCACCAAACGGCGTGATGATACGGTAGACGACGGACAAGCTAGGACGTCTGCTTTTAAACGGCCGGGGGAGAACGTCGGAAAAACGCGATGCGCAAGAAGAAAATAATGAAATCGAAAGATTTGGCAATAAAAATTAAATGAGAAGGATAATCTCATGTTTTCTGCAGTGCACTTTTCCCTTTGCCTCTGTTCTTGCAAATACTTTTGAGTGTTGAACACAAAATAAACGCAATTGATCAATCAGTTTAGCTAGTTTTGAAGACATATTTTCAATTTGAGTTTGTTAAGAGCATATAAACTTGGCTTCTAGAAAAATTTTCTAATGTGAATCAGTGAAGTTTAGTTCCAAGAAATTCGAAAATGGAAAGAACATTGTTGGCGGTGCAGCCAAGAAGATTTTTCACGAGCGAAAAAATGGTAACTCGGAAAGCTGTCAATCAAGAGCAATTTTTCGTTTTTTTTTTGTGAATTGTGGCAATTAGATCCACTTATGTGCTGCATTCGTGATTTGGTGGCGATAAGAAAAACGGCTGTCGCCGGAAAGTTATGAGATCCGAACATTGCGGGAGTCATTTCGCGTGTTGATTTTCTCGGTTAGAAGGGAAACCTTCGAGTCCCTGTAAAGATACGGTTGTTCGGAATTGAATCACTTCGAGTTAGTGCGCCTGCACCCAGTCCAAGGCTCCACTTGCATTGCCAGGAAAAATCCAAAATCTGATTTTGGAAAAAAGTCGGAGAATTGGTGTTACGGTGGAAACTTTATGTGGGCCTGCGATTTGTGGGCCGAGAGGTTTTCGAGTTAAGCGGATTAAAACTTGCATTTTGAGGTGCAGAAAGTAGAGGAATCTTATTTTTTGCAAAATTAGTAGGGGAGCAGGTGAGCGGTTTCCGAACAGCTGAATCGATTTTGTGTGGTGTTTCCTCTCTGGTTTACCTTAACACGGTACTGATTTGAGCGATGCACATAGTAATTTCCGCAAAAGACTCGCTGCCTGTATTACTTCCAGCTTGCGAGCTCCTCGAGAAATTTCACCGATGCATCCAATCTAACCACAGATAAGAACGATCAAACAACAATCTGTAATGAAATATGATTATCTTCAATCGCTGCTGCTGCTATTCTGCCGTTCATGAAATTAATTTGTTCTATGCAATACTATGAAGTAATTGTATGAGTATTTGAAGAACTACTGGATATGCCGTTTGTTGTCGAGTAGCAAGCGTATGAAATGTTGTATCTTTGTGCACGTATAAGGTAAGTTTCGGCTCACGAATAAATAAGATGCTTTGGTTTTTCAAACTCGAACGAGTTGAACGCTGAGCTTAAAAACAATTATTGTGGACGATATTGTGCTAGACTGCCTTGAAACTATTGTAAATTAAGAACAGTTCAGTTTTTATTATAATATAGTTTAAAAGCAATATTAGTGAATAATACATCGTCTAACGGTGAATGGAAACCAATAGATTCATTCAAATCGGCTCAATTTTAGCGCGTACGCAGATTGCTTTTATTTTGAAATGAATGCAAACCGAAGTTTGTCTAATGGCCTAAATGAAATGATGGGAGGCGGATACATATTTCTTAATAAGAGGTTTAACGTTTATGACATATCTTGTATGGAAACATACAATTATGTAATGATATGTCTCAAATAATATTAGTTTTTCATCTAAAACTCTGACTATTTGAAAAACAAGCGGTAACACGCTTTTGGCAAGTTCCATACCGCCAATCGTTAGGAAGTACAAAATATTGTGAACCTGTCATCAGCATGCATTACAAAATTTTTTTATAACATTTCTTAAATTCGAGTTAAAATGTTGCATACAATTTTATTTACATGTTTGAGATAAAATATTAGTTTGCATTTATGTTGATAGAAAATAAAAACTAAACAAATTTAAATCATAAAAGAACATTAAATCAACATATTATAAAAATTTATATCATATGTTTGTAGTTATAAGTTTTCATCATAATTATTTTGTTTGACAGTTGAATAACATGCATTATACTTAAATTAATTAAATTTAGTATTTTTTCAGCCTATACTCGTTTCAAAAGGAGTTTCTTTTGTAGAAATGATTTGCTTTCTTGCTATAAAACAACAATTGGGGAATACTTGTACTAGAATAAATGAATTTATTCTTCCTAAAATTTTTGCAATAGTAAACCTGAAAAATAATTACATTTTTTTTCCCGTTTGCACAATTTACACCTCTACTTAGTAGTTTAACTTATAACTGATGATACTTATTCTCATTCTACAAATTATGGTTTTTTTTCTATAATTCGAAGTACTTAATGAATGAATTGTTAAAGTTAACAACTCGGTCTTTCCATTTCGTTATACCTGCCCGGGTATAGGTCCCGCATCGATGGCAGGCTCTTCCACTCATATGGGCTAGCCATTGGGAGCGCCCCCTTTTTTTCTTTAGCAGGGGCTCTTGCCGGGCTGAGTGGCCTTCCGCTCGCGTGCCCTTTTATGATATAGGGTTATGTTATTTCATTGCATAACTCTATCGCATAAATTGGTTACATTTGTGCTTCTCATTTGAGGGAAAGAGTCATACAAAGTGCTTTTGTATGAGTTTTTCACTCAAATGATCCGGTTGGGTGGGTGCGAGGGAACACCACCTCCATCTGGATGCTTCACTCTTATTTGTGGGCCATAAGAATCGTCAGGGAACGACGAAGTCTCTGCGAGTCCGTCCGTTTTTGCTCGGCCCAACTTGTTCTTTAAACATAGCAAATTCAATCCTTAGTAGGCTACCTCGGCCTCAACACCAGTTGATCGGCATGCTGACGTGTTGATTCGTGATTGCGAAATATTTTTGCAGTGGGTCTTTGTGTTAGGGGGAAAGAACCCGCCCCATGACATCGCAACGCTAGCCTGCCAGCGCATTCACGCGTCCTCAGACAAGGCCAATCTCAGTGGATCTTAACATCCTCTCCCGCTGGGGCAGCAGACTATCACTGCAGTTCTAAACGGGTATTTATCTTACCTATTTCAAATATTGCACCTTTGCTCATTTTCTATATGATATACATTAAAAGTTCTGTGAAACTTGGCCCAGTTAATTTTGAGGGGTATGTAAAAAAATTTACAAGGCCCTATTAAAATCTGCACCTGTCTGTCCGTTGGTGTGTCTACTCAAGTTTTCTCAGAATTTCTCAACAGAACACACCTCAAAAGTTTCAACGGAGAAATAAATTCGAAATGATTTTGAGGGGGCCTCCCCATATTAAAATATGACCCCTTAAACAAAATGGTTGTCGTCTTAAATGAGAATTTTGAGTACATTTGTGCTAGTTTTCTCCAAATTCAAACTATCTATTAGCTTACATTTATCGGTGACAAAAAATTGGTAACAGGATCATCGATTTCAAATACCTTTGAAGTCGGAATATTCTCAACTTTGTTAATGGTAATAGCAGAATTGGTAAATATAATATTTTTCCTAATAAATTCATATTGGTTGCCTGAAATTTGATAATTTAGTAGCCCAATAAAAGTTGCTTCAAGTCAAGCCAAGTATTTTATTCAAAATTAATCGCCATGATTTTGCAAAGACTATCAAGCACATTCCAAAAAATTAAAAAAACTAAAACCCAATGGCCCAAATGGCTCTCTAAATTTATATATCATTAATCAAAAAGATTTAAACAATAAAGAATTACAGATTCCATTATTATTCAATTGGAAAAAGGAAGAAAAACCAACCTATACTATTCGAAAATTAATTATAATATTAACAAAATAGAACAGTAGACTTTTATCCTACATCTAATAAGTTATAACCTAATTCGAATCAACTTCAATCAAAAACTTCCTCTTATACTAATATTATACTATCACAATATTTCTAACATAAACCTTAAACCTTATCACTAGGCCTAATATGATAAACATAACATATACTTATACCTATCCTAAATACGAGTACTGTTACCTATCTGCAGAAACGAAGCCAGTAGCAAAACAAGTCGCAATAAACCCGTCTGTAGCGCTGGCTGTGAAATTGAAGGGTTTTCACTCACAGTCACAGATCTTGCGATATGATTCCGAATAAGTCTCAATATGAAGAAATCGACTCTCACCTCATTAGCAGTTTGTTGATTCTTCTAATCGATTTATAATACTTCCAATCCATCCCACGCTATCTTTACAAACCAGTCCTTTCACGAAGACGTTTCCCTTCGAAAACTTTTAATTTTTTCATAGCACTAGCACTCTGGTTGTACCAGATTTGACATCCATATGTCAAACCTGGTTTAACCAGGGTCTTGGAACAGATAACTTTGACCTTTTGATCAACAAATCTAGAATGTAAGTCTTCGAAGGGCCATAACCACTTTTTGTGCTTTAGTGAGTATAATTTTGACATGTTCAGTATAGTACAGATACTGATCGAGACCTACACCGAGGTATCGAATACAGGATTTATGTGGGATCCGTTCTGAACTACCCTCACCAGCCATGATGTGGAAATCCTTCCAATTACGTTTCAGGTTTTTACTAGCCAACCGTAGCATTGCCTGTAACAAAATAGTTTCGCACTTCTGCGCATTGATTTTCATTTGCCAATTGTCAGTGTAGGGTTGCACATTATTTTATATTTTGTGGATATTGCTCTTAACTATTGCTACTTTTGGGTCTGCCGTATAGATGATCAGATCATCAGCAAACGCTACCAATGGTTGCATTGGTGTGATGTTAAAATTAAAGCCATTCTACAGGGAATAATAAGTAACCGGACTGAGCCTGCTCCGCGCCGTCAAAGCGTCTGCTAACCGGTATCTGGTGCTGTAGTGGTGGAGGGGGGTCTAAGTAAAGGGAACCGGGCTGCAGCAGTTGCCTCCAAGCGCTTGGAGAGATGGCATCGAGCGAGAGCGGAGTGCGTGTTCAGTTACGTCGTCGGAGTGAAAATGGAGCGTACGAGCGAGCAACCGAACCAGAGTTTTTTAACCACGTTATTACAGGAGACGAGACGTGGGTTTTCAAATACGATTCGGAGTCGCACACACCAGCGTCACCACGACCGAAACAAGCGCGCATGAGCAAATCGAAGGTGATGTCGATGCTCATTGCTTTCTTTGACGTGAAAGGCATTGTTCACAAAGAGTTTGTGCCACCCGGCCAAACTGTAAACGGCCAGTACTACAGAGAGGTGCTTCGTCGACTAACCGCCCGGGTTCACCGAGTCCGTCCGAAGATTGCCGATTCGTGGATCCTCCATCACGACAATGCTCCGTCGCACACCTCCCTGCTCGTCACCAAGCAGTTGGCCAAACAGTCGAGGGCAACGTTACCACAGCCTCCTTACAGCCCGGATATGGCACCAGCGGACTTCTTTCTGTTCCCCAAGGTCAAGAGACACCTTAAGGGGACGCGGTTCGGGACTCTGGAAAACGTTCAACGCGCTACGACGAGGGCTCTAGACAGCATCGAGGTCGCCGACTTCCAGAGAGCGTTCGGGGATTGGAAAATCCGGTATCAGCATGTTATCGACTCCAATGGGGACTACTTTTAAGATTTCTAAAGAAAAATTGTACCTATTTCGCCAATAAAAAATTTCCTGAAGTCAGTCCGGTTACTTACTATTCAGTCTATAGCCTGTAAATATTGAGAAAAATAGTAGCGCAGTAACTGTTCCCTGTTGTAAGCCATTCAAGATCTGGAAGTCACGCATTGTCGTCAGATTTTCATCAGTTACAACAAATAATTTCCCATATAACATATTACACATCATGGCGACAGGGTGTCTGGGTAACCAGTTCTGAAGCAGTTCAAAAATTAGTTCATCTAACCACACCATATTGAAGTCTTTCTCCATGTCAATGAGAAACACTTCAACACATTCTCTATTATCTAGTTTCCAACAGATGTCTGAGGTTACTTTCATTAACGCATGTATGTTCATATTGCTGGCACGAAAACCATATATGGCAGTTCGGCATCAACTCATATTTCTCAATGTGGGCGTTTAATGCTTTGTTGAGTATCACTTCAAACACCTTGTTAATATTAGGTAGCAAGTTGACTGGGCGATAGCTTCTAGGGCACGGAAATTCTTCTCCTTTCTTCAAGATCGGAGATACCTTAGCCTTTTTCCACTCATTTGGGAAATATGAATTGCTCAACATGTTGTCGAACAATATGCAATAATTCCTAATAGCAACCTCAGGCAAACGTCGGAGAACTATATTTGGAATATCGTCAATACAACATGATTTCTTGTTGTTTATCATGCCGAATATAAAACACAAGTCTTCATAGTTGAGAAAATAATCAATAAGATTCAAGCTTGGTATGAGGTGAGATATAAATGTATCATTGAAATGAAGAATTGATTCGCCCTTGAGGATTGATTTGAAGTCAGAAACTTTTGCTTCAATCACCTCTGAAAGTACAGGGTTTTCCATCTGGGACACAACCATTTTGTATCTTTAAATAAACGCATATTTAAAATTTTTTAATAGACCGTTAATAACTTATGAAATTCTTTAAAGCTACATGATTGAGTTGCTTATTTTTATAATTTTTTCTGACTAATTATTAAAGAAGAAAAATGTTAGAAGCTCACTGTAGAGCAAAAAATTATAGTACAGATTGGGATCAAATTGATGTGAAAAGGGTGAAACGATCAATTTAAAATTTAGCAAAGACTGTTAATATTAAAAGGTTAGCTGAAGTCAACATTTTCGTAAATTACTACCAAAATCCTGAGTCAGTGGTCGTTACTTAAAGAGCGCTTTTGACCATAAAAATTGTCCCACCAGAAAGACTGTGCGTGACATTGTGGATAAGTTTGTATCCTTATTTTCACGATAGGACGTTCTAGTGCTAAAAAGCCATCGTACCGCTCAAAGCAAAGGAAATATCGCAGCCGTAAGTGCATCGATTCGAAATGAGCCAAATCAGTGAATTCCGCGTCATTCTCAAGAATTGGGCATCGCTCAAACGACACTGTGGCGTATTCTGTAAGAGAATCTTGGCCTACCTGGAACAAGATCAAATTGATTCAAAACTAAAACCACTTGATCGTTCGAAATGCCGAAACTTTTCTAATCAGGCTCTGGCGAAGCTTGAAGAAAATGAAGGATTTCATCGAAAAATCATCTTCAGGGATGAAGCTCATTTCTGACTCAATGGGTTTGTTAAAAAGCAAAATATGCATTATTGGTCAGCAACAAGCCCACATGCGCTTTTTGACACCCCGCTGCGTCTGCAAAAAATTACTGTTTGGTGAGATTTTCATGCCGAAGATGTGATTTGGCAGTATTTTTTTTTGTAGATGAGAACGACTGTCATGTTACCGTCAATGGAGGGCGCTATCGTGTTATGTTGGAAGATTATTTGTGGCATCAACGATATTATGCTTCAACGAGATGGTACCACCAGTCATGCAGCACGCCTTGAAATCGATTTATTGAAAGGAAAATTTGGTGAATTTGTTACCTCGAGAAATGGTCCGGCCGAATGGATGCCTCTTTCATGCGATCTGACGCCATTGGATTTCTTTTTATGAGGCTATATTGAGTCACTGGTCGATGCCAACAAGCCAGCAACTTTAGACGAGCTCAAAGACAAAATCCAACGCCAAGTTATCAATGATCCGGTCGAAATGTGTGCGAGGAGAGTAGAAGATTGGGTCCAAGGAATTGACCGCTGTAAACGGGCTCGTGGTGGCCATATGACCAAAATTGAATTTCATTCATAAAATCTAATGTTTGCAGTACAATCACGATACATTTGAACTCAATATCTCAAATATTTCTGTGTTTTATTAATAGGGGAAATGGTTATGTCCACAATGGAAAACTTTTTATTTGATTCCCTCTCTCAGAGTTCGGTAGAAGAACGACTTCAAAATGAGTTCCAATCAGGGCAAGTTTCAGCAATCCAATTTCCAGTTCTATCTGGAGTCGTAATGTCAATTTCAATACCATCTTCATCAAGAAAATATATCTCATCACGGAATATTCTATTCACTTGGCGAAAACGTCATTTGGGTCGTGTGGGCTAATACCCACCAGTTTTTCGCCCATTGATTGCTGACCTCACTCTTGAAGTATGAACGGATCAAGTTCCGGACATTTTTCAGGTGTGATTTGAACAAAGCGAACGAGGGATGGTTCTAGTCCAAAAATCGCCGACAAATATTGTTAACGCGTCTGAAAAGGAGGCATTTCAACCTTTTCAACCTTGCAGTTGTTGGTGTTTCATATCCTTCCATATTGTTTGGACATTTAATCTTGGGAACTACTTTTTTAATCGTTTTACAACGTCAGCTTCTTTAACTTCGACAAATACAGATCAATTTCATCGTTAGTTAGATTCCTATCATTAGGAACCATTGAGCAAGCATTGCCATCATCAGAAGGGGGACATTGCCTTGATACTATCGATTAAACTTCTTTTGATACTTTCCCCAGTCTGTTTTTTAGAAATTCAACCGATAATTTTCATGTTTAGCTGGAATGAGGAAGAAATCATCTCTTTGATGATTGATTTCCATTACAATTGCGTTATGGTCGCTATCATAAGGAATCACCTGCAGTTTCCGTTGAGGACTATCAAAGCTAAATTCAAGTCTTGCGTCAGCAATGCAGAGGTCCAAATATGAATTTGTCCTAGGGTATGTTGGGAACTACGGCATATATAGGTTGCACCTGTATTCGATTTGGTTCTCTGTGGTTCTCTGTTATCCGCGATTTCAGGAATACACCTTTGGGATTATTGGTGGCATTCAGGTCACTACCAAGAATATCATAACTACTATTATACAGTTTGTTCAATTCGAGTATTTCAAACATGGAATTGAGCTCCTCCTTAAACTCGCAAGCATTTCAACCAGTTGCGAAGGCAGAGATAACGAAGAGGTTATCCCCACCTGGCAGTGAGATTTTGAAAACGGACACTTCAAGAGATTCAAAGCTTTTGAATTCGACTTTTTCAATATTTTATAAACAATAGGGTCTTTGAACCAATATTCCTGTGCCACCTCTCCCTTCACCTATTACCCAAGCGTTTCTAACGAATTCAAATTCCTTGAATGTCATGGAGTGCCATGAATTGAGGTGGGTTTCAGTGGGAAGCATGATGTCAGGCTTTTGATAGACAAGGAACTCCAACAGACAGTCATGACGATGTAGACTCCCAATGGAGTTGACGTTGATCGAGATGAGACAAATCCTATCCATGGGAATGTGACTTGATGACAAGATATTTTGATGCATTTGAAAGCCCTATAAGCTGAAAAAAAGTTAATTTTAGAATCCTGTTTATCGATGCTCTCCGATAAAGAATTTAATTATTGATAAGTTTTAAGAAGTAGCTCATGATTGCCTCTTTTATTATTTATTTTATTTACATTGTCTGCTGGTCCTCTAGCAGTGAGTACAAATGACACTCCGGGCTTGATGAAGTTAGTAAGAGGAGTACCAGTTAATTTGTGAAGCTTTATTGAGAAAAAATCGTTACAAATTTAATATTCAAGGTATGGTCCATCGCTAGCTGTAAATTTTTCCCATTTTTCTGGAAATTCACAAATCCCCTCTCTGAAAAATTCGGCCGGCTTCTCCGCTATCCACGAATCGATCCAATTTTTGACTTTTTCATAATTGGAGAAGTGCTGGTCAGACAGGCCAAGTTGCATTGATCAGGAGAGATAGTAATCAGATGGCGCAAGGTCTGGATTATACGGCGGATGGGATAGGACATCCCATTTGAGCGTTTAAAGGTAGGTTATGACGACCTGTGCAACATGTGGCCGAGCATTATCATGTTGCAAAATTACCTTGCCGTGCCTTTGTTTATTTTTTGGCCGTTTTTTGCACAGTGCTCGGCTAAAACGCATCAATTGTCATCGATGGACTTTTCCTGTGATTGTTTCATTCAGTTACAACAGCCCATATTAGATCAAACCCAGCTGGTCCCACCAAATACACAGCATAATCTTCAGGCCATGAATATTCTGAACGGCCGTCAATGATGACGCATGGCAGGGGTACCTATACATTGCCCGATATTTTGGATTATCGTAATGGACTCACAATTTATCGCAAGTGACAATTCGATGCAAAAAACTTTTTCTTTTGTGCCGTTGAAGCAGTTGTTCACACGTGAAAAATCGGCGTTCGACGTCTCTTACTTTCAATTCATACAAAGTCAAAGTCAAAAGCGGTTTATTTAATACTAATCGTTATAAATTTTAAAATAATATAAAGCAAATTCCAAACAATAACAATAAAAACCTAATGGCCCAAATGGCTCTCTAAATTTATACGTTACCATTAACACATTTCATCAAAAAAAAAATTAGCAAATTCAATTAATTAAGATTATTACATATTTTTAAAATTCAATTGAAAAAGGAGAAAAACCAACCAACACTATCCTGAAATTATTTATAATTTAAAACACAACAGTGAAACTTTGATCCTACACCTAATATGTTTAACTTATTTCTAATAAAATGCAATCAAAAACTTTATCTTATACTAAAAAAATTCTATAACAATGTTCCTAACCTAAGCGTTTAATCTTATCTCTAACGTAATATACTAAACATAACATATACCTAACCTATACCTTAGTTTTAACACAAATAAACAACAACACTAAATGTAGCAATAATGAGCTGAAACTCAAAAACTAAATAACGAAAAAACCACAAAACCTGGAAATAATACGAATAATTTAGACATTGTCATTCAGCCACCAATACCTGGATTGCGCCGTCTCAATTCGATCAGCTTCAACGAATCTAGCCAATGAGTATCTCCATTGGAATTGTTGGTCTCGTGAACTCAAGTTCGGAAGATATTTTATCTCCTTATCGGTGACCCGTCGATATATGTGATATATGACTGGGATGCCGTCAGAATCAAAAACATATCGATTCATGTCCAAATACACGAATGCTTCTGGAGGAATGAAGCCAGTAGCGAGGCAAGTCGCAATATACCCGTCCGTAGGGTGGATCGGTTGTGAAATCCGAGGGTTTTCACTCACAGTCACAGATCTTGCGATATGATTCCGAAGAAGTTTCAATATGAAGATATCGAACCTCGTCACTTCAGCAGTTTGATAAATTCTTCTATTCGATATATAATGTTTCTAATCCGTCTCAGGCTTTCTGTACAAACCAGTACATGAACGAAGACATTTCCTTTCGAAAACTCTTAATTTTCCCATAGTACTAGCACTCTGGTTGTACCAGATCTGACATCCATATGGCAAAACTGGTCGAACCAGAGTCTTGTAACTGATAATTTTGACCTTTTGATCAATGTATTTGGAATGAAAAAGTTTTCATAGGGCCATGACTACTTTTAATGCCTTACTGAGCATGATTTTCACATGTTCAGTATAGTACAGATACTGATCGAGATAAACACCGAGGTATCGAACACAGGATTTATGTGGAACTCGTTCTGAACTACCCTCGCCAGCCATGATGTGGAAATCTTTACAATTACATTTCAGGTCTTGACTGACCGCCTGCAGCGTTGTCCGAAACAAGATTATTTCACACTTCTGCGCATTGATTTTCATTCGCCAATTGTCAGTGTACAGCTGTACATCATTGAACATTTTTTGGAGATTGCTCTGAACTATTGTAGCTTTTCGGTCTGCCGTATAGATGATCAGATCATCAGCAAACGCTACCAATGATCGCGTTGGCGAGACGTTAAAATCAAAGCAGTTGAATAGCTTGCGAATGAAGATTGAGAAGAGCAGAGGCGCAGTAACTGTTCCCTGCTGTAGACCATTCAGGACCTTGAACTCGCGCATTGTTGTCAGATTTTCATCAGTTACAACAAACGATTTCCCGTATAACATATTGCACATCATGGCGACAAGGTGTCTGGGGAACTTGTCCTGAAGGAGTTTAAAAACTAGTCCATCTAACCACACCGTATCGAAAGCTTTCTCCATATCAATGAGACATGCTCCAACACATTGTCTATCATTTAGTTCCCAACAGATGTCTGAGGTTACTTTCGTTATTGCATGTGTGGTCGAATGCCTGGCACGAAAGCCAAATTGGCAATTCGGCTTCAACTCATATTCCTCAATGTGGGCATTTAATGATCTGTTGATAATCACTTCAAACACCTTGCTGATGTTAGGCAGCAAGCTGATTGGGCGATAGCTTTTCGGGCTCGAAGATTCTTTTCCTTTCTTCAAGATCGGAAATACCTTAGCTTTTTCCACTCATTTGGGAAATATGAATTGCTCAACATGTTGTTGAACAATATGCAATAATTCCTGATAGCAACCTCAGGCCAAGGACAGAGAACTACATTTGGAATACCATCAGTACCACATGATTTCTTGTTGTTTATCTTGCGTCTTCATAGCTGACAAAATAATCAATAAAATTTAAGCTCGGTATGAGGTCAGATGTTAATGTTTCATTGAAATGAAGAATTGATTGGCCGTTCAGGCTTGATTTGAAGTCGGAAACTTTTGCTTCAACGATCTCTGAAACTATTTCATACTCTCTCTCAGGGTTTGGTTGATGAACCAATTCAAAATGTGTTCCAATCAGGGCAAGTTTATCCAATCCTTCACAAATAATCCTGTTTCCATTTCTATCCGGAGTCGTACTATCAATTTCGATACCAGCACTATCGAGAAGATTTATCTCATTACTAGTGGCTTCAACATTCAATACCTTCACTCGAGACTTCTTGCGGAATATGCTATTCACTTTCGCAAATACGCCGTCTGGGTCCTGTGGGCTAATACCCCTCAATTTTTCCACCCATTGATTGCTGACCTCACTCCTGAAGTATGAACGGATTAAGTTCCGGACATTCTTCAGGTGTGATTTCAACAAAGCCAACGAGGGATAGTTATAGTCCAAAGATCATCGATAAATATTGTTGACGCGTGTGAGAATAAGGCTTTTCAATCTTTTCAACATTGCGATGGTTGGTGTTTCATATCCTTCCATATTGTTTCGATGTTTAATCTTGGGAACTACTTTCTCAATCGTTTCCAACGTCAGCTTCTCTAACTTCGACAAATAGACATCTATTTCATCGTTAGTTAGATTCCTGTCATTAGGAACCATTGAGCAAGTGTTTACACCATCAGAAGGGGGACATTGCTTCTGATACTCCCAATTAAACTTCTTTTGAAACTTTCCCCAGTCTGTTTTTTTTTAATTCAACCGATGATTTTCGTGATGAACTGGAATGAGGAAGAAATCGTCCCTGTGATGATTGATTTCCATTACGATTGCGTTATTGTCGCTATCGTAAGGAAGCACCTGCATTTTCCGTTGAGGACTATCAAAGCTGAATTCAAGTCTTGCGTCAGCAATGCAGAGGTCCAAACATGAATTTTTCCTAGGGTATGTTGGGAACTCCAACCCATATATATTACACCTGTATTCAATTTGGGTCGCTGTTATCCGCGATTTCAGGAATACACCTCTTGGATTATTGGTGGCGTTCAGCCATGATGTATGCTTGGCGTTCAGGTCACCAGCAAGAATATAATAATTATGAAGCCAGATCAATTCGAGTATTTCAAACAAGGAATTGAGTTCCTCCTTGAGCTTGAGAACAGTTCCACCACTTGCATAGGCAGAGATAACGAAGAGGTTATCCCCACCTGGCAGTGAAATTTTGATAACGGACACTTCAAGAGATTCAAAGCTTTTAAATTTGATTTTTTGAATATTTTCCCGGTGCCACCTCCCGCATCACCTATTACCCTTTCGTTTCGTACGAATTCAAAATCCTTGAATGTCATGGAGTGCCATGAATTGAGGTGGGTTTCGATGAGAAGCATGATGTCAGGCTTTTGTTTAGCAATGAATTCAAGGAGATAATCACGCCGATGGATGGTTACAATGGAGTTGACGTTGATCGAGATGAGACGAATCTTATTCATGGGAATGTGACTGGATGACAAACTATTTTGAAATTGATTTTTTGGTCTTGTTTATTAATTCGATCTGAAAGCGATTCAATTTGCTGGTAGATTTTAAGAAGCAGCTCATCATTGCCACTTGCATTATTTGTTCTATTTATATTGTTGTCTGCTGGTCGTCTGGCAGCATGTGCAAATGATACCCCGGGTTTGACGAAGTTGGGAGGTAACAAATTGTGATTTACTTTGGTTTGCTTTGGGGAAAATGTAGCTCTTGCATCTTGATACTGAGGGCATCCTCGATATGATGCTGGATAACCAAATATACCGCAACTAACACAATACAATTTTTCTTTTGGCTCCATGTGTGCCAATTTGCATTCACCGGGGGTACTTAACACAGCACTTAACACAGCGATAGTGCATTGCACAACTGGCAGCCGAATGACCGAATCTTTGACACCTGTTACACTGGTTGAACTCAGTTTTTTGGAGGCGTTCCCACCTCACAACTCTAAAGTTTAAGTACCTTACCTGTTGTAGGGCACTCGGACTGCTGTCGTTGGAAATTTGTACCAAATAAAATGGTAATATTTTACCTTCGACAGTTGATCTCCGTGTTGCAAAATTTTTCACACAGATGAACTTAACAGCTGGTGCTGCTTCCTGCAACATTTCAAGGAGATCAACTGTATTCTCCTCACAGTCCAAGCCCTTCAACAGGAAAGTCTGATTTTTTCCCGCCTTTGGCGTGTATGTGAAGTGGGGAGCTTTGACACTATTAAGAGCATCTTTCGGCAGTTTGAAAGCAGCCAGTGTCTTTGTCTTGATCGTGAGCTTATCAGCGGTCACTCTCTTAACTTCAAAACTATCGATTTTATGTTCGGCTGCCAAGAACTGAACCATATCTCCTTCACGCTGATGTTAATTGGAGGAACTTTCTCATTTACCTTATTAATTTTATTAGGAGAACCAGCAGACACACCGGTTGGCTTCTTCTCCTTTTGCTTAATTTTTAATTTTAAATATTGAATGAAATTATTACTACTATCAATATTACCTATGCTATCGTTGCTCTCCATCTCGATGTCCATTTCTTCATTCATTGCAGACAGCACCGCATAATAATTGGCGCTATCGTTCGCTCCTCCTGCGCTCAGGATATTTTCAGCATCATGGATTGATGGCTTGCTCGTATCTTGCGATTTTGTTTTATATGTTTGAGTCTTCTGTGTTGGTACTGCTTTCTCGTTGGTCTTGCTTGTTGTTGTAGTTTCCTTTTTCTCATTCTTCTTAGTTAATATCGGTTCTTCTTTGCCGGACGTATTCTGTGGCTTCACTTTTGGTTTGCTCCCATTTGATAACGTCCGGACCATATCTTCCAAACTCTGTATACGGAGTTTCAACTCATCGTTTTGATTCGTAACCCTTGCGTTTTCTCTGGTTACTTTTTTGTAATCTTCGCTTGAAAGCGTAATACGCTTTCCATGCTCACAGTTGTCTATTTCATTTTTGCGCTTTATGATTTCATCATTTGTAATTTTCGAAATGCCTGGCCCTGGGTCCGAAGCGGTGGGAAGCCGTCGGGCTCCTCCATCCCCCCGGTGAAAAAAACTTTTCTGCTTTTTTGAAACTTTCTC
This sequence comes from Odontomyia ornata, assembly GCA_963969285.1. Taxonomy (NCBI): domain Eukaryota; kingdom Metazoa; phylum Arthropoda; class Insecta; order Diptera; family Stratiomyidae; genus Odontomyia; species Odontomyia ornata. The sequence goes on from OZ017738.1 coordinate 381,910,492, forward strand.
GTAGGTAAAATCCAGATACCCGATAAATTGTTCGAATAGTTCGACGATGTAATAAGTTTCTTTATAAAAATTACTTTCTAATTGACGTTTTTTAAAAATTATTTTATTTAATAAAAATTCTTGACAGGAGCGAATTAAAAACACGTCTATATGAAACAAAAGCTAGACGGGTAATTTTTAGGGAGTCCCCCCCCCTCCCCAAAAGCCTAGATATGTATATAGGATACACATCATATGAAGCTCCCAGTTTGTGCCAGTCAAAGTCAAAGTCAAAAGCGCTTTATTTAATACTAATCGTTACAAATTTTAAAAGAATATAAAGCAAAATCCAAACAATAACAATAAAAAACTTAATGGCCCAAATGGCTCTCTAAATTTGTACGTTATCTTTCATCACATTTAACAAAAAAAAAAACTATAGCAAATTCAAATCAATCATTACATATTTTTAAAATTCAATTGGAAAAAGGAGAAAAAACCAACCAACATTATTCTAAAATTATTTATAATCTTAACACAACAGTGAACTTTGATCCTGAACCTAATATGTTTTAACTTAATTCGAATAAATGCAATCAAAAACTTTATCTTATACTATAAAAAATCTATAACAATGTTCTTAACCTAAGTGTTAAACCTTATCTCTAACCTAATATAATAAACATAATATAAACCCAACCTTTACCTAATTTTTAACAAAAATTAACAACAACACTACATGTAGCAAAAATGAGCTGAAACTCAAAAACTAAATAACGAAAAACGCCAAAACTGAAAATAAACACGAATAATTTAGACATTGTCATTCAGCCGCCAATACCTGGATTGCCCCGTGTCAAATCGATCAGCTTCAACGAATCTAGCAAATGATTATCTCCATTGAAATTGTTGGTCTCGTGAACTCAAACTCGGAGGATATTTTATCTTCTTATCGGTGGCCCGTCGATATATGTGATATATGACTGGGATGCCGTCAGAATCAAAAACATATCGATTCATGTCCAAATACACGAATGCTTCTGGAGGAATGAAGCCAGTAGCGAGGCAAGTCGCAATGTACCCGTCTGTAGGGTGGAACGGCTGTGAAATCCGAGGGTTTTCACTCACAGTCACAGATCTTGCGATATGATTCCGAAGAAGCTTCAATTTGAAGATATCGACCCTCGTCACTTCAGCAGTTTGATAAATTCTTCTATTCGATATATAATGTTTCCAATCCGTCTCAGGCTTTCTATATAAACCAGTACTTGCACGAAGACATTTCCTTTCGAAAACTCTTAATTCTTACATAGTACTAGCACTCTGGTTGTACCAGATCTGACATCCGTATGTCAAAACTGGTCTAACCAGTGTCTTGTAACAGATAATTTTGACCTATTGATGAATGTATTTGGGATGAAAGAGTTTTCGAAGGGCCATGACTACTTTCAGTGCCTTACTGAGCATGATTTTCACATGTTCAGTACAGTACAGATACTGGTCGAGATAAACACCGAGGCATCGAACACAGGATTTATGTGGAACCCGTTCTAGACTACTCTCACCAGCCATGATGTGGAAATCTTTCCAATTACGTTTCAGGTCTTGACTGACCCCTGCAGCGTTGTCCGAAACAAGATTGTTTCACACTTCTGCGCATTGATTTTCATTCGCCAATTGTCAGTGTACCGCTGCACATCATTGAACATTTTTTGGAGATTGCTCTGAACTATTGTAGCTTTTCGGTCTGCCGTATAGATGATCAGATCATCAGCAAACGCTACCAATGATCACGTTGGCGAGACGTTAAAATCAAAGTCGTTCAATAGCTTGCGAATGAAGATTGAGAAGAGCAGAGGCGCAGTAACTGTTCCCTGCTGTAGACCATTCAAGACCTTGAACTCGCGCATTGTTGTCAGATTTCCATCAGTTACAACAAACGATTTCCCGTATAACATACTACACATCATGGCGACAAGATGTGTGGGGAACTTGTCCTGAAGGAGTTTAAAAATTAGTCCATGTAACCATACCGTATCGAAGGCTTTCTCCATATCAATGAGACATGCTCCAACACATTGTCTATCATTTAGTTTCCAACAGATGTCTGAGGTTACTTTCGTTATTGCATGTGTGGTCGAATGCCTGGCACGAAAACCAAATTGGCAATTCGGCGTCAACTCATTTTCCTCAATGTGGGCGCTTAATGCTCTGTTGAGTATCACTTCAAACACCTTGCTGATGTTAGGCAGCAAGCTGATTGGGTGATAGCTTTTAGGGCATGAAGATTCTTTTCCTTTCTTCAAGATCGTAAATACCTTAGCTTTTTTCCACTCATTTGGGAAATATGAATTGCTCAACATGTTGTTGAACAACATGCAATAATTCCTAAGAGCAACTTCAGGCAAATGTCGTAGAACTACATTTGGAATACCATCAGTACCACATGATTTCTTGTTGTTTATCTTGCGAAATATGAAACACAAGTCTTCATAGCTGACAAAATAATTAATAAGATTCAAGCTTGGAATGAGGTCAGATGTTAATGTTTCATTGAAATGAAGAATTGATTGGCCGTTCAGGCTTGATTTGAAGTCGGAAACTTTTGCTTCAACGACCTCTGAAAAAATTTCGTTCCCTCTCTCAGGGTTTGGTAGATGAACCAATTCAAAATGTGTTCCAATCAGGGCAAGTTTATCCAATCCTTCACAAATAATCCTGTTTCCATTTCTATCCGGAGTCGTACTATCAATTTCGATACCAGCCCTATCGAGAAGATTTATCTCATCACTAGTGACCAAGATTCGATACCTTCACTCGAGACTTCTTGCGGAATATGCTATTCACTTTTGCGAACACTCCACCTGGGTCCTGTGGGCTAATACACCTCAATTTTTCCGCCCATTGATTGCTGACCTCACTCCTGAAGTATGACCGGATTAAGTTCCGGACATTCTTCAGATGTAATTTCAACAAAGACAACGAGGGATGGTTGAAGTCCGAAAGTCGTCGATAAATATTGTTGACGCGTGTGAGAAGGAGGCTTTTCAATCTTCTCAACCTTACGATGGTCGTTGTTTCATATCCTTCCATATTGTTTCGATGTTTAATCTTGGGAACTACTTTCTCAATCGTTTCCAACGTCAGCTTCTCTAACTTCGACAAATAGACATCTATTTCATCGTTAGTTAGATTCCTGTCATTAGGAACCATTGAGCAAGAGTTGCCACCATCAGAAGAGGGACATTGCTTCTGGTACTCACAATTAAACTTATTTTGAAACTTTCCCCAGTCTGTTTTTTTGAAATTCAACCGATGATTTTCATGTTGAACTGTAATGAGGAAGAAATCATACCTGTGATGATTGCTTTCACCACCTCCCCCATTACCTATTACCCAATCGTTTCTTACGAATTCAAAATCCTTGAATGTCATGGAGTGCCATAAACTGAGGTGGGTTTCGGTTAGAAGCAGGATGTCAGGCTTTTGTCTGGCATTGAATTCAAGGAGATAATCACGCCGATGTATAGTAACAATGGAGTTGACGTTGATCGAGATGAGACGAATCGTATCCATGGGAATGTGACTGGATGTCAAATTATTTTGAGGCATTTGAAACCCCTAGACGATGAAAAACAAGATTAATTTTTGTATCTTGCTTATCGATTCTATCCGATAGAAAATTTAATTGCTGTAAAATTTTGAGAAGCAGCTCATTATTGCCACTTACATTATTTACACTATTTTCCGCATTTTCTGCTGGTCCTCTAGCGGCTTGTGCAAATGATACTCCGGGCTTGACGAAGTTCGGAGTTAAGACACTGCGGCGTAGTTGTGTTTGCTTTGGGAAAGATTTTAATCTCGCATCCTGATATCGGGAGCACCCTCGATATGATGCCGGGTGACCAAAAACACATAATTTCTCTTTTGGCTCCGTCTGAGCCAATTTGCACTCACCGGGAGCATGCACGTCCTTGCATTTAACGCATCGGTAATGCATGGCGCAGTTGGCTGCCGAATGCCCAAATCGTTGGCAGCGATAGCATTGGTTGATTTCTAGTTTCTGGAGGCGTTCCCACCTCACCACTGGGAAATTTAAATATCTGATTTGCTGAAGAGCGCTTGGACTGCTCTTATTTGTTATTTGTACCAAATAAAGTGATAAATTTTTTTTCTATCGTCGACCTTCTTGTCGCGAATGTTTTAACTGACATTAACTCAATTTGTGGTGCTGTTTCGTTGAGAACCTGAAGAAGATCGACGGTATCTTCTCCGCAGTCCAAGCCCTTCAGCAAGAACGTCTGGTTCTTCTCGCTTTTGGGGGTATAAGTGAAGTGCGGAACCTCCCCAGAATTCAAAGCATTTTTCGCTGATTTGAAATCAACCAGTGATTTCGTTCTAATTGATAGCTTCTCGGAATTTATTCGTTTGATTTCGAAATTTGTTAGAACCATGTCCGTTCCGCTTTGACCGAAGACATTAACTGGCGGAACTTTCACGGTATTCTTGGCTATTTTTTGAGGAGGACCAGCAGAACTATGGGCTAGTTTCTTCTCCTTATTTCTATTTTCATTATGTTTATTTTTTAAATAAATTCTAAAATTATCATCTTTATTACCTTCATTATTTTTGTCTACCTCCATATCCTGTTGGAGTCCATCCAGCGCTGCGAAGTAATTCTGGCTTTCGTTGGTGCCACCAGCACTTAATACTTCTTCAGAGTTTGCAGCTTTCTTCTGTTTTGCGTGCTTATCGTTTGTTAGTATCGGTCCACTCTCTTGAACTTTTTTTGCCGTCTTGAACATTTCTTCGTACGTTTGAATTCTTGCTTGCACTTGTGTCTTACGGCCGCCATCTGCGGTTTCCTGGGTGCTCATGTGTCTCCGTTTGTTGACACGCCGCCAATTTTACACCGTCACCCTCCCCGGGGCCACCCAACGGAGGGAAGCCGTCGGGCTCCTCCATACAGCAGTCCCGGGTTGTCTTTGGTTTGGCCTTTTCTTGATTTATGGATATGGTTGGTTGATGCCTTCGACGATAAATTCTTCCCCAATAAAATCAAAACTTGCTTTTGACTGGCTCGTAAAAAATTATTTCAATTTTTTGAAGCTGACTTTTGTGAAAAATTAATTAATTTTTAAATTTAATGACAGGAGCGAGTAAAAACACGTCAAGTCAAGTCAAGTCAAAAGCGCTTTATTTAATACTAATCGTTATAAATTTTAAAAGAATATAAAGCAAATTCCAAATAATAACAATCAAAAAACTTAATGGCCCAAATGGCTCTCTAAATTTGTACGTTATCATAAACTCATTTCATCAAAAAAAAAAAACCATAGGAAATGCAATTAATTACGATTATTACATATTTTTACAATTCAATTGGAAAAAGGAGAAAAAACCAACCAACACTATCCTAAAATTATTTATAATTAATACACAACAGTGAAACTTTGATCCTACACCTAATATGTTGTAACTTATTTCTAATAAAATACAATCAAAAAAACTTTATCTTATACTAAAAATACTATAACAATGTTCCTAACCTAAGTGTTTAATCTTATCTCTAACGGAATATAGTAAACATTACATATACCTAACCTATACCTGATTTTAACAAAAATATATAACAATACTAAATGTAGCAATAATGAGCTGAAACTCAAAAACTAAATAACGAAAAACACCAAAACTGAAAACAAACACGAAAAATTTAGACATTGTCATTCAGCCACCAATACCTGGATTGCGCCGTCTCAATTCGATCAGCTTCAACGAATCTAGCAAATGAGTATCTCCATTGAAATCGTTGGTCTCGCGAACTCAAATTCGGAGGATATTTTATCTTCTTATCGGTGGCCCGTCGATATATGTGATATATGACTGGGACGCCGTCAGAATCAAAAACATATCGATTCATGTCCAAATACACGAATGCTTCTGGAGGAATGAAGCCAGTAGCGAGGCAAGTCGCTATATACCCGTCTGTAGGGTGGAACGGCTGTGAAATCCAAGGGTTTTCACTCACAGTCACAGATCTTGCGATATGATTCCGAAGAAGCTTCAATATGAAGATATCGACTCTAGTCACTTCAGCAGTTTGATAAATTCTTCTATTCGATATATAATGTTTCCAATCCGTCTCAGGCTTTCTGTACAAACCAGTACATGCACGAAGACATTTCCTTTCGAAAACTCTTAATTTTTCCATAGTACTAGCACTCTGGTTGTACCAGATCTGACATCCATATGTCAAAACTGGTCTAACCAGTGTCTTGTAACAGATAATTTTGACCTTTTGATCAATGTATCTGGAATGAAAGAGTTTTCGAAGGGCCATGACTACTTTAAGTGCTTTACTGAGCATGATTTTCACATGTTCAGTATAGTAGAGATACTGATCGAGATAAACACCGAGGTATCGAACACAGGATTTATGTGGAATTCGTTCTGAACTACCCTCGCCAGTCATGATGTGGAAATCTTTCCAATTACGTTTCAGGTCTTGACTGACTCCCTGCAGCGTTGTCCGAAACAAGATTGTTTCACACTTCTGCGCATTGATTTTCATTCGCCAATTGTCAGTGTACAGCTGTACATCATTGAACATTTTTTGGAGATTGCTCTGAACTATTGTAGCTTTTCGGTCAGCCGTGTAGATGATCAGATCATCAGCAAACGCTACCAATGATCGCGTTGGCGAGACGTTAAAATCAAAGCCGTTCAATAGCTTGCGAATGAAGATTGAGAAGAGCAGAGGCGCAGTAACTGTTCCCTACTGAAGACCATTCAAGACCTTGAACTCGCACATTGTTGTCAGATTTCCATCGGTTACAACAAACGGTTTCCCGTATAACATACTACACATCATGGCGACAAGGTGTCTGGGGAACTTGTCCTGAAGAAGTTTAAAAATAAGTGCATCTAACCATACCGTATCAAAGGCTTTCTCCATATCAATGAGACACGCTCCAACACATTGTCTATCATTTAGTTTCCAACAGATGTCTGAGGTTACTTTCGTTATTGCATGTGTGGTCGAATGCCTGGCACGAAAACCAAATTGGCAATTCGGCATCAACTCATTTTCCTCAATGTGGGCGTTTAATGCTCTGTTGAGTATCACTTCAAACACCTTGCTGATGTTAGGCAGCAAGCTGATTGGGCGATAGCTTTTCGGGCATGAAGATTCTTTTCCTTTCTTCAAGATCGGAAATACCTTAGCCTTTTTCCACTCATTTGGGAAATATGAATTGCTCAACATGTTGTTGAACAATATGCAATAGTTCCTAATAGCAACCTCAGGCAAATGTCAGAGAACTACATTTGGAATACCATCATTACCACATGATTTCTTGTTGTTTATCTTGCGAAATATGAAACACAAGTCTTCATAGCTGACAAAATAATCAATAAGATTCAAGCTCGGTATGAGGTCAGATGTTAATGTTTCATTGAAATGAAGAATTGATTGGCCGTTCAGGCTTGATTTGAAGTCAGAAACTTTTGCTTCAACGACCTCTGAAAAAATTTCGTTCCCTCTCTCAGGGTTTGGTAGATGAACCAATTCAAAATGTGTTCCAATCAGGGCAAGTTTATCCAATCCTTCACAAATAATCCTGTTTCCATTTCTATTCGGAGTCGTACTATCAATTTCGATACCAGCCCTATCGAGAAGATTTATCTCATCACTAGTGACTTCAAGATTCGATACCTTCACTCGAGACTTCTTGCGGAATATGCTATTCACTTTCGCGAACACGCCGTCTGGGTCCTGTGGGCTAATACCCCTCAATTTTTCCGCCCATTGATTGCTGACCTCACTCCTGAAGTATGACCGGATTAAGTTCCGGACATTCTTCAGATGTAATTTCAACAAAGACAACGAGGGATGGTTGTAGTCCAAAAATCGTCGATAAATATTGTTGACGCGTGTGAGAAGGAGGCTTTTCAATCTTTTCAACCTTGCGATGGTTGGTGTTTCATATCCTTCCATATTGTTTCGATGTTTAATCTTGGGAACTACTTTCTCAATCGTTTCCAACGTCAGCTTCTCTAACTTCGACAGATAGACATCTATTTCATCGTTAGTTAGATTTCTGTCATTAGGAACCATTGAGCAAGAGTTGCCGCCATCAGAAGGGGGACATTGCTTCTGGTACTCCCGATTAAACTTCTTTTGAAACTTTCCCCAGTCTGTTCTTTTGAAATTCAACCGATGATTTTCATGTTGAACTGGAATGAGGAAGAAATCATCCCTGTGATGATTGATTTCCATTACGATTGCGTTATGGTCGCTATCATAAGGAAGTACCTGCAGTTTCCGTTGAGGACTATTAAAGCTGAATTCGAGTCTTGCGTCAGCAATGCAGAGGTCCAAATATGAATTTGTCCTAGGGTATGTTGGGAACTCCGACCCATATAGATTGCACCTGTATTCAATTTGGTTCTCTGTTATCCACGATTTCAGGAATACACCTCTTGGATTATTGGTGGCGTTCAGCCATGATGTATGCTTGGCGTTCAGGTCACCAGCAAGAATATAATAGTTATGCAGCCTGTTCAATTCGAGTATTTCGAACAAGGAATTGAGTTCCTCCTTGAGCTTGAGAACAGTTCCACCAGTTGCATAGGCAGAGATAACGAAGAGGTTATCCCCACCTGGCAGTGAGATTTTGATAACGGACACTTCAAGAGATTCAAAGCTTTTGAATTCGACTTTTTCAATATTTTGGAAGCGCTAGGGTCTTCGAACCAATATCCCGGTGCCACCTCCCCCATCACCTGTTACCCTATCGTTTCTTACGAACTCAAAATCCTTGAATCCCATGGAGTGCCATGAACTGAGGTGGGTTTCGGTGAGAAGCAGGATGTCAGGCTTTTGTCTGGCAATGAATTCAAGGAGATAATCACGCCGATGTAAAGTAACAATGGAGTTGACGTTGATCGAGATGAGACGAATCCTATCCATGGGAATGTGGCTGGATGACAACTTATTTGGAGGCATTTGAAAGCCCTAAACGCTGAAAAACAATGTTAATTTTCGAATCTTGTTTATCGATTCGCTCCGATAAGGAATTTAGTTGTTGATAAATTTTAAGGAGCAGCTCATTATTGCCACTTACATTATCTATTTTATTTACATTGTCTGCTGGTCCTCTCGCAGCAAGTGCAAATGACACCCTGGGCTTGACGAAGTTAGTAGGTATCGAACTGCGGTGTGCTTGAATTTGTTTTGATGTGACTTTAACCTTTGCATCTTGATACCGGGGGCATCCTCGATATGATGCTGGATGACCAAAGGCACCGCAGTTCACACAATATAGTTTTTCTTTTGGCTCCGCCTGAGCCAATTTGCACTCGCCGGGAACATGGATGTCTTTGCATTTCACACACCTATATTTCATGGCGCAATTGGCAGCCGAATGCCCGAATCTTTGACACCTGTAGCACTGGTTGACCTCACTTTTCTGGAGGCGTTCCCACCTCACCACGCGGAAGTTCAAGTACCGTATTTTTTGCAGCGCACTCGAACTACTTTTGCTGGAAATTTGGACTAAGTAGTGAGGCAAGTTTTTGCGCTCCACAATCGATCTTCTCGTTGCAAAATTTTTAACTGAAATAAACTGTATTTCTGGTGCAGCTTCTTGCAGCACCTGAAGGAGATCGATTGTGTCCTCACCACAGCCCAGACCCTTCAATAAAAAGGTTTGGTTCTTCTCGCTTTTCGGGGTGTACGTGAAATGTGGAACACCTCCAGAATTTAAGGCACTTTTTGTTGCCTCGAAATCAACCAGCGACTTTGTCCTTATTGTCAACTTATCGGCATTGACTCTTTTTATCTGAAAATCTTTTAGTTTATTTTCGGCTGCCAGAAGCCGAACCATATCTTTTCCCGTTTGCCCAAACACATTGATTGGTGGGACTTTCTCTTTTTTTTCATTAATGTTAACGGACGGACCAGCAGACGGACCAGCAGACAAACCTTTTGGTTTTTTCTCCCGGTTTTTAACTCTAAGATATTCAATGAAATCACTATCTAATTTTGACGTTTTACCTGTATCCTCTTCAACGCCCATTGTTTCTTCCAGACCAGCTAGCGCTGCATAATAATTCTTGCTTTCGTTTGCGCCTCCTGCGCTGAGGACCTCCTCTTGATGAGCTTCCTGTGGCTTCTTAATTTTCTTTTCTTCGGTTTTTGGGTTTGTTTGTCGGCCTTTCTTGCTTTCGTTATCCTTGTTGAACGTTAACGTTCCAACAAGTGCTTCCAAAGATTTAACTCGCAGCTTGAGTTCTTCATTTTCTTTTTCGATTTTTTCAGCTCTATCTTTTTCGTGGATAAGCTGTTCGATTTCCGTAACCGATAGGATTGTCGGTTTTTCTGCTTTATTCTCGTGACTTCTTTTTAGTTTTTTTTCGCCCATCATCATTGGCAGTGGGCATGATCCTGATTGATGGCTGAAGCCATCGGGCTCCTCCATCTCGTCGCTTTCGCAGCGAGACTGGAGGGAATGTTCTCAGACCGGGACTTCCCTTGAACGTATTTCCACTTTTGATATTTCTTCAGGAAATGAATTTCAGGTATTCGATAAATGCTCGAATAATATCGACGGTGATAGTTTTCCCAATAAAATCAAAATTTGCTTTTGACTGGCTCGTAAAAAAATATTGCAATTGTTTGAAACTGACTTTTGCAAAAAATTAATTAATTTTTAAAATTAATGACAGGAGCGATTAAAAACACGTCTACACGCTACGAGTGCTAGACGTAGAATTTTCAGTAAAAACACGTCTACACGCAACGACTGCTAGACGTAGAAATGGAACTATTGCATATTGTTCAACAACATGTTGAGCAATACATATTTCCCAAATGAGTGGAAAAAAGGCTAAGGTATTTCCGATCTTGAAGAAGGGAAAAGAATCCAGTTTGTGCCAGTATACGTATAGTATGTTGGAAGTGTAACACTCCTATAACAACATCAACACTTTCATCCAGGGACTAGATCATTTTGCATTACTTAGGATACATCACCTTGAGGTGACCTAATTTTCGCAGATTGCAGGATTCCAGTCATGAAGCTAGATTCAATCAACTCCAAGGGTCAATTGATTTCAAATAGAACATCCACGATTTTCTCTATTCAAATTAAATTTTAAGCTTTGAGTATCGATTGAAGAAATAGAACTTAAAACATGATTTTGTTGATTTAAAATCGGTGAGCTTATTTCATGTTTTATTAACAATTTTAACAAGATACACATCGGTCAAACTTAACTAATTTCAACTTTATACCTTATGCCGAAAATTCTTACATTACGAACAATACAAATTTAATATTTCGTCAAATAAATTTTTCGCTTTACCCGTTACTACCCATAACGCTTCCTGAATGAGAGGTCGGTATTGACCTTGTAGCTCCGTAAACCCTTTCATATTTCTCATAGCAAGTAAATCTAATAAAAAGACAGCGTACCTTGCCCGGTTTAAAGCGGGTATGTATTCGTTTTTGGTCAGTTCTAGAGCATCAACCGCAATCTTAATCATTCGTGAGTTGATTTCTTCATCATCATATACTTTTTGATCATTTTCATTTATAATGGTAGAGAACTTCGTAAGAATATTATCGGCACAGTCAGCCAAGATGACCATTCCATTGTTTTCCAAAGAATTCTTCAACGCACAGTATGTATCATACATATAATGATAGGTTTCTGGACAGTCGTCAAATTCGTAGGATTCTTTAAGCTCATTTAAATAAGTTTCAGCAACCGAATGTTTCCCGCATAGGGAGCAAGCTGCATCCTTATTGCATAAAAGACACACTCCTCCACATTCGCAGATTACGCCTGCCGCTCTCACCTAATGATCGATAAATTCTGAACAATAAAATAAATTAAACGTTTCAAACTTACACAAAGTGCCCCTTCTTCATTTTTGCATCGGCTGCAATCACATGTGAAATTATAGTAATAACTCAATTGAGACTTTCTCTCGTCTTTCGATTGTTTTGCACTGCACCAGAGATAGTCATGGGAGATTTCTTCACCTTTGGCAATTGGTCTTCTAGATCGTAACCCTGATTTCAAATTAGTGTGTAGGACATACGTATTGCAATGGCAGGAATGGTTGAGCAAGCAGAACCGTGGGTAAATACCACCCATAGTGCTTCGCATTTCTATAGCCTTGAATAACCCTTCCTCCGGAAAACTGCACGTAGCGAAAGGTCTGACGGAAACAAATCTGTTGACGCATTCGCAATTAAAATCACTTTGCGAAAAATATCGCAGAAGGAGAGCGGTGACTAAGACTCTCCACTCGAAATCAGAGGGCATCATAGCTAGACGTTGGCGATGGGTCCGTTTAAAGAAATCGGTCTCTTCAGACAAGTAGCTACATAACAATGTCGCCAACATTAAATCCTGGAGTAGAACCCTATTTTCTTGATGCTGCTGGAAGTTGGTGAATATGCCAAGCAATTCACCATTCTTACAAGTTTGCATTACAATTGGCCATAATTCCATTGCACTTTGAACTTCTGTCCCAATGGTCAAATCTGTCAGTTCGCGAAGTAGACGATCAAATGTACTGAGAAGGCATCGAAAGGCAAGATGCTCATTTTGCATATAATTAAACAAACATACTTTGTTGCCCTTGCACTCGAACTGGTGAACAGCCATATGTTCGTTGCGGCATTTTGTCGAACAATAGAAAGCAGCCCTACATTCGTAGCAGGGAAACGGGGCAATGTCAACTTCTGCACAGTTGTCGCACATAAACACTGTGGCATTACCTTCTGTGGTTAAAAATTCGTTCATTATTTCCTTAGCTTTGGAATCTGGTACAAATACTGCAGCTTTCTCTTCCATTATCATCTCCCCAGCTTCTATCGGCTCATCAGCAACTGTAAATCTTCCTCGATCTTCTGTTTGAACCCTTAAAAATAAGTTAAATAATGAATTGGATTAGCTCAGAAAGATATACAATTTTTACACTTTAATTTTCTTGAACTGAGTGAACGTTTTCATGTTGTTCGGTGGATCTGGTGGTTTTACGTTTTTCAGTCTTTGGCTGTACGCAATAATTACATCTGGTACACTAACTTTCATTTCCTGAAACCGATGAATGCATTCCTTCAATTTATCGAAATTTTTGAGTTTCCAAGCAATTGCCGCCTGCCTTGAAAGCACAGCATCAGCCTTGGAATGATTAAATTTCATGGCGTATGTGCAATCCTCATATGCAGCCTGATAAAGGGAAGAGTTGTAATGAGTATCTAAGAAATAAATATATTGCCAAAATTTTTTTGAAATAGTTCAAAGGTATTTTATTGCTTCGATTTCGTGAGCTGTTTTTTAGGGTTTCGTAGAGTGTTACCAACTTTATGGAATGCAAGAGGGGAGAAAATGTACGAAAAATGTGTACCCTCCTTGCAATTGACACCTGTGATTAGAAAAACCTGAAAGATCATGGAGGCAGGTATTTATCATTTCAAACAAAGTTGAAGGTTCTTAAAATTAATCTTCATCACTTAAAGGCGGCATTTACCGTTACTGTCCTCCATCTGTCAAAGAATGAAGAGGAGATTGCTCTTATCCAACTGCCATGGGTCGTTAAAGACTGAATTTGTAGATTGCACATCGATGGATACAGACATGTATCGCCTGAATGCTCAAACAATCAAGAGCCTGTAACTTTATTTAAAACACCTTAGTTTCGCTAATCTTTAAAAAAATTAATTACAATGTTGATATTGCTCCCGATGCGAGCCTTAGGCATCTCTGGATTGCTTCATGCTATATAGCGTACTGTGAAGGTCCACCAGTTCCCAAAGATACGACTAGGTGCTGACGGCAGCCGTAAACACTAGTTGTATTCCGTTGACTAACGGTGCAGACGTGAATGTCCATCATCAGATGTAGGGTAGTTCAGAATCTAGATCGTGGAACAACAAAACGGTGGATCTTCAAAGCAAATGCAGAAACGGTGGATCTTCAAAGCAAATGCAGAAAGGACCAAGGCTTGTTCAACTTACAAAGCTAAACTAAGGCTATTCAAAAATACCATTCTTATGGTGAAAATATCTTTATGGAAGTCTCTCTGTGCAAACATTGAAGGTACCAATGAAGACAGGTACCTCTGAAAAATTTCTAGGACTGGACTTATTGTGCATCCGAAAATCTGATCGAAGTTGGACTTAGAGCGGCACAGATACAATGAAGGTTTCAATGGGTATTCATTTTCCGGGCAATGAGGAAATATTTCTTGCGCTACCACTTGAATTGCATGGAGATGTAGTGCCCAACATCTCAAGCTTCTAAGTCAAATGAGCTTTACATTCATTTGGTCCGCTTGAATTTCCAGACCAAGGTATTTTTATGAGTTTTGAATGAAATCCATATCAAAACGCGTGTGGAAACTTAGAATGCAATATACATACATATTATATCTGCTCGATACAAAAGTGAAAGATGAACTCAACTTAGAACTAAAAGGATAAAGAGAAAGACAACACGAATACATACATTTTTTTTAAAGTGTGCGTGGCTTTCGCAGCGTGTTTGATGTCTGCCAAGGTTTAGCTTTCAATATCGCGATACAATATTATTTCTTATTTCTCGTTTTTAACACCTCCACTAAATCGTTAATTTGACTAAATTAAATAAGCTTCATTGCTTTCAGCAGTTTGAGCAATTGCAGTAACCGGCTTGGTCATAAAGTTTACAAGCATCTTCGCTATATTGACGTATTCAAATCGGATGCTCTTCGATACAAAGTTTTCGCGCAGGAAATGATGACGGTTGCCGATATGGTTATGAGACTAATTGATTTTGTTAAGCACCAAGTTAAAAAAAACAACTCGCGGTAATTTTTACTTAACTTTTGTTTTAATATCAAACTTGTATCACTTAATGTAGACTAACAACTGATTTCTTATGTTCTATTAAGTTTAACATTAGTTCGGATATTGTTGCTGGCCTAGATAATTGTTCTGGCCTAGATAATTGTTGGATATTGCCCGTAGATTTTGCAACATATGATATTGCACCAACAGCTGAGTTCGATTGAACTTTATCTAGGTCGCCATCCAATGACTTTACATAAACTTTATTTGGGGCGCTATTAACTGAATGAGATTCAGCTTTGTTGGGAGCATTGTCATATGTTACTTGCGCGGGTGATGGGCAGTGGTATTGGCAAGGTGAATCGCTCCTTTGTGTGCGCAGTAAATTGTGCACGCGATTTTCTCTCCGAGCAACTCGTCGTGAAAGGCTCCTTGACCATAGCACTTTCTATAATGCCGATGATATTTCCATGTACTTCTTCGAATTCCAAGAAATCGCAACGCATTGAAATAAAACAAATAACCAGTAACCGAACGCCGATCTTGAGTATCATCCCCATAATCCGCATCGCAATATCCGTGCAAGTTAGTTGATTTGTCTACACGCGGTGACTGGATGATAGCCTTTTATCAACCTTGAAATTCAAATATTGTAAGGTATGCTTGATTGCTGTCCAATGAGCCCTGACAGGATTTTCGTTGAATCTTCTGACGTTGTTAGGCACATACTGAATGTTCGGCCTGGATACTTGAACCAAGAACAGCAAAAACCTAACTTTTTGTTGGTATGGCACTTTTACCATCTCAGCACGTTCCTCATATGTCGTTGGGCTTATTTTATGTGTCAGCTTCTGATTCAGCCCGTCATCCTGAATCGATCCGGTATTTTTCGGATATAGTGACTCTGATCAATTGAGATATCATGTTCCGTTGTCGTGATATTCATTCCAAGAACAAACTACATGTTGCCGAGATCTTTGTTGTGAAATTTAGTTGCATATGTTCTTCCATATGTTCTTCAATGGCGTATCATTGAAGAGTAAAATCATATCATATACGTAAATCGCTACGATGGAATTTTTTCCATCTCATATAATGACGTAAATAGAAGCACAGATCGCACACGGACCATAACGTATAATACTGGCTGCTTCATAAATCTTCTTGCTCACCTCTTTCAGCTCACCGTGCAAAAAAGCAGTGACAGTATCCATTCGCTCAATGATCAAGTTGCGTTTGGCCACGACTACAATCAGGTATCGAATCGACCCATATCTAACGACAGGAGAAATGGTTTCTTCGTAGTCGATGCCTTTGTGTTGATTGCCACTTTTAATCACGAGTCTAGCCTTGAACTTCTCAATGTCACCGTTGCCATTCTATTCAGTATTGAAGACCCAGCGACTGTTTGTCATCTTTCAATTCATTGGCAAATCAACCAACGTCCAGATCTGATTTGCCAGCAATGAAATAGAACTCAAACGTTCCTTAAGTAACGTTATTTTGGAACGTTATTTTCCCGAAACGTTACCTAACGTTCCGAAATGTAGATGTAACGCACTACTTTGTAGTGGTTAGATATTTCAAAGTCCGTGAAGGACTGCAGCGATGGTCTGCTGCCTCGGCAGAAGAAGATGGAGATATCTGCCGAGAATGCCTTTGTCTGGGGACGCGTGAATGCGCTGGCAGGCTAGCATTGCGGTGTCGTGGGGCGGGTTCATTCCCCAGCACAAAGACCCACTATAAAGAATTTCGCATTCACGAGTTTCTGGGGTCGAACAAAAGCAAGGCGACCGAAGTCGCAAAAATTGTAGGCAACTACAGCAGGGGTAAATGACTTGTTCATGGAACAAGAGAAACAAGTAAAAAGGGGAGGAATCAGGGTAACTTCGTCCTTACCCGGAGAGGCTCATGGCTCACAAATGAGAGAGGGGCAACCGGGTGGTGATGGAGCCCCGGTGCACCCACCCAACCGGATCAAAATCCATATTTGTTGCAGTGGCCAGGTATTCCTCTTCTGAGTGGAAAACTCATACAACTTAACTTGCATAAGCCTTCCCATCAGAGGAGAAGTACCCCGGTGACCAATTTATGCCATAGAATTATGCGATTCGATTACATAACCCTATGTCATAAAGAAGCATCTTGCTCGGGCCACTCAACCCGCGGTCACCTGAAGCAAAGAGGTTAATATGTACCCGGCGGCTGGCTCATGTTTGGTGGTGTGAGCCTGCCACCGTACCGGGTCCTATACCCGGTCAAATTCAACGTAATAGAAAGACCGAAGGGTAAGGGTATCAATTCATTTTATTCATTTTAAATCATTTTTCTTGTCATTGTGCTCTACATCGTATTTCAATAGGGTTTTGTTTAAAAAAAAATCAATCTCCGCATTTGCTTTCGCCTTCTAATACTTTTAAGTTACATTACAAAAATATACTCTATAAATAATAATTTATAAATATAATACGAACTTAATGGTCCCTACTTCAGTCCCAATCCACAGCGGCGTACGATTCATATACTCTTAACTATTTCAATTTATTTTCATAGTTGATTAATATCTTGAATAAAGGGCTAACATCTTCTAGTTATCAATTTTTAAATTTGTTTATATTTTCGAAAAGCAATAAACTCATAGTCAAGGCGTTTCATCCTATAATCAAAGCTTGTTATCGCGCAAAACATGAACTTTTTTCGTATTTGTTGCGTTTCGGTTCTAAGAACAGTCTAAAGACTCATCTTCAATGTCTGCGAGCATATATTCCACCGAAAATTTAAAATATGCAATGCAAATCACAAATTAATCTTCACGAACATATTTATGCTAAAAATTATAAAGGAAGTTTCTCCGAGAATCTTCCAGTTGAACACTCTTCAAATGAGTTGAATTATCTTTTGATAATAATTGAAATTCACGTATAGCAACGAACAAATACGAAAACGATAAAAACGCCAACATTGAACAAATTAAATCATTTCTTGAAGCTTCGATAAAGCTAAAATTAACTAAACTTCCTTTCATTTCATGTTTTGCCCGCAGAGAGAATACAATTAAAATCCGCTTTTCGTTCAAAATTATATAAAATATAAGTTACAAAATAGCATGGACAATGGAAACAAAAGGTACTCAAATCTCCTTGTCCGACAACGAGCGCTCGCTGATGAAGCGGGGGATTCTACCAGATGAAAGTTCATTTCGTTTTCGCTAAATAGATACTTAAAATTCTTAAAACATTATTAATTTTTGTTCACTGTTTTATCATTTAATATTAATAATTATTTAAATATAAAAAAAACTAGAAACTTTAATTTAACGTCACTCTTTACCAATAAACATCCTTCCAGTGATTGTTTTCTTTTCTGTTATCTTGGGCTCAGGTCTGGCTCGATTTAGTACTTTTAGGAAATCTTACGTTTTCTCGCTCGCATGCCTTTGAACACTTATTCTCCCAATTTCCTTTTTGCTACTGATCTCTTGCAAACAACACCGTATCCAATTTCGATTGAAAAATAAACAGTATCCAATTAATTCTGATATTATATCATTTCGCTCCGTAAATAATTGTACAAAATATTTCATATGAGATTATGGTTTAGTTCGCACTTCGATTTTCCACAGAAAGAATGAGTAAGATAATTTATATAGCTTCTAAACACTCGTCTTTAAGAATTCACACAAGCACAAAACCAGCATCTGGATTGTAGTGTCTATGCCCACCAACAATCAACGGAAATGTTCCAATCATATTACATAACCGTTTTGTTTTTGCTATTCCTCTTTCTTTTTCACATCAAATTTTCGAAGCACATTTCTGTATCCTCTTTACCGCCGTGTAAATTGCCGTTGAATTGCATCCTATGTTGTTCATATTCACGGCACTTTTTTGCGCAACTTTGCCAACAAATTTTATTTTTCTCCCCTCATTGGAAATAACTTCAACATGAGAACTTCACCATTACTGTCCGGCGCGACACTCGCCCGTCCCCATTTTTCCAACCAATTTCACGTGGCCGCATGCACACCAGAGCCACAAACTCAAGGGAGATACGTTACAGACCACTTTCTACACTCCTTTTTCGATCTCTTTCATGGGATTTTTTTCCACTATTTCCCGAATACATACAAAAATATCACAATAAATGACGAACTTCTCCTCGTTTGTTTCGCGGCATCCGTGCTGGCTGGCGATCCCAACTTGACTCCCGCCGCAAATGTCTCGAGCCAGGTTGTTCAGCTCACGACGACGATTGCGACCAGCATCCTCGCTGTGTAGCATCCAATAGCATACCATCACTCTCTAGATCTGGATGCTGTTGATGTTGTTGTAGCTGTTGTTGAAGTTGCATTGGCTCGAACATTTTCATTATGTGATCAATACAAACTGCACGCAAATGTATGGAGGCAGGTTGTGGAGCTTAAATGGTTTGTGCGACATGCCTGAATGTAAAGGTGCATCCGCTCATGGGATGCATGGAATACGAAGTTGCGTTGAGTAGATTGTTCACACATAAGAATTGTTACTAACAATTCTATGAGTGTAAATGTATTTTTTTGTATGTCTAGGATTACGATGAGCGGAATGCGAGAATGTGTATTTTACATACTCTCAAGTCATAGTAGGATTTTCTACATTAGAAATGGTTTGCTGGTTGTGTTGTGATTTAGTAGATCTGGTCTATATTATACATGAATTTTCTTTAACCCTTTGCCTGTGCCGAATTCGAATCGAGCATTTTTTTATTTGTATTTCATATATAAAATTATATATATATAAATTTGACATAAATATAAAATTTGAATTTTATATAAAATTATTAAATAATTTAAATATAAAATAATGAATTTAAAAAAACTGCTCTATTACTACAACTTTGAAACGACAATGAATAGCGTTCCTGAAAGTTTCATCGCTTTGCGTAAGAATTTTCGTTCTTTTAGTCGTTCTCATTAATTTAGTTTCTCAGGGAACGAAAACATTTTCGTTATTTTCAGGCATTATCGTTTCTTTGGGACGCTATCGCGTTTTGTCATTGAGATTTTCTCTCGTTCCGTGTAACGTTTTGCAAATTTCGTTCATGCTTGGTTCTACGTGAAACGAACGTGGAAATGTGTATTTCGTCTGGTTTGGTCTATGGTGATTGGGTCGGATCAAGCTATTGCGCTTTTTATGTTTTCATATGCTTATGTTATTTTTCTATGTAAGGTAGGATTATGATATGATGAATAAAGTTTGGAAAGAAAAAATTATGGATACCTGCATGGAAGGTTTGATTTAAGTTGAGGTTTGAATGCAATTCTTTGGTAAATAAGTCAACGTTAAAAAGCGAATTGGCTTACATGAGCGAAAGCAAAATGGTGGCCATTTTAGACGATAATTTGTGATTTCTAGTTTGAAAAAAAAAATTTGCTCCGATTCGGACAAAACTTTACACAAAGGTTTATTGAGGTGTATAATGAAGCTGATAATAAAAAATTCAAAATCGTACGAGTAGATTCAATATAGCGGCCGTTCAAACGGGAAAAATCGTTCTTATATCTGGGAACATGACCACACCGTTTAACCGATGTTGATAAAACTTTGTTGTGTGGTAGAAAAAAAGATATCTAGACAATAATTTTTGAGACCCTGTCACAACTTTCAAAATGGCGGTTGGTTCAAAATTTTGATTGCCTTTAAAGGTCACAATTTCTATTGAATTTTAATCAAACTTCATGCTAAGGTAGATTTAATTAAGTTGCAATTTCGGTAGTCATATAATTGTGGGTTACAAAATGGCGGGAGTTTAAAAACGCCATTATTTGAGATTTTTGAGGCTCTCTAGTGACCAAACGACTCAACTGATTTAGATGAAACTTAGTATTGTACGTTATTAGATTAAGTCGTTTAATCGTACAAAAAAATGTGAAAAGCGGCCGATAAATTAAAAGTCGTAATTTGATTAGCTACTGTTTTTCATTCTCTCAAAGTATAACTCTGTTATGAACGATATTTGCTACAATGATTGATGAGACTAAATGATGGGTTTATCCTTTAAAACCATGAATTTTCATGAATTTTTTTTAAAAGGGTTGAGATTATAGGTGTTCATAGAGCAGAAAATGTTTTCTAAAGATTTGTTCTCCAATTTCAAAAAAGTTTGAAAGGATGTTGAAAACGTGATTTTATACAATCTAAACAAATTAATACTAAAAATCGATGTTAATAAGATTTCATCATGTTAAATATTGAGGCTGTTGGCTCCAAATAGAGGTAGCTTTCAAGTTTTTGAGTTCCTGTGCGGTGGCTATACCTCTCAACACATTTCATTAAATATATATTATCTTGACTCAAATTCTCCATGAATGCAAACTTTGTTCTTAATAGGATGGGAATCTAGTAACGGGCAAAACTATTAGTTTATCGAAACGTAAAAGTTTCTACCGTTTTGACTGGTGGTGCCGACAGCGATATTTTAGAGTAAATTGGCGTGGTCCAAAATAACAAGCTGAAAAGTATCTACTTCATCTATCACATGTGTATTTGAAAAAATGATTCTGTTGCATCGGAAACGATTAGGATGCATTAAATAATCACCAATTAGATTATTTACTTTCATTCATAATGAAAAGCTTGTCTGGTTCCTTCTACGTTGCCATAAAAACAAAGTAATTTTTCCATCCACGAGCTAAACTTCATCATAATAAAACTTTAAGAAGGCAATAATGAAACATTTTGGCTATGTTTTATTTTAAATTACTTATGAAATTGTTTGCAGCTACATAAATGAGTTGGATATTTTTAATAATAATTTTTCTGAAAAATTATTAGAGAAGAAAAATGTTAGAAGAAGGTGGTTTCGACGTGTGTACTAATTCTCCTCAGGCCATCACTCTTAGATACACACCGGTGATGGCGACTACCATGCTCAGAGCTGAGAGAGTTAATTTTGATTTTTCTAAAGATTTTTTCATCTTAATTTACAGTGGTCCCACGCTTCTTTTTTGTCTTTCTTCGAACGCTTGGAGTTCTGCAAGAATGGGAGTGAGTATAAATTTGACTTTTTTTTTTTTTTTGCGTTATATCATATAACGTTATTTTCATTCATATAGTATATATAGTTAGCCTCATTTTAGTTCATATTTCATTATATTAGATTTTGAAGGGGGCGGATTTGCTTTTGGTGTTTATATTAATTTCTCTTGTAAAATTTTCGATTTTTTTCTATAAATTCCCTTTTATTTGTTAAATAAAACGGCCATGCCTGTGCAAGGCAAAAAACATTTTTCATTTCTAAATAACCTTCCTCTTTTCCGTCTTTTACCCTACGTGTTATTTATTATATGGAAGGTGACTCAGCATGAGCAGAGGGTGTTCCAGAAGACCCGCGGCACGACTGAGCGCTAGTTGGCCTCAGTATGCCACCCCGGGTTACGTACCCCTCTTCTGAAACTTAATGTCTGCAGCTGCGGTGACTTTCGTGGTTGTCACAGTCTAGGTAGATTTGAAATACATATATATCAATCACCACTACATGTTGTTGTTGGTGTATTTCAATATAATTGAAATGGCTCTCGCTTGATTATGATCAGATTTTAATGTAATTGTGTTCTGATTTTTTTTGTCTCCTTTCAATTTCATGAAGCAAGACATTAAATTCCCAAATTATACTATTACTAACAAAGTCCAGTGAATTCGAACTTCTGAGGTATTTGTTGGCCTTGCACGAGTACAAATAAAAACCTCTTTCGTGATTTTTTTCAGATGTTCTGGCTCAAAGACTCGTTGGTGGGGGCTTCAATGTTTCACACAAATTTTTGGCATATTTTGCCTTCCCCTGGACCCCCTAATTTATAAAATGATTTTTTTACTTCAGATTCCAAGAGTTCTAATCAAGACCTTTCATTTGATACCACACTCGACTAAATTTGATTAAAAAAAAAATTAAGGGCTAATTCGTTATAAGGGCAGACCCCCTTAAAATTTTTTTTAATTTTTTGGTGATCTTGACTTTTGAGGGATTATTATTTTTGACCTTTTCACAAAGTTGAGCATTCTAGCTTCTGTAGTTTCTGAGGAAATTAGCTGTGACAGACAGGTCGCGAAACTGTCTTTGTAAAAAATTTCTTTACAAAGACCTAAAAAAGGACTGATGGATGGACCGATAGAAAGACGGACAGATGGATAGAAAGACGGACAGACTGATAGATGAACATGACGTGAAATTAGTATGTCTTTGAAGAATACCTTTTACGAAGCGCCGAAAAAAAGATTAGAAGGCTGAAAAGCTGCCTTTTTCTAACAAGTATGTTAAATTAATATCGGGATTAAAATAACTCACCTCGTATTCTTGGAGCTTATATAATAATGCTGCACGGTCTGCATGAGCTTTGGCAAGAGACGGTGAATCTTTTGGTGCTTTATAAATTGCTCGTGAATATAAGACAGCTGCATATTCTAGACTCTCTGACTTCCTGTATAAAGCATTGGCTTCTTGCCGAAGTCTATCAGACTCATCAGCATTACAATAAATGACTGATTTAAGCCCCATTAAATAGGTTTTCGCTTCATTTCTGAAAATAAAGTTGGATATAATCAATATTTTAGATAAACCTGATAAGTAAATTGTAGAAATAAACCTCGCTAGCTCATAGTTATAAATGTAATGAGCGGCTTCTACTTCACTATTGTATGTAGTGAGAAAATCTTCGAAATTCGAATCATCTAGAAATTGACCTGCCCATTCTTTTGGCGGCAACTCTTCAGTCAACATCGTTTTTTTCTGCTTTTGTTTTAATTCCTTGGAAAAAATTCACTTCCTAATTTAATAATCGTGATGAGTAGTATTTAATATTTAATAAAAAATAAAGACTTAATTTTACGCTTAATTTACAATTTTTTTCGAAAAATATAATATTTATACAATGAATAGTTGTCTCCAAAATATTTGTGTCAAATCACCGACAAATTTGTCAAATTGAAGGCTTGCTTGAAAAAAAATATTTCTAAATATTGGAACGAATAGACGTATTTTTGCTTGTGTCAAATATCATAATAAAACTATTAAAACATTTTCTTAGATCATTGGAAAAAAGGAAATCTTGCACTTCCCGATTGGGTGAAGGGAGAAATTTGTACATGACTAGAATTTTTCTTTTGAGATTGAGAACAACGATTGCATTTTCATTGTGTGGAAGAAAATTTTCACTTGTCAAAATTTTTAAATAGTAATTCGAGAACATTGCGATCGAGGATAACGAGTGGAAGAAAATATTCACGGGTCTAAAAATTTCAAATAGAAATTCGAGAATATCATAAAAAACTTGGAATAAGCTGTAATCAGCAAAATCAAGACCCGAGAATGCAAAATTCTCATAAATAGATGTTTCAAGAAATTCATCGAAAAGGAACTTCTAGAAGTTTCAATGTTGGTTGCAGATCATTGTATAGCTACGAGTATAAACTCGCCGAATTAAGTCATCATCTTAGAAATGGAAAGTTCTTCAAAGCAAGCCTTAGACATAGCGAGTGAACGGGACATTGGCAAATTCAAAAAAGCAACGGGTAAATTAGTTTTTAAGCCAATAAATACTGATAAATTTGATCTTAATAGTAAATTCATTCATTTTGACAAAAGAAATAGCTTCTCATCCTTACCAAGTGATAACGTTATTCAGGATAATCCTGATATCACTAACAAATCCTCATTGTTTCCACCCATTTTTATTAAAAATATTAGCCCTTTAAAGTAAAACTTATTTTTAAAAAATTTCCTACATGCAGGAACCAGATTATCATTTTCGGACTCGTTCCACAAAATTATTGTCGACGAAATCGAAGCAATTGATGTCATTCTCAATTTAATGAAGGAAAAGAAACTAGGAGGACATTTAATTACGCCTTCGGTCAGACGTAACCCCATAGTATTCTTCAAGGGGTTAAGCGCTTTGTTCCTTATTCTCAAAATAAAAAAATATGTCTTGTCACAAATTACAACAACATTGCCTCGCCGTAACGATGCGAATTAAAGTATATTCAAATTCAAGTTAAGTGATGATGATGATCTAAAGAAGCTTCTAAAAATCAATTTTTATTGCATGGTAAATTAGCTTAGAAAAAAATAAAGAGGGGTGATTTGACACCAAGCTACAGATGTCATCTTTTTGGGCACGTGTCTTCAAATTGTGGATATGAAAAAAGATGTGATTCTTGCGGGAAGGAACACATAGATGATGCATGTGTGCGTAAGGGTAACAATAATGAGACTTTCAATAATTCAGATACTCCTCCTGTCTTTTACGTGCTATGTTCTTCAACCGGTCATCGAGCTAACTTTTCTGGCTACAGAGAAAGAGTGAAATTAAGAACAGAGTTGGCAGAAAAACGTGCCGCAAAAGCAAATCTAATGTCTTATAGTATTTTACCTAATAACGTTCCAAAGTCCTCTTCACTCCAGCTAATAACAATTTGATTTATCCCAATGTCTTTAAATCGAAAAATGAATCTTAAAATTGCCTTTCTAAATAAAACAATGAACCTCTTCTCCACTTTGGTGTGCCTCCTGTGACCTTCATAAAAAAATTTCTTGATTCATACTGTCTTTTGTCTTCGGAAGAACAACCTGAAGCCTTATTTAACTTTTTTATCAGTATTGCAAGCAATAAATAATTTAAAAATTATTACAGTGATCATTAATTCCCTTCAAACTCATGATAAGCGGATTGCTCTCCAAAATATTCTTGATGAGCTTGTGCCTGACATTGTTTTTTAAGTCTAATGCACAAACCACAAATTCCAACTTACACCATGTTACGCAATGATATTGATACAACCATCCTTGCTCATTCTAAACATACTTTATTCCAAATTCGATGTGAATTCTCATCTTTCTCATGTACTTTCGCTTTTCTACATATGTGTAATGCTGGTGGTCGTATTCGTAAATTATTTTAAAATTCTTTGTTTATTCCTTGTGATCTCGGTCAATTACTTTTCTCTGATTTTGACCAATTATTAAATTTTTCAAACGAATTTGATCGTTTCATTTGGGGAGAAACATTAAATCCTAGTTGGAGTGATAGCACTTTTAATATTAACGATATAAATTTTAGCAATTGGTCAATGTCAGGCAACAGCTCTTCAGTATCAGTTATTAATGCAGATATTTCTACTTTTCAAAGACTGTCTTCTTTCTTAGATAATTAAGTGATTTCATCTTCACTTCTAAATGCTCATTGTGTAATACATCACTGTTTCTCAATTGCAGCTCCTTCTGATCATCAGCGCTTTTCTTACGCTTCCTCCTGCTGATTTATATCCAACTCTTTCCCACCCTTCCTTATTTCGTTCGTTTAAGAAAGTTGATTGGTCTTGTTTTGACGAACAGTTATCTGATCTCTTCGCAGACACATTTCCGGAAGAGCGTCTATCTAACTACATGTCCTCTCTTCTATGATTTTTTTATGCATGGACTCTTTTGCCCCTGCCAGAAAGCCAGTCTTTCCTCATCAACACTCCGTTTAGTTCATATTGGAAGCAAAACTTACAAGAATTACGCTCATGTCAAAAGAGTTTTGCACTTAACCTACAATATTTGGATAAATAAAACGATTTACTCCGAGAAAAACTTTTACGACACATATTACCCAACAAATATCATTTTGGTTTAAAATAACTCCATTTTAACCAGCCAACATTTTGTTCCAATATCACTAAAATCGTTGACTGATTTGAATCTTAAATGTCTTTTTGTTATTCATCTTATCTGAAAATTTGGAGAAGATTCAATCAAAAGTGTAGTGTCTGGTTGGATGGAAAGCCCATATAGTAGAAAAATCACTTATGATTGTTGTAATCGGAGGAAAATAAAATGTTTATAACATCTGTGAATTTTATTGAAACTTATAGAATAAAATGATATTTTGAAGAACTACTTAAATGGCTGATTTCATCTTGTTCAATGATACTGATACAGTTTTATTGACAAAAATGTTAAATCCCACCACTATAAGCAAAGCTCAATGAGGTTCAGCCTCTAAGTTACCTGTTATTGGATCTAGCTCCACGATTTTTAGGGCTTTTTGAAAGAAACATTGCAAACACCTACTAATGTCCCATCCTATCCGTCTGTCCACTCATCCGCCCGCCTGTCCATCTATCTGTATATCCATGCATCTTAAGAGCTTTCTTCTGAAACTATAGAAGCTACAAAGCTCAAACTTTGTGAAAAGGTCAGAAGTGGTGGCCTCTCCAAAGTCTAGGTCTTACAAATGTATCAAAATTGTTGAAGGGGGTCCCCCCTTATAACGAAGTAGCCCTTACCAAAATTTTTCATCAAATGTGTAGCCAAGTAGGGTATCAATGGAAAGGTCTAAGAACTTTCAGAAGCTGAAAAATAAGTCTTATTTTTGCATAAAGAGTCCAGAGGGAAGCAAAATCCACCAACAATATTTGTGTTCCCTCCCTACACGATTGGACACCTTTGAGCCGAAAGTCACGAAAGTAGGTCTACATGAGTTAAAGGGCAACAAAAACTTCAGAAATCATAATTCACTCAACTTTGTTAATAATGGTATGATTTGTAAATTTTATGTTTTCCTCCAGGAATCAAAACGGTGTCCTTCAAGTTCTTAAGGTTTCACATTTATTTAGGTTGATATAAGACACTTATACCAACAAAATTTCGTGGAAATTAAATCATAACTAAGTGAGCTAACACCATTTCAATTGTATGGAATTAGAAAAACAATAACACATGTTGATAGTTAATACATATTTTGAAACGACCAAGACACTCGTATTTTCTTCGGATTTTGATGAAAATTTATTAAACGTTGGGTTAATAATTCAAATCATCGATTCATGGCATCAGAAAATTTTTTTCGAACGCTATAATGGTTACAAGGCCTTTCTGTTAGGAGCTTTCTCCTGTCTCCTTTACTCGAATCACACTATTACAAACAAAGCTGAGTGAATTTCGATTCCTCACGTTTTTGGTGGTGTTGTTCTTACAAGGGTCTTCATCCATGATTTTTTCAGATTTTTCGGATGATAGATGTCCAATCGCGAGAGGGGTGCGTGCAAAGTTCGTACATTTCACCTTCCCCTTCCTCCCGGGTCTGATCAGACAATTTTAAGACTTGTTCTGAAAAGGTCTCATTAAGACATTTCTAATGACACTCCTCTCGACTGCCGATGGTGAAATTTTTTTTTGAAGGGTCCTCCCTTAAACTCCTTTGAAAATTTTTGCCACCCTAAATCTTTCAAGAAGTCACCACTTCTGATTTCACAAACTTTCATGGCTGTAGCTTCTACAGTTTCGGAGGAAAACTGCTGTGACATACAGACGGACGGATGGACAGACGGACACAGGTGGTGATTGCAATAGGGTTTTGTATTTTAGTACAAAACCCTTAAAAAGGAATATTCCACCAAAGTTACAAAAGAGTAAATCCACAGTGTCTTCTTCTTCGTCCACAAATTAATTGCATAAGTAAAATTGTAAGAGACAAGATACGTCTTGAATTAAATACGGCGTATAAACTACGATTTTCTTCTATGAAGCCATCCTCACATGATCTTAAAGAAATAAATAACTTGACTGGCCAGTTATCAAATGATTGGAATATTTCCAGGGATTCGATTAGCTTTAATGGACAAGTATATGTTACGATAGATGACAAATTGACTGTTTTCTCCTCCTTTTATGATAACCTTTGCAATGAAAAACCATTTTCTAATAATGTTTTAAAAGAACTTGTAGAGAGTAAACCCAATTCTTTTAGTTTGGGTTTTGAAGGATCCTTTTTAACAATGTTCTCTCCTACGTAATGATATTTACGTCTTTCGTTCATTTGAGAGAGATTTCCCGAAGGAAATTTAAGCCAACCTGTCATCGGTTCTAGACGTAAAATCTTGGAACGTGACAACGGACTGTACTCCTCAGGTCGGCAAGTCCGGTCACTCTAAGTCTAGCACGAGGTGGCTGTAGGGTAGCTAGCTAGTTCGGAAAGAAGTTTCGATCGCAGGGCTTATGCGAACAGATTAGGCCCGAGTTACAAAACTCAGCCACTGGTTTAAATGCCAGAATCAAAACACGTCGAACAACTTACAACGACTCTACTTCAAATTATGTAACTTCGTTCGGAAGAAAAGGAACAAAAACATCCGCTGTAAAAATACGTGCTTCCGAATATTACTGGCGTGGTGCCGAAAATAACTTATTCGAATTCAAACCGAAAAATCTACTTTATATGGCACCGCGTACCGACCGCAACACAAAACTGCCAATTCGCGGGTTAACGGAACCCTACCCTCTGGGCGGCATACAAATCTTTCGCCCGTATTATCCTGCTGAAAAGGAACGGGTTTGCTGGAAAGGAAAGACATGGTTAATTTTAGCAATTCAGTTTTATGTATTTATAATCTTTTACAGAATCCGGAACGTAAAATTCAAAATGTGCTGACAATATTCTAACTCTGTTCTCTTACATTAATCTATTTTATTCTTATTTTGTAATGATTTTTAAGGTTCGTCCAATGAGATTTCTAAACTAACTTCTCATTTGTTATTTAGACGTGAAGTTTGAGTCGTGCCAACGAATGGTACCCAATCGGTCAACCAGTCCGTGGACTCGTAATCCATTTCGCGGTGGCTGCTTGTCGGCCAGCAAGTTCGGCGAAGATTTTGGTCGCAGGTCCTTTAAATGGAGTACGCTCGATTACATTAATTCAGCCCTCATCACGTGCCCATTTTAACTGACGCGGTACCGAAAAATATACTACTTTAATGCAAACTTCAAAATATCCTACTCTTATAAAAAAAAATATCGCACCGCGTACCGAAACCGAACCGGGAAAAGAGTATATTCAGAGGACCATGAGTGAACCTTACGGAACCTCACTTACGGCCCCACTCTGCTCAATGGCGTCCCTACCGTTGTTGTCACCTACCTGTGGAAAGGAAGGAACAAACTACTGGAAGGAACATTCTTTTGGTTGAAAAAAAGACTTTTGATTTTTTAATGTAGTTTACAATGAAAACTAATTCTGAGAAAAATGTTCTCACGCGAAATAAAGGTATGACATTAAATTAATACTCAGAGATGGAATATGAGTATTTTTGAAGAAAACCCGTTTTCGGGTTCAATCACTTTTAATTTTACATTTTCATCTAACGTAACCATGCTTCAATAATGCAACTATGAACACCAACCTTTTCAGGGTTTTGTAAAATAATTTTACAAAACCCTACTAGTTTCGCGACCAGTCTGTCCGTCTGTCCGTCCGTCCGTCCATCCGTCCGTTTGTCACAGCAGTCTTTCTCGGAAACGACTTAAGCTAGAAACATCAAATTTTGTTTGTAGGTGTAAAGTGGTGATCTCTTCAAAGTTCAACTACAAAATAATTTTATAAGTTATTTAAGGGGGGTCTCCCCATATAGGAGCATGACCCCCCCAAAAAATGACGGTAGCCGATATGGGTATCAAATGAAAGGTCTTGATGAGAACTTTTCAAAACAGGTCTTACTCTGGCAAAATTTGGTTCTAGGGGCGCATAGGGGGGGGGGGGGGCGGGAAATACACGAAAAATTTGTGTCCCCCCCCTCGCGATTGGACACCTGTGATCCGAACAATCTGAAAAAAATCAGGAATGTAGGCCTTCGTGGGTACAGTAACAACAAATACGTTAGAAGTCACTATTCACTCAACTTTGTTAGTAATAGTATGATTTATCGATTTTATGTTTTCTTGAATAAAATCTTAGCGGTACCCTTAAATTCAATGAAATTCAGTACTATATGTCTATTTATAAGATTGATCTATCCTGAAAGTATCATAAAGATTGAATCATATTTAGCGAAGTTATAGTGGTTTGAATTTTCCTGTATTACCATGGAACTATATGCGCTGCATTTATTACTATGGCAACATATGGCTATGGCACAACATGCGCTTTTTACCGACTCAGACACTACAGTTTTGCTAGGATTTGCATGAAAGTTTCAGGAATGATAGGTGTCATGTATATCTTTGAGAACCGGTTCAGCTAGTGGTATCAGTAATCGCAAAATAAAAAAGTGGCTGTTTTAAATGCGAAGATTGAGTTATTTATTCCCAACTTCAACGTTTAAGGCGCATGCTTTGAACACTTGATTCAATTTAATGAATGACTGAAGATGAGTACCTTAAATTAATAATCATAAGTGAAACAAGTCAAGAAGGTGGGAGAGAGCTCATAACAAAAGCGTTTTGTAACCATTCTAGGATTCGAAAAAATTGGCCATGAATCGATGATAACAGTACAGGAGAGTGGCCCCTGAAAAAAAATTCATCAAACGTAGCCGATATGAGTATGAAATAAAAGTTTTCATGGGAGCTTTTCAAAACAGTTGTTAAACTGTCAGTTTTTGCTTCAGTGGGGGCACAGGGGGGAAATACATGAAAAATGTGTTTCCTCCGTCATCATCCATCTGAAATAATTATCAAGGGAGATATTTATGAGAATAACAATACCAAAAACCTCAGAAGTCGAAATTCGTTCAACTTTGTTAATAATAGTATGATCTTCGTATTTCATATTTTCTCCAATAAAATCGTCTTTGACATGTTTCTTGATTTGATTGACTTAGTGTCTAAAAATGAATAATGATTTAAAAATTTAGCAGCGGAAATTTTACCAAAAAAACAGTGTACTGAAATAAATAAGCTGGATACTTTCAAAATTTGGATTTCTAGCTCAATTTCTTTGTAGAGCCGATTGGATTGAACTTGGTTTATGTAGGCGTATAACTTTTCATTGGTTATAAGTCCTGCAATCTTTTCAATATTGACTGACTGATGCGTTTCCTTAATAGGAAATTAATTCTTCACCCAAACCTAATAAGCGATTGAACAATCTTGGTTAATAAATAATTCATCAACATTCAAAAAAAACTCCAAATAATTAAGAACTATAAAATAAACTTGCGAAATAATTATCATGTCATAAACAATGCTTGATGCAGGCATTTGTAATGGAAAAGCAATTGAATCCCTTAGCTCTTTAACTGTCAAATTTGATTATGGTAATTATTGACAGGAAGTTTTCTTATTTTGAATAATCTCAAAATTAAAAATAATTTTTAAATAGTTATTTGAATAGATAATTAAAAATCTAAAAATGTCAGGTTCCTTCTAAGTTAACATATAAGTATTTTTTCCATTTATCTAATGAAACTGAAACATTCGTAAGAATTATTACTTTCTTCTAGACAGAACTTCCTAATTCTGGCACGTTTCGTTTAAAGTTAAATATTTTTGCTGATGCAGGGGATAACAACAGACGTCGCCACTAATTCACTTATTTGACTATACTAAGGATAGTTATATATATCTTTTTCTTTAACTTTAAGAAAAATTCTCAACATAAAACTGTTACAGACGCAACACACGCCTTATTTGGTTGCAGAGAACGCCTCTTTTTTTTGATCCACCGATTTAAGTTGAAATTTTAGGATGTTATGTTTTCCGCCTCGTTTGATGGCAATTATCCTCAAATTCTTTGGTTTCCTCTACAGCTGAATCTACACGACACAAAGCATTCAAAACACACAAAATTGCAAGCAAGGTAGCAAACTTTTCTTTTAAGTGGGGGACACAAAAGGCAGTTCCGTCTGTAATGTAATTAGGTTAAAAGATCATACCACCCGTCAGAATACGTTTGTACCTGAGCCAGATTACTAACAATTGATGTGGCTGCATGTATGAAAAGTGAATTATTGTATATTCCTTGGATAGGTACCGTTCTTCCTCTTTGTGACAATCAGCAGATTTCACGCTTTTCCGACCTTGTCAATGCTATTTTTTTCACGTCCAACGTCGATTTGCTCGCGGATGTGCACAGTCGAAGGTTCGCTTGTACGATTCACTTTCCCGGCTGCTGCTCACAATAATACGATTAGAATGAGCGCAATTAACAAATTGTTGTGGATGACCATGGAAAATATTCATGCATATTATTAAAGAATGCTTCATTGATTATAATAAATGGTGAAGGGTATTATAGAGAAAGTTGCCCCATTTTCGCATCAATTTCATGATATATTTCAAGTGAACAGAAAACTAAATTCGGATCATTCTCATGATTACCAAAAATATATTTTTTTTCTTTGCGCTGGTAAACGTAAAAAGTTAATAAATTTATAGAAAAATTTACCCAGACATGTATACAAATCCTAAGAAGCATGCTATTAATTAATGTACGGACTAAGAATTAATAGATATAACTCGATTCATCTCGTTAAAGTGAATTATATTCCAAATTGTCCCGTAATATCAATTCTTATCGTTTAAATATAAATAAATGATTTTTTATAGTATTGTATTATGTTTGCCGGAGATGTCTAAGTTAACCCCTCACCCAGAAAAAGTTCAAAGTATAGAAAAAGATATACGATATAAATTGATCTCTATGAAATTTTTCGAAAATTGGTATTGAACATACATTTTTTTACTCGAAGTACAATAACATACAGTACGCATTCAATATTTATTGTACCTTAAGCTTATATCTACGTAATTAACCCTAAATTATTCTTCTTCGCTGAATGTTACTTACGAAATCTTAAAAGTCTACATCCATTGTAAGTACATCATTAGAAATTGATTTGATGAATTCTTGCTAGTAACTACGACGTCTTCAACGAGTAAACAGGGGTGTATACCTACCAGTTTGGTAAACTTATCCATTGAGTGGTGTCAGTGATGGAAGAACACGGGTCTGCATACTGATCGTTTCCTCATGGCAATGACAGATAAATCAAAGTGATGCAGAGTCAGCTCCAGTCAAATTGGATCTACAGCACATGAATGGCAAAGATATGCAACCGCATTGTAAGTACCTTGATGGGTTTCAAACAGCGCTACAAAACTTTTGAGAAAACTCAAATGGATGGACGTAGCTTGGTATTTCTCGATTCGAGATTTACTACCTCCTTCTACAGTCTATTAGCTTTTTGTCCCGATTCGAGCCTTTGTTGTCTGATGACCAACAATTTATGACAGTTGAGATCAATAAAATAAAGTCCTAAGTCCTGCAATATCCCACTATTTGTTGGGTAGAAATAAATCAATAAATTAGGATAGTAGTTTTCATTTTTCCCGGTAATAAAAATATTCCCAGAGTCTCGTCTGCAATGACGTGTTTCCTCAAGACAGCCCGTGACTCCTACGACCAGGTCCATGCGGATTTCCTGCTTTTCCGGCACACACAATACTAACTTACACTTGATCAGGAAAGCCCAAGATACTAGAAACAAAAACAGAACAAAAACTGACCCGGCACTGTTTGACGGTGCGGAGCGGTTAGTTTGCTGCCGAAGTCAACTTCGTCATCACTCTATTGAAATAATAATCCAGATCGATCATATTCGTCGGCGAAGGGCTCATTGCACAATTTACGCAATTCATGCGGTTGTTATTCTCGTTGATGGTTTGGCTGGTGGCCTCAATAACAGCAAAAATATTCCCATATCGTGGATGTACAAATAGCAAACTGAGAGAATCAAAAGATACGCAAATTCAGGTTCAATCTTTATCTGCCCTTAAACTTACGTAGGCATTGAACGACATTTGCATAACGCTTTGCACTCTTCATAAAGCAAATTCCAAATTACACATTTCACGCACGACTGATCAACAAAATATTATTCGTATTACACCGTATAGGTCTCATCAGCCACCAAATCTTATCTTATTTGACGAATTTCATTTTCTATTAATTATATTGTACAAATTTTCCTTAAGTTGCATGCGGCACGTGCGTCTTTTAGCACTTTTCCAGCTGATATTTCAGACAACCAGTTGAAAATATATAAAAATAAATGGGCGCAGTGATAGGAAATTTTTTCTTGGAAAATCAAAGTCTGATGTGCAGCAACTGACGAAGCAACCTCACATCACAGTTATCGACGCCATTTATCACTTCTCGCCGACGTCCCGGTGCAGTCGCCGCCAGTGGTCAGTTTTATTTTTAATTCTCTCACCATCCGTTGACGTCAGTGGCGTTCGATCGCAGATGCCTGTAATGCAACCTTATCAGCTGGTTAAATTATCATGATTTTTTCACTAGTTTTGATGAAATCCAATCTAACGGACAACTCACATGAAATATGGAAAATAATAAATGAAGTAAAAGATAATTCGTCAACCTGGATCATGCCATCAAATGCTGAATTTTTTGGCATGGACTCTAACAATGCAGAACGCCCATGTGGAACAGCAAACTCGGTAAACCACTTTTTTCAACAATTGGTGAAAAAATTACCAGAGAGCTTGATGAAAAGTCAGCTAACTATTTCAATATCACAAACAGCTCACCTTAGTCCATCTTTTACATTCGTCAAACAACTAAAAGAGAAGTATTAAATACATTCGAAGATTTGAAAAAAATGCAGCACCAGGTATTGACAACATCACCACACATGAAATTATTCTAATCAAAAAGGAGGTAGCTGCACCACTGGCAAATTTTATAAACGAGCATTTTAGAAATGGAACATTTCCGGACGAAGTGAAACTGGCAAAAATAATTTCAATATTCAAAGGAGGAGATCATCTGGACCCGAATAATTACCGCCCTGTTCTACTTTTGACAACCTTTAGTAAAATATTCGAAAACTTGTAAATAATCGTTAAAAATCTTTCTTAATGGACAATTCCATCATAAATCCGAAGCAGTTTGGCTACTTTCGATGCGTTACTTTCTGTCTCACATTACATCAATAAAATGCTTGATAAAGGAGATTATGTTTTTGGATTTTGTATTTTTTGTGTGAGTAGTCAGTGTGGTCTAGTGGTTAAAGCATGAACGCATAAGCCGAAGGTCCCAGGTTCAAATCTCGTTGGGAGCAACGTGATTTAGTTCAGGGGATGTTTCGGACAAGACTACGAGTGTTCACTCAGTGATTTAATCAGATCATATCATAGCAAACGGGAGCGTGGTACTGACCAAACCAACTTCCGAAAAAATCAACACGGTCATGAAAATGAGACACCCTAACTATCTCTAAGCGAAGGCCCGAGAGGGGCTGTAGTGCTACAAAAAAAAATTTTGTGGACCTAAAGAAAGTTTTTGATACGGTTGATCATGACCTGTTACTTTAAAAACTTGAATCGTATGGTATACAAAAAAACCGAAACAACTTTTTAAAAGTTATTTGGAAGGAAGATTCCAAAGAACATCAGTTAATACTGTCTTGCGCAATCTAGCACCAATGAAATCGGTGGTTCCTCAAGGATCCATACTTGGATCAACCTTGTTTTTGCTATACACTAATAATTTGAATATATGTTAACTGAAAGCTCACCACACATTATATGCTGATGATACTGTACTTCTTTATTCAGGCCATGATAAAGTTGCCATGGAAAATATCGTCAACGAGGATCTAGATAAATATCGTTCATGGCTTATCGAAAGTAAGCTAGCATTGAATATCGCAAAGACAAAATACATTATTTTCAGCCAGAAGATTAAGGAAGACATAGAAGTTGACGTAAAAATTATCGTTGAAAAGTTGCAGAGTGTTTGAAATTAAATATCTCGGTCTTACCATAGATCCTCGTTTGACATGGTTGCCACACATGAATAATTTGAGGAAACAACTACCACCAATAATAGGAATGTTGAGAAGATATGGAG
This sequence comes from Odontomyia ornata, assembly GCA_963969285.1. NCBI lineage: Eukaryota > Metazoa > Arthropoda > Insecta > Diptera > Stratiomyidae > Odontomyia > Odontomyia ornata. The sequence goes on from OZ017738.1 coordinate 381,946,982, forward strand.
GTTTTCCAATGCATATAAAGAAACCTGCATAAAATGCATTTGTACTGATACAACTACATTATGCGGTAGTAATTTGGAGTCAATCGTCAAAGCAAAACCTTAATATTATATCCAGGATACTAACTAAAGCCTTTAAAAATATTCTAAACCTTCCGATTCTCACTCCAACAAGACTAGTGCATCAATGGACAAATGCACTCACCTTCATTCAAATCATTACTATAGAGAAAGCGAAGTTTATCTTCAAATGTCTAATTTCCAGTGAATTGGAACGAGGCCCCTTTATAAAAGAATCACAAATAAATCCATATAATTCAAGAAATGCGAACAATTTTGTAAGACCTTACGCCAGAACTGATCGACTGAAGAACGATGCAACAAATGATGCTCTGCGTATATACAACAATCTTCCAGAAAAAGTGAATAACGGAAACTCATTATTGGTTTTTAAGAAAAAAACTTAAGGAACATCCATTAAATACAAATTAATGAAAGTCCGGAGGATTGAAAATGCAGTATCTTAGGGCATTTTAGACCCTAACGTCGAGATACTTAAAGACAGCTTGTTTTTATAAGCTCAGAGTTTTTTTTACTGCGTCATATTGTTTTTTTTTTATTTCTGAGAACTGTTCACGAATCAGATTAGACTAGCAGGAAAGGAGTACTTCACGGCATTTGGTGTGCCCCTTATACCAATGTTTTACCATTGCCTAGAGGCACACGTAGGAATCAACGACTTGTGAAGTATAGATCGCACGAGCGTTGTGCAACGATGAAAGAGTGATGGAGAGAGTGGAAGGGACTGGAGTTATTTAAAAAAAAAATGGTAAATTCGGATGATAAAAAATCTTTTGGTCTAGATGGCATTCCGAACTTTGTAATCAGGAAATGTAGCAATTCGATTACTAGGCATCTTGTTGTTATTGCAAATAATTGCATTAATTATGGTTACTTTTCATCTGCTTGGAAAGCAGCCACATAATGCCAAAATCAAGGTCAAATGGTGATATTAATAAATTGAGAACAATCTCTCTTCTTTTGAGCCAAAGCAAAATTCTTGAAAAAATTATTCTGCAATCCTTTGAAATATTTTCTAAACCCATAATTCCTATTGAACATTTTGGTTTCAATGAAAACATTTCTACTTCGACTTTTTGTTCACAATAAAATTTCTTCTGGCTTGCGGATCAAAGAAGTTACAGGGGCATATACAATTGATCTTAAAGTGGCTTTCGATTCGGTTTGGTTAAAAGGTTTAATTTACAAACTTTTAATTTGTTACGGCACTATTCCATTAGCTCGTGTTTTCATGTTTTCTCACTGACCGTAGTTTATCGATTCAAAAAGGTAATTAATTAGTGGTTGCTTTGGTGTTCCTCAGCATAATATTCTTGGTCCATCTCTATTCAATTTTTACTGATTGATATTCCTTGCGGCTATATTCCTATACGTGGAGGATATTATCCTTCTTGCAAGCGACACAAGTCCCTTAATAGATTTAAATAAAACCAATTTTCATATTCAAGGGCTAAAAAATTATATATTTGATTGAGTTCTGAGAATTCACCCTGAAAAATGTGAGTTAATCTACGTTCGTAATGCTTACAGGGAAAGGTCATAGAAATACTCCAGCTGAAAGTAAATTACTCTCTTTATTCATTGATGGTCACAATATTCCTCTCAAAACATCAATAAAATATTAATTTATTCAATTTCCATGTTCGGTTGGTGCTGACAAGAGCAGTTGGTGCATTTGTACCATATCGATGTCTTCTTTTAAACAAATCTTCAAGTTGCTGTACTATACATTTAATGCACGAAATTCTTATTTGTCCAATTATTATCTAAAGCCTGTTGAATGCAAAATGCTTAGAAAATTCAATCGGAATACAGAAGGCCAAACAAAAAACATTTCAAAATTAGTGTGCTTTACAATGAGGCCAAAATTAAGCCCTCTTCTCTTGGGGTTGTCATTCTGACCCAGCTGTAAGACATTATTTGATCAAAACGTATCCTTAGGGAATATTAATCGTTACATCTCACCTGCAAAGCAATTTGTGTAGATAATGCCCCGTTAATTACTCCTTCCTCATTAGATCTACATACGCTATTATTGTTACACTCGAGTTTTGAATATTACGCATTTGATCATGGTTAATAATTTTATTCTTATATTTTTTTAATTTCTACCTCTTTCCCCTATTACTCGTATTTTACTATAAATGCCATTTCTTAAACTTTTTATAGTGTACGTTGACACTTGCTTCTGGTTTGATTTACTAAACTTATTATATTAATTATTATTGTTAAAGATCTTATTTTATTTTGTAAGGCTAAAAGTGTCATATGAATGTAAATTAATTTTTTATAGTTTTTTCGCAAATAATTCTTAAATGTGTTTCTTTTCAATTTATAAGACATTAAACACTAGTATAATGAAGGGTTTTTCAGAAGTTGAGAACTCAAAAATGGCAACACTATGGGCGTTGACCGCCGAAGGTAGTCGAGGTTGGTTATGTTTGGCGATTCATCATGAATAGACTCAAGCCACAGAACGTTTTCAAATTGTTCAAATTTATTTTGAAAAACTCGGTTTAATTCGAAATTGAAATTTTGCTCTGCGACAAAGCACATTTTTGGTTAAATCACTACGCGAACAAAGATAATTGCTGCATTAGTAGCGATAATAATACACCAGCAGTTGTCGAAACGCCATTACATCGAGAAAAAGTCACTGTTTGGTGTGCTTTATAGGCCGTTGGGATAATTGGTCCATATGTTTTCAAAAATAATGATGGTCAAGATGGGACGTACAGTCAACGGTGGTCAGCGTTACAGAAATGTGGCTACTAGCTTTTTGGTGCCTCAACTCAAAGGCATTGATGTTGCTGACATAGGTTTTCAGCACGTTGGCCCCACATGCCGTCCAGCGCACGATACTACTAATTTACTGAAAGACACGTTTGAGGAACATTTCGTTTCATCAAGTGGCCCTGTTAACTAACCACCGCAATCTTGAGATTTGACACGTTAGATCAGGCTCCTTGAGGCTATGTAATTTGAATGTCTACGCTGATAAACCAGAAACAATTGAGCACTTGGATGCCAACATTCGACGCGTTATTGCCAAAATATAGCCTGATTAACTAATTGTGAAGAGTGTATGAAAATTTGACTTCCACATTACGTCACGTATACGCTAACTATTGCGGCCACATACTCGAAACTATCTCTAAAGATTAATGAAAACAAGTTGGGTAAACAGAACTACGCTCATGTCAGAAGGGTTTTGTATCCAATTTACGAAATGCAGTCACCAGATCGAGTCAAATCAAGAAACATGTCAAAGACGATTTTCTTGGAGAAAATATGAGATACGAAGATCATACTATTTTTAACAATGTTGAACGAATTTCGACTTCTAAGGTTTTTGGTATTGTTATACTCATAAATATCTCCCTTGATAATTATTTCAGATGGATGATGACGGAGGAAACACATTTTTCATGTATTTCTCCTCTGTGCCCCCACTGAAGTAAAAACTGACAGTTTAACAACTGTTTTGAAAAGCTCCCATGAAAACTTTTATTTCATACTCATATCGGCTACGTTTGATGAATTTTTTTTCAGGGGCCACTCTCCTGTACTGTTATCATCGATTCATGGCCAATTTTTTCGAATCCTAGAATGGTTACAAAACGCTTTTGCTAGGAGCTCTCTCCCACCTTCTTGACTTGTTTCACTTATGAGCATTAATTGTAGGTACTCATTCTCAGTCATTCATTAAATTGAATCAAGTGTTCAAAGCATGCACCTTAAACGTTGAAGTTGGGAATAAATAACTCAAAATTATTCAATCTTTGCATTTAAAACAGCCACTATTTTATTTTACGATTACTGATACCACTAGCTGAACCGGTTCTCAAAGATATACATGACACCTATCATTCCTGAAACTTTCATGCGAATCCTAGCAAAACTGTAGTGTCTGAGTCGGTAAAGAGCGCGTGTTTTTCCATGGCCATATGTTGCCATAGTAATAAATGCAGCGCATATTGTTCCCTAGTAATACAGGAAAATTCAAACCACTATAACTTCGCTAAATATGATTCAATCTTTATGATACTTTCAGGATAGATCAATCTTATAAATAGACATATACGTACTGAATTTCATTGAATTTAAGGGTACCGCTAAGATTTTATTCAAGAAAACATAAAATCGATAAATCATACTATTACTAACAAAGTTGAGTGAATAGTGACTTCTAACGTGTTTGTTGTTACTGTACCCACGAAGGCCTACGTTCCTGTTTTTTCAGATTTTTCGGATCACAGGTGTCCAATCGCGAGGGGGGGGGGGGGGGGGGGCACAAATTTTTCGTGTATTTCCCCTCCCTATGCGCCACTCGAAGCAAATTTTGCCAAAGTAAGACCTGTTTTGAAAAGTTTTCATCAAGACCTTTCATTTGATACCCATATCGGCTACCTTCAATGAAATTTTTTTTAGGGGGGTCACTCTCTTATATGGGGAGACCCCCCTTAAATAACTTATGAAATTATTTTGAAGTTGAACTTTGAAGAGATCACCACTTTACACCTACACACAAAATTTGATGTTTCTAGCTTAAGTAGTTTCCGAGAAAAACTGCTGTGACACACGGACGGACGGACGGACGGATGGACAGACGGACAGACTGGTCGCGAAACTAGTAGGGTTTTGTAAAACTCGTTTCAGCGTTACAACTAATTTTTATGGCAAATGAGAATAAAGTGTAGGCATTAATTCCACACAAATCCAGAACTCTGTGGAAAATCACCATAGGCCACCTTCTTGTTCCTCGACTGCTCGAATAAATTGAACATTTTTTGTCCGTTTCATCAACCCCCGCTTTGGTGGAATTATAGAATAATATCATCTCGGGTTTCTTTGTATGTTCATTAATGGTATTATTATGATGCATAGATGATATCAGGAGCACAGTTTTATTGTTCTTTGGCACATGAGAACACATGGTTTTGTTGTTCGTAAAACCGAAGAAAGTTGAACCAATCTCTCTAGACTTTTGTGCCTGAAATGAATTCTGTATTTCTCTTTTATTCTTTTTCAGAGTCCCAACATAGGTTATGTTATGCTTAGACAATCCATCTACAAGTTCAATAGAAGGGAACCAGTTGTCTGCTGTCACATTATGATTGATTCTTGGTAACGGCTGTATCAAGCGTAGCACGCATTGAGTGAGAACAAGAAATTTTTTCTCGTCAGCTGATAGTCTGGCGCCATCACTACCTTTTCCTGCATATAAATAACGATTATAAAAGTAAAAGGTCTTCGCATCACACAAGGCTCGAATAAGTAGGCCATATTTACCGGGTTTCTGGGGCATGTACGAAAACATGTGGCTTCTTCCACGAAACTCCACTAGCATATCGTCAATAGTAACATATTCACTGAGTTGATATAGTTTTTGAGAATAAGGGATAAACTTCTCCTATCATGTCCATTTCTTTTAATTCTGACCTGTCTTGCCGCTTGAATTTGGCTGCAAGATCAGCAATTTTGAAGTTAGTCCATTTAAAAATGGTTTGTCGCATTTCATCATCAAAAAGTTTATTCCAAATACTGATAGGATCTTTCTTTTCGTCTTCAGTCTGGTCCAGAATAGATCTGTTCAACACTATATTATGCTGTGGAGTGCAAACTCTTCTGGAAGGTGGTGCAATTTTTACCATAGTAATACTTTGAGGGCCATAACTATGCTATAGGTATATTGTCGTCATCTGAACTTTCACTATCCAATCTCCTTATGACACCGTCAGCTCTGGTAGTACTACCACTTTCTTCAATAATCTCTTGTTCACTCGAGTGATTTTGTTCAATGTCAGCTTCATAAAACAAAAAATCATCAACATCCCCATTGCTGTCGCACTGATCCGATTCAAAAAGCAATCGTTGAAACTCGTCTTCAAAAGAAGGATCATCTAATCGTAATATTTTACTGGCTTTCTGAGTCGACGAACTCGATATTCGTTTGCCTGCAGTCGTTGGTTGATCGTTTTTTGACATTTTAGTTTACAAAATCTAAAACAAACAAAATCATCGTCAGCGTCAATTTATAACACAAACGTGGACGCGCGGTCTCACAGAACGCACTCAAAATATAAAGCGAAATTACTCACGCAAAATTTAGCCGGCAACGTCACCTTCATTCTCAACGGTCGGTTCGCCTCTAAAACCGAAGCTACTGAGGTCAGCAAACGCGTGGGATACGCGGGAGGAGGGGGCACAATATCACAAACAGCAAGCAGTCTGTGAGACCGCACGTCCATAGTTAAAGGTTAAGGTTTGCATGGAAAATTTAGGCAGGATTTTTACCATTTGATATTTTTGATAATTCATTCAATGAGGGACATCGGCAATCGTGAAACAACTTGTATTTTTTGTGAAAGTCGTTAAAGTTTTAATTGAGTTTATTCATTATTGGTATCGACATATCTTAGGTTGAGTAGGAAACCCTTCCGACATGAGCGTATTTCTGTCTATCCAAATTGTTAAAATATTTGTTCCCAAACTCTAAAGCGAATATGTAGTGTATGCAATATTTTATTGAATCAAACCAGGAAGCAACAAATAAACACACATCATAATTTCTTGTTCTGATATTTAACAGTCAATATTATTACTCACTCCTCAACTGTAGTCAATTGGAGAGGGTGGATTGAATTCATTAAGACTACACTATTCATTCAATTTACTGAGCATATTTGCACATGCCTGTTTACAGCAAAAATTAATTGGCTCAATCCAAGAAATGAAATATGAACCTATGAATCTTCATGACTATATACGAGTACTTCTAAATAACTCGGCGAACATTATATGTATGGAAACATTTGTCGATCTACCACAGGACACTACCTTGATAGTCCATTTTCTCATACTTATGTCAAATAAGCAGGAGGGTTTTAAGGTCCAAGTTACGGAAGTTAATGGAAAGGTTTCTGATCAACACATATATTGTAGTTTCTTATCCAGTTCACCATATGTCCTTGATTTGTGGTGAATCCGTACAAGATAATATTGTTTGATGTTTTGCCGCCTGTGAAGTAGTTTACGTTTGGAGGATTTCCGGGAATTCCATTATGACGAAAATCATAATCAACATATTTTGTATCATAATCATATTATTAGGGAATAATTACGTGGCGGTATCTTTTGTGAAATCAAAGACATCAATTAAAACATTGCTCTTAATAGAATCGCTTTGAACAGAGGTAAACATTTCTAGCCTTGATTTGTACGAGTACATTAATAGCCTCGATTCGTATGCAAAGAAAGTTTCACGAAGGATATTTTGTTGAAAACATTTTCCAGTGCGGGCAATGGAAAGTTTAATTTTTTAGCTTTGATCCAGGGGGGTTGCAAGGTTTCTTAATTGCCATTTCCAGAGGGTTGATTTTCGTTACACTCAATAATTTGTAGAGGGTAATCATCGATTCTGGAAAAGATAGTTTCATAGCTAACAACAAAGCGTCCTCTCATACTGATAGTTTATGTCAGCTGCACAACGATATGTACGAGTATCATCCTAGTATGACCCGCCTCATTCAATACGCGCGATCCGAAAAATGACTTTTGCCATAAAAAATTAGAGATCTAGCTGTGCAGCTTGGTCCAGTTGCGCAGAAATTAACATTCAAGCCCATAAAAACTCTTAATAAAGAAACAACTCTTATTGAGAGATGATCCATGTATTTCTGTTTTCCAGCAACTCATCAAATGAAAAATCATTTACTGCTGACATGGAGTACTGCAGGATCCGTTTGAATATTTTAGTGCAAAAAGTATTAAAAAAGAGCTTGCATAATCGGTTGAAGCAACGCATTTTTATGAACTTCACTTCATGGTTTCTTTAATAGCTACATAAGTGCATATAATCCACAAGGTTATTGGTTGGAGTAAAAAGACCCTCTAGCCTAGCCTGCTGAAGACCCGTAATCTCCTTTTGAATGCCTGGGAGGAAAGTTTTGTGCAAGTTTTGCACTTTATGAGATCACTCATATGCACTACAACTGAATATGTATATCTAGCTTGAGACGAGACTCTCTTATTCACGATGCTTATCGAATGGTGAATCCTACTTCTAACAGTCGTTTTTAGGTTGGTCATCATATGTTAGACATTGGAACTGAAAAATATTGATTTAGACCTTTCTTTTGATACCCACATGGAGTATATTATACAAATAATAATTTTAAGGCTTTTTTTGATTTAAAGTAAATATTATTGTGCCCTTTTTGCAAGGAAACACGACGTTTATCCATAACTCGAAGCTTAGATAAATTAATATCTAGGGAAATGCTGGTTTTTCTTATAACAGCGGAATCTTTTATTTTCTTGCGCATACGCATCTATTTTTGACGCTAATTGTTTCCCCCTTCAGTACGGATACAATATTAAACGAAAAAGCCATGAAACAATCCTTATATACCTACTCAAAGATGAAATTCGTGAGGCTATCGAGGACATAGGGCAGCCACTTTGCGATTAGCTTATGGAAAATTTCATGAAGAGGATATGGTCCTGTAAGCGTGTCGTAGTGATTATTTGCCTGATGTTAATTTTTGCTTTTAACGGGATATCCTCTTCTTTATAATGAAATAAACATCCGATCATTTACATTAAAAAATAGCATTTTTCTTTTAATATCAAAATAACACCTCTTATTGGAAAACCCTATATCAACCATAAACACGTGTTATTGTTGTTGTGATTCCATATAATTTAAATGGCTATAACTCACTTGATTATGATTCGATCTCAATTAAATTTTGTGAACATATACTCGTATATCTTATGTCAGTCTATATAATTGGAAAATTATAAGAAGTTTGAAGGTATCGTTTTGATTTTATGGGCAAAAAGTTGAGCGAATTTTGATTTCTGAGGTATTTGTTGCCCTTGAACTCATAAAGGCCCACGTTCGTGAGGGGGGGGGGGACACAAATTTTGGGTACATTGTGCCTTCCCCTGGACCCCCTAATTCATAAAATGATTTTTCGATTTCAGATTCTAAAAGTTCTAATCAAGGCCTTTCATTTGATACCCCATTCGACTAGCTTTGATTAAAAAAATTTTGTAAGGACCAATTCGTTATTAAGGGGGTCCCCCCTTAAAATTTTTTTAAATTTTTGTTAAGGCCTTAACTTTTGAGAAATCATCACTTCTGACCTTTTCACAAAGTTTGAGCATTCTAACTTCTATAGTTTCTGAGGAAATTAGCTGTGACGCACGGACAGACGGATGGACGGACAGACAGACAGACAGGTCGCAAAACTAGAATGTCTTTGTAAAAATTTTACAAAGACCTAAAAATGGTGATTCTACTGTATCAACATTTAGGGCTTTACGAGCCGATTAGTGATCGACCTACACAGCAAACAATTTCGAACACACTGAGAAAATTTGAAGAGGCTGAATCGGTTATTGATATTGCAAGGCCTGTGCATTATCGCAACATTCGTTCTGCAGAAAATATCGTTGTCGTTGCTCAAAGTGTGGAGCAAGACCCGAATGTGTCGATTCCTCGACGTGCTCAACATTTGGGCTTGTCTTACGGCTCATTGTGGCGGATTTTGTATTTGGATTTGCATCTCCATCCATACAAAATCCAACCCACTCTAGAACTTAAGCCTCAAGACCATACACAACGCAGAATGTATGCGAATTGGGTGAGTGAACAAAAAACCATTGATAACGATTTTTCGAACAAAATTTTCTTCAGTGATGAGGCTCATTTTTCGCTGTGGTTACGTAATAAACAGGATTGCTGCATCAAAAACCTCAAGTGATCGCAGAGAGACCGTTTGGTGTGCATTATGATCTGGTGGTGTTATTGGCCCGTATTTTTTGAAACCGATCAAGGAAGAGCCATTACAGTCACCGCTATGGACGGATGTTGACCGATTATTTTTGGAGAGAAATTGAAGATTATGATCTGAAGGATATGTGGTTCCAACAGGATGGAGCCAGAAGCCACACAACACAGGCTAATCGAGAACTTTTGCAAGAGAAATTTCCAGGACGCGTAATTTCGAGATTGAGTGATGTCAATTGGCCCGCAAGATCCTGCGACCTAACACCTTTGGATTTCTTTTTATGGGGCTATGCAAAAGATCGTGTTTACGCGAACAATCCTCAAAATCTAGAGCAATTGAAAACCAATATTCGTGAAGTTATGACCGAGATATTACCGGAAATGTACCGAAAACTAATTGAAAATTACCTCCAAAGGATTAAGGCCTGTAAGAGGTCGCGTGGAGAACATTTGAATAGTGTTGTGTTTCACGTATAGTTGAATAAAAAATATTGAATAAAAAATTTTATATTGAATTGAAAATTTTGTTTCCATCTGAATATTTTATGTGTTTTCTATACTTTCACTTTCCCAAGCATAAAATGGATAACCCTATACATTCAAATAAAACTTTTCCTCGTTTATAACATAAACATTTTACATAAATCAATTAAGGGAATTGCACACCATGACATGCTTATTCGTTTGAATGTAATATTTAATACATTTGATAAGGTTTGACTTAAGCACTAAAGAAAACCTTGGGTCTCAGAAACTTCTGACCATTCACTGTATATGGATGAACAGAAGGATATTTGATATTTTCGATTTCCAACAAATAAGAACTTTTCTCTTCACCAATTACATAAGACAAAAAATGTTTTCTGAGCTCAAGACCTGAAGCTTCTTACAGAAAACTAAAACCTTGTCGGGTGACTTTAATATTTCTACTATTTTAAATGCCTGATAATTCGACTATAATAATTCAAAAAATGATGCTTGGGTTTCAGCATATCAGCAAATATTTTCGTGTATTCTTTGTTGTGATAAAAATGTGCTGCCCTAGACTCGTTATTTCTAAATCGGTATATTTTGTTAAAAGTACCAAATCTAAAAGCTCAATTGGATTAGTGATGGATTTGCACAATAAATCATCTTCCGGAATCAGATCTCCAATCAGCAAAGGAAAAAATGGGCAAAATTTAGCATTTCCCTGGCTGTTAATTTGATGTTGAATTTTTTTAAATGGTGAAACTGCAACGGAGGAGAAAGGTTTCCAGTTTCAGATTCACCATAATTAAAGTATTGTTTCCGGATATTTAACATTTCCAAATCAAAAGTTTTATTTTTAATGTTATGTAAAATTATGTTACATAAATCATATTTTAAAACACCTTCTAAGACATCATGAAGGACGTCCACCGAATAATTGTCAGTAATATGAAAACCATTTATACTATTAAAAATTGAGTTTTCTCTAATTCCTGTTTGTTGCGCATTGTTTGCCTTTAAATCTTCATCATAATTAATTCTGTTCCGAATGATTTCTGGGTTTTCTTTAAATTCAAATTTACTTTTTGTCTTACTACTTTTGCAAAATCGGCTGAGGTATTGCGCAGAAAAGGAGAGCGAAAAACCCAGGACATTATTCAAAGCTAAGTTATCACCTGTTATCAAGCCTAAAGCAAAATATATTTTGTGGTGCCCGCTGTTGATTTTAACATAAGCCCCGTTTTCTTCTCTATCGTTTAAAATTTCTATTAATTTGAAGAAACATCTATAATTTCCAAAACGTTTCACATCATTCGAGTTGAAACTGCCGGCTACAAATATATTTTGCAGTTTGTGTTTGAGATAAATAGTAGCAGATGGAAATGAATAGTAAACACCTAACAATGAAGAACTGTGGCGACCAAGTGGGTTATTTATTTCAAAATCATCAAAGTAGAGGAAGTATGGAATGACTATTTTGCCTTCGAATTGTTTTCGCTTTTCTTTCCAGCGGTCCCCATTTAAAAAATGGGTGAATGTAGTTTTTTCACGAGTTATTTTCTCATTCTCTACAAACGCTTGGAAAACACCAGGACATTCAAAATATTTTCTCAAATGAAATTTTATCGGAAGCAAAAAACCTTGGTCAAATTGACATCAAGAGTATTGACATTATTTTATAGCAAGGTTGATACAGAATTGTTGAGAAAAATAATTTTTGATTTTTGAATTATGTCCTTTTCTTCATTTTTGTTGAAAAACTTATATTCAATATCAAATTCTATGGAAGGATTCTCGCAAAATTGAACAATTTCATTTAGAATATTGCGTGCTTTATCGACACTTTCAGAAGTCAAATTACTTAGTACAGTTTGTATTTCGTTCTTAATGTCTTGTGTTATTATTTTTTAATATCTTCTTGCAAATGCAGAGCATCTTTTCTTGTAAAATTATTTTTTAAATAATGCTTGAGAGTAAATTCCAAGGACTTTGTTTTTAAATTTTTCAAACGACTATCAAAGTGAAACTATTTGATTGTAAGATATTGTTGGGAATATTTTTGGTAAAATTACATGAATGATTTGAGGGTACTATCACTTTTAAAATATTTTTGCTTTCATTTCTTGTGTGCTTGCAAAATGATTTGAAGGAACTGAACGATTGGTTGCATGAAACAAACACGCACTTATAAATTTGCTCGGGAAGCATCATATGAAAATATTTCAAGTGTTTGAAAAAAATTTCACAACCGTTAAATACTTTGTCACACAGAAAACAACTAAACCAACTCATTTTGAATTCAAGGAATTAAATGTAAGGTATAGAAAGTTATCAGAGCTAAATTTTGAAATGTTTTATGTCGGTAATAAATCCTGATAACGAGCTTGATTTTTCATGAATATTCAATACATACATAAAAATAGTGTTGGAAAAAAGTCCAAATTAATTTACACTCATCTGGATACTTTAAATGTAAAACATGGAATGTTTTGAAATAATTTTTTACACATTTAACAATATTGTCCAGTTTGTAAAAGGTTTTGAAACAATACACATAAAATTCATTACAATCGAGCGCATCGTTACGTATGGCACAAATGAGAGGTTGAATTGTTCCTTTGAAACGGAAGTGACGATCAACTAAGTTTTTGATTCTACTTCGGAGATCACTGTGGGTTGGACTTATAATTAAAAACACATTTCGTGAATCAACAGTCGGTTACATCTCTGACACCAAAAAGAGCATATGAAAAAGCAATTAATTTTTCTTATAAGCACCCACAAATTAGGTATAATTACCTGTTTCGTACTTTCCACTATGAAATCTTTCTAAATTATCTAAGGACCCTCGATCCGTTATACTCTACCGCATCAATTCCATTGCGCTTATGCTGAAAACGTTCCATTTCTCAACAGCACGTTCTCCTTTCCAGGATATATTTGAGAAAAATCTGATTCGATCTATTCAAGAAAGGTTTGAAATTATACACAGAATAAATACAGTGAAAATTTACCAAACAGTTTTTTCTAATAGGAAATGTTTGCTTCCACTTGGTTTGTATTTCATCAAGTGGTTCAATATTATATTTGAGCCAGTTTTTTAGGATATTGTAAAATTATTTTACAATAAAAAATTATTTTACAATACCCTACTAAAATCGCGTCCTGTCTGTCCGTCCGTCCGTCCGTGTGTCACACCACTTTTTTCGGAAACTACATAAGCTAGAAACATAAGATTTTGCAAGTAGGTGTAAAGTGATGCCCTCTTTAAAGTTTCATGCAAAAAAAAATTATAAGGTGTTTAAGGGGGGTCTCCACATATAGGGGAGTGGCCCCCGAAAAAAAAGTTTCATCGCATGTAGGCAATATGGGTATCAAATGAAAGGTCTTAATAAGAACTTTTCAAAACAGGTCTTAAAATTACGAGTTTTGCTTCGAGGGGTGCAGGGGAAGGGGCAATGTACGAAAATTTTGTGTCCACGTTTGACCCCAAAAATCTGAAAAAATCACAGAGATGAGACTTAAGGAGTACAAGGGCAATAAATACCTTAGAAGTTAAAATTCGATCAACTTTGTTAATAATAGTACATTCCATAAATTTAATTTTTTTGCCCTTAAATTTCTCAAAAACTACCATTTAAGTTTCTTGAAAGCAATTATATGTGTTCTGAAAATTTCACGATAATCGAACAATAAACAGCTAAGTTATAGCCGATTGAATATTTCACAATTACAAAAACATTAACACGTGATTCTGTTATTGTGACTAACTAAGCGACGGGGTCAAAACACTTGAAATAAAATGGCGGCGAATATAAAGATATAATAACCATAATAATACTTCGAACTCAATATATGGAATCTGTATATTAGTCATGTTTTGATATGTAGAATATATTGTTTGATTTACTGATTATTTTACAATACCCTTCTAGCAGAAGCACTCTCCTGCTACTTCAACTTGTTATTTAATTTAAATTTGAATCTGAAAGTTAAATTCAAGTTTATGTATGTGTTAGCCTGAGTTTAATACTGAATTCAGTATTTCACCTTCCTTGTAGCATTCTATGCTTTCTGGTTTATCAGTATTGAGATTTGTATTCCCAATTTTATTTTTGCAAAGCAGGCCATCTTTCCTCAAATGATGAAGAGACGCGTGATATTTTAAATACAAATTTTCTCCGAGCTTCCTGCATTTTTTTTCTGAATAAAATATATATCCTAGAAGAAATTATATGATTGTATGATCTAAGCTGCTAAGTCTTCCATCAAAGCAAATTGCTTTGTTGGAGTTAGTACGCAAGTGAGGTTGCGATGATTATCAATAGAGAGAACACGAGCAAAAATTCATAAAAAGCAGCAACTCTGGCGCATACTTTTTTCAGACATCACTAATACTACTAAATATTTGCAGTCCTACTAAAAAGTTGATTTGGCAAAATGCAACACGATACTCATCCCACTACTGCAGGCTTACGAGTATAAGAATTAAATTTTTAAATGAAACTAATGATATCATGAACGAGCAAATTGACTGTTTTAAAGATCAACCTTAGCACTTAGAAATTACAAGACTGCCAAAAGATAAAGAAGTGACCATAAAGCATATATTTGCTTTTTAATAAAGTTTACTTTTCAAATTCAAATTCGTTTTATTGGTTCAATCGAAGTCGAATCACTTCTGGTTTGTCTTCGACTAATTTTCATCTGCGGAGCTTTCCTGGTTACTCGAATGTCTTCCTTTATTGACGATTGCTGCCGACTTCATATTGCTACTCTCCCCGGGGACCCCCAATGGAGGGAAGCCGTCGGGCTCCGGCATGCCAGCAGTCCCGTGTTATTCTTTGGATTATTTACTTTTGCTAATTTACCGAAGTTAAATAATATTCGATATGATTCCGTAGGTCAATTCCATCGATAAGAAATGATTTTTCCAATAAGGCCAAAATTTGCCTTTGACTGACTTATAAACAATTAATTTAATGTTTTTAAACTGACTTTTGTGGACAATTAATTAATTTTTAAAATTAATGACAGGAGCGATTAAAAACACGTCTACACGCAACAAGTGCTAGGCGTAGAATCCACCTTCACCCTCTTACGTCAGTAAAAGGAGGTGTAAGTAGGATTTAGTTGCAGAGCTGTAGATGTATTTACAGTTAATAGTATTTCTCAGCATTTAAAGCCCCAGTAAACCCAATGTGCGACCCCGAGATCATTCACAAACATTTCATGATGGGGTTTACGGTGAGGTGTCATGGAAGCTTCGGGTGAGGGAAGCAAGTAGTTTGCTCTTCTTTTCTCAAGCGGGCATGGGACCGTCTACAACGGAGTTCTTTTCTGTTTTTATTTCCTTTGAATTTGTAAAGAAGATGGACAGTTTTGTTGCTCAAATTAAGTTTTGGTCAAATGGTTATATATATATATATATATATATATATATATATATATATATATATATATATATATATATATTAGTAAGTCTAAAAAGTATTGATATTTCATCATTTTTCGATTGAATATTTCCTTTATTTAAAATGGATTTCAGTCAAGTACGTATTGGTAAGTCTAAAAAGTATTCAGCCTTTTTTTGTCATTTTTCGATTGAATATTTCCTTTATTTAAAATGGATTTTACTTCGGTCAATTTCGCCCATTATTATCTACGACCTTTTGCCATTTTTGGGGTAGAGCCATTATTCCATCTGTGTAGAACTTCAGTGATTGCGGCGAAAAACGGCCAAATGATTTTCACAGTCCCTTTTTGAAGTGAATTTCTTTTCATTAAGCAAGTTTTACAGAGACCAAAACAAATAGTAGTGTGATGGTGCATGGTCTGGACTATACGGTGGATGCATCAAAACTTCCCAGCCAAGCTCTGTCAATTTTTGTCGGGTCATCAAAGATGTGTGTGGTCTGGCATTATCATGGTGGAAGACAACGCCCTTCCTATTGGTCAATTCTGGCCGGTTTTTTTTTGAATTTCTTGTTGCAACCTGTTTAATTGCTGATAGTACAGAGACAATTTTATTGTTTGGCCAGGTTTTAGCACCTCATGATAAACAATTCCCTTCCAATCCCACCATACACACAGCATAACCTTATTTGGTGTCGATTCTGGCTTTGAAGTTGTTTGTGATGATTCACATTTTTTTGACCATGATCTTTTTCGAACGACATTCTCATCCTTACCCATTCTTTATCACTCTTAATGATTTGCTTCAAAAATGGCTCGATTTCGATGCATTTTATTAGTATTCCGCAAATGGAATTTTTTTATGTTAATTCACACGGAACCCAAGCGTAGAAGTTCTTTGTATATCCAGCCTTACGCAAATGGTTTAAAACTGTTTGATGATGGATATTCAGTTCCTTAGCAATATCGTGGCTGCTTACCTCCTTCAATTTTTGTAAGATTTCATTGACTTTTTCAGTGATTGGTCGACCTGAGCGAGGTGCATTTTTGACTTCGAAATATCCTGGACGGTGCGAATGAACCGTGTCTTGGCTGTGGCTTTTGATAAAGTATCTCGACCGTAGACATCTCAAATTTTTTCACGAGCTTGCGATACATTCTCACCTTGATCGTAGTGATATTGTAAAATACAACGAATTTTTTCAGAAATTTCACTCATTTCTAAATGTATATAATTTTTGACAGGAATGACGGAACACAAAACTGTCCATATGAAAATTGTAGACTGGAGTGTCACCTTTCAAACGCATGTCAGTTTGACTCAGTTTTATTCGTATTGCCCGATATATGACAACGAACACCATCTAGTGGCAAAAAGGATCCTATACATTTTAGACTATCCAATATATGCAAAATCCGCCACAATGAGCCGTAGGACAAGCCCAAATGTTGAGCACGTCAAGGAATCGACGAATTCGGGTCTTCCTCCACACTTTGAGCAACGACAGCGATATTTTCAGCAGAACGAATGTTGCGATGATGCACGGGCCTTGCATTATCAATAACCGATCCAGTCTCTTCAAATTTCCTCACTGTGTTTGAAATTGTTTGCTGTGTAGGTCGATTATGTCGACCGTAATCGGCTCGTAAAGCCCTAAATGTTGATACAGCAGAATCACCATTTTTATAATAAAATTTAATAATTTGAACGCGTTCTTCGACTGTTAAACGATGGATATTTCTAAATAGTAAACCTTCAACTAACAAAAACATCCTTTGGATGACATTTAATTCTGACAGATGTCAAATGGCCACAATTTGATATATGCATACCAAGAAATGAATGAGAAATTCTTAAAAATTTCACACAGATAATAAAGGTTATTGAAGCGATGTTCACGTTAACTAGACATACATCGGGTAGTAGAATTTATTATAACGTCCCTTTTGCAATTGTTATTTTCTGTATAAACTGCCACTATAATTTCTTTTGTAACACGATAGGAAGAAAAGTTATGATTCAATTCTACTATGGTAGCTCTTGATGATTTAGGATTAAAAGAGAAAAAAATAGATAAAAATAAATTGCTTAATTTTATTAATTCTTTCCTAGCAATAGATTAGAATTTCAGCGGAAGCCGTGACAGAGGGTGAGTATGTCGTCGAGTGGGCTGGGTTCTCGGTAATCCCCGACTAGTTGTTTCAGGTTTCAGATTCGGTTGTGCTGTGCTCTGATTTGAAATCGTGATTTATCGTTAACGTAGGATGTGCCGCTTCTGAATTAGAGTAACGTATTACTGGCATTGCGTCTGTACGTATTCGGTAACTTGTGTTTATTTCTTTTTGAGTTTGCTATTTTGAAGTTTCGGCCAGGTTGATAGAAAGGGTAAAGTAAGGTAAGATCGGAAGACTCTTATCGAAAAATTTTTGAACGCATTTTAAACGGGTAATTTAAATCGGTGGCTGAAAGATTGTATTCGAGCTTTGTCTATTCGCGTGAAGGCTTATGACAAAAATTATTCCTTAAGCTAGCTGACTGAAAAGCAGGCACCTCGGGGGGACTGCGAGCATCCAAACATGTAAGCATTAAGAGGCACATCCGTTGATGCTTCTCAAGACTTCAGATCTTTAATGAGCCAGAGGCCGGTTTAGATTTCCTTCGGAAAATCACTCGGATAACAAGCGGAGTAAAATCATCACAAAGTTCCTTATTTAGGTATCTGAATATTTTATAAGAAGATATTATAGGAATTCTGAGTCCATTTGTCATGCAAGAAATCGTTCCATTATGTACCAAAGACAGAGGGCTTATTTAACAAGTAGCCACCATATTGTTCCATCTGAAATAAATTTTCAGAATACTAGATGAATGGAACGTATTCAAATAAAACAAAATTATGGAAATTTTCATGAAAATGCGAAGGAAATGGTAGTGGCTTGGTCGATTTCAAATAGAAACTAACTACTACTAAATGCAGCTGTTGTTGTATTTCTTTATAATTGAAAAGCTTAATCTCACCTGATTATGATTCGATTTCAATAAAACTTTATGACTAAGAGTCTTATGTAAATAAAGATAATTGTAAAAATTTATGAAGCTTAAGGATGCCATTCTGATTTATAAAGCAAAATGTAAAATTCACAAATCATACTCTTATTAACAAAGTTGAGTAAATTTTAATTTCAGAGGTACTTTAGCCATTGTACTCATATAGGACTACTTCCACGATTTTTATCAGATTTTCGATTCAAAAAAAGTCCAATCGCAAGGGACGGGGACACTCATTTTCTGTACATTTACCCTTCGCCTGGGATCTTTGATGCACATGATGCCTTTGTTGTTTCAAATTATAAAACCCTTACCAACATCTTCCACCTGATATTCCGCTCGTTTATCTATGATAAAAAAATTGTTTAAAGTTCGTTTCGGTATATGGGGGAACGCCTTAAAAATTTTGAAAAGTTCGATAAGACCACAACTTTTGACAGGCCACCAGTTCTAACTTCTGCTCCAAAGTCAAATTCCTAAGCACTTCATTCAATGAAATCGTTATAAATTTTCTAAGAATATAAAACAAGCTTTAAGGAATAAAAATACTAAAAACTTGATGGTCCATACAGCCTCCAATTATCTACGTTATGAATTAATAAAATTTAATAAAAAGACAAAATCAAATCGACTTTAATTGAAATTATTATAGATTTTATGATTCAATTGGAAAAAGGAGAAAAAAAAACAAACACTATTCAAAAATTAATTATAATACTAACCCGGCAGAGCAGTGAAGTATAATACTACATCTAATATGTTATAACCTGATTCTAATCAAATTCAATCAAAAATTTATCTTCTCCTAAAAGAATGCTATTAGAATATTCCTAACCACAACGTTAAACCTTATCTCTGAACTTAATATAACAAACATAACGTATACGTATCCTAAATATTGAAATCTATCCCTAGTCTTTAACAGAAACAAACAACAACAATCTCAGTGTCACAACGATGAGCTGAAAGTCAAAACTAAGAAACAAAATATACAAACAACAAATCACCACAAACAATTCAGACATTATCATTCAGCGACCAATATCTAGATTGCTCCATCTCAGCTCGACCACCCTCAACGAATCTAGCAAATGAGTATCTCCATTGGAATTGTTGGTTTCGTGAACTCACATTCGGTAGGATATTTTATATTCTGATCGCTGGCCCATCTATTGTATGCATGTGGTATAGAATTGAAACACCGTTAGAATCACAAACTTATCGACGCGTGTCCAAATACATGAATGCTTTAGGAAAAATGAAGCCAGTAGTCAGACAAACCCATCTGTAGAGTAGAACAGCTCTGAAATCCAGGGCTTTTGCTCACAGTTACAGATCTTGTGACATGATTCCGAAGAAGTCTCAATATGAAGATATCGACTCTCGTCATTTTAGCAGTTTGATAAATTGTTCTACTCGATATATTGTGCTCACAATCCATCCAGCTTTCTGTACAAACCAGAACATGCGCGAAGACATTTGTTCTCGAAAACCCTTAATCTTCCTATAGCACTAGTACTCCGGTTAAACCAGATGTGACATTCGTATGCCAAAACTAACCAGCGTTTTGCAACAGATAACTTTGACCTTTTAATCAATGCATCTGGAATGAAAGAGTCATCAAATGGACATGCTACTTGTAATTTAAGTGCCTTACTGTGCATGATTTTGACATGTTCAGTATAGCACAGACACTGATCGAGATAAACGTCGAAGGATCGTACAAAGGACTTATGCGGAACAGATTCTGAACCACCCTCAGCAGCCACAATGTGTAAATCCTTCCAATAACGTTTCAGGTCATGAATGGCCTTTTCCAGGGTTACCTAAACAAAATCGTTTCGCTCTTTTGCGCATTGATTTTCGTTCTCAAATTGTCAGTGTAGAGCTGCACATAACTAAACATTTTTCGAAGATTGCGTTGAACGATTTTTGGTCTGCCGTATAAACGATCAGGCTATCAACAAATGCTACTAACAATTGCGTTGGCAAGACGTTAAAACCAAGTGTGTTCAATAGATTGTGAATGCGCATTGAGAAGAACAGAGGCTCAGTAGCTGGTCCCTGCTGATGACTATTTAAGAGTTTTAGGCCGCGTATTGTTGTTAGATTTCCATCAGTTGCAGCAAATGATTTTTTGTACAAAATATTGCCCATCGTGGCGACAAGGGGTCTGGGAAACCTATCCCGAAGGAGTTTAAAAATTATTCCACCTAACCACACCGTATCGAAGGCTTTCTCCATATCAATGAGACACGCTCCAACACATTCTCTGTTGCTTAGTTTCTAACAGATGTCTGAGGTTACTTTCGATGTATGTTTGAATGCCTGACATAAAAACCAAACTGCCAATTCATATCAGCCTATATTTTTCAGCGTGAGTATTTAATGCTTTGTTTGCCATCACTTCAAACACCTTGCTGATGTTAGGCACCTAGCTGATTAGCAAAAACTTTCAGGGTATGGAGATTTTTCCCTTTCTTCAAGATCAGAAATCACTTGGGCTTTTTCCACTCATTTGGGAAATATGAATAGTTCAACATGTTATTGAACAATAAGCAATAACTCCCTATAGTAACCACAGGCAAATGCCGGAGAACTATATCTGGAATACCGTCAATACCACATCATTTCTTGTTGTCTATCCTACCAAATATGAAACACAAGTTTTGAAAATAGTCAATAAGATTCAAGCTCAGTGTAAGTTAATGGTTCATCGAAATGAAGAATCGATTCGTCGTTGAACCTTGATTTGAAGTCAGAAACTTTTGCTTCAACGACCTCTGAAAATATTTGATTCCCTCTTTCAGGGTTTCGTAGATAAACCATTTCAAAATTGGTTCCAATCAGGGCAAGTCACTGCAATTCATTACATATACGAGTAATTCTCCTCGTATCAATTTTAAACAAGTTGGGTAGACAGACCTATGCTCATGTCAGAAGGGTTTTGTACTCAACTTACAAAATGCAGTAACCAGCAACGAATAAAATCAAGAAACATGTCAAAGACGATTTAATTGGAGAAAATGTGAAATTCGAGGATCATACTATTATTAACAAAGTTGAACGAATTTTGACTTCAGAGGTATTTGTTATAGTTATGCCCATAAATATCTCCTTTGATATTTTTTTCAGATTTTTTAGATCACTGGTGTCCATTCGCGAGGGAGGAAACACATTTTTCATGTATTTCCCCCCCTGTGCTCCCACTGAAGCAAAAACTGTCAGTTTAAGAACTGTTTTGAAAAGCTCTCATAGAGAACTTTCAGTTGATACTCATATCGGCTACCTTTCATGAAATTTTTTTTCAGGGGCCACTCCTCTGTACTGTAATCATCGATTCATGGCCTATTTTTTCAAATCCTAGAATGGTTACAAAGCCCTTTTGCTAGGAGCTCTCTCCTGCCTCTCCGACTTGTTTCAATTGTATGTACTCATCTTCATGATACCTATCACTCCTGAAATTTTCATGCAAATTCTAGCAAAGCTGTAGTGTCTAAGTCGGTAAAAAGCGCATATGGCTCCATAGCAATATGTTTCCATAGTAATACAGGGCATATTGCTCCATAGTAATACACGAAAATTCAAATCGCTATAACTTCGGTAAATACAATTCGATCTTTATGAAACTTTCAGAAAAGATCAATCTTATAAATAGTCATCTTTTCGCTAAATTTTATTGAGTTTAAGGGTACCGTTTAGATTTTATTCAAGAAAACACAAAATCGATAAATCATACTATTACTAACAAAGTTGAGTGAATTTCGACTTCTCATGTATTTGCTGTTGTTGTACTCATTAAGGCCCACATTCATGATTTTTTTCAGATTTTTCGGATGGAAGGTGTCCAATCGCGAGGGGGGGGTACGCGAAAAGTTCGTACATTTCCCCTTCCCCTGCCCCCCTCGGTACTTATAAGACAATTTTAAGACTTGTTTTGGAAAGATCTCATTAAGACCTTTCCAATGACATCCTACTCAACTACCAATGGTGAAAAATTTTTTTTGAGGGGTCACCCCCTTATATGGGGAGACCCCCCGTAAACGCCTATGAAAAAATTTTCCACCCTTGAACTTTCAAGAGGTCACCACTTCTGACCTTTCTACAAAGTTTCATAGCTGTAGCCTCTATAGTTTCGGAGAAAAAGTGCTGTGACATACAGACGGACGGACGGACGGACGGACGGACGGACGGACAGACGGACAGACGGACACAGGTCGTGATTGCAATAGGGTTTTGTATTTTAGTACAAGACCCTAAAAAGATTTATCTTATGACTCGATGTCTTCACTCGATTCTTCTGACGGAATAAGCTATTTACTTTAATGAAAACAACATCTGGGTTTTTTCGCCCTTTGATTGCTGGCCTCACTCCTGAAGTATGAACTGATCAAAGCTGAACTGAAGTCTTACATCAGCAATGTAGAAGTGCTAATATTATTTTTTTCTATGGTGTATTGTGAATCCCCACCCATAGAGATTCCGCCTATATTCAATCTGATTCTCCATTATCAGATTACTGGCAACCTATTGGATTCGACTGTTTCAAATAAGGAATTGAGCTCCTCTTTGAACTTAAAAACGGTTTCACTAGCCGCATAAACAGAACTAACGGAAATGTTATCCCCACCTCACAATGAGGTTTTGAAAACGGACACTTCAAGATATTCAAGGCTTTTTAATTTGATTCTATCAACGGCTTGGAAATAATATGGTTTTCTAACCAATATCCTATTGCCACCGCACCCAACACCGTTGACCCTATCATTTCTCAGGAAAACAAAATCTTTAAATTTCATAGAGTCCCTGAATCGTGGTGGATTATAGTGAGAAGTATGATGTCTCCCCATATAGGGGAGAGGCCCCCGAAAAAACAAAATTCATCAAAGGTAGCCGATATGGGTATCAAATGCAAGGTCTTAATGAGAACTTTTCAAAACAGGTCTTAATTTGACACTTTTTGCTTCAAGGGACGCGCAGGGAGGGGAAATACACGTTGAAAGTAGAAAAACAATGGATTTTCCTTTGAACGTGCACATCCACTTGATACATTTCTTGACGTTATTCATTGCTGGTGACTGTATTTCTGAGGAGTTGGGTACAAAACCCTTCTGACATGACCGTAGGTCTGTTTACCCAACTTGTTTATTCTCTGTTGAATGTCAGTTTTCCTACTAATTCCTTGAAAGAGTAGATCCTTAGTTGTGATTCTTCATTTTCTTTCTTGATCTTCTGTATTTTGTCATTAGTTTTAACTGTTTCTTCGATTTTGGTCGCAAATAAAACTTACGATTTATGTTTTTCTTCGTCTGTATCCTCCTTTTTGATGAATTTTGCCTCGAATCATCTTTTCAACAGTTTCTCGCCTGTCACTGTTGGCGGTTGACATGGAACTCCTATTTGATAGCTGAAGCCATCGGGCTCCTACATTTCGTTGCCTTTGCCGCGAGATTCGAAGCAAAATTGCCTCTTGAATGTCTTCTTCCCGCTTCTCGAAACTTCTTGAGTTTTTCTAAGTTAAAAAGCTAATTTTCGACTGACTTTTTAAAAAATGATTTAATTTTTAAAAAGTCTTGACAGGAGGTTTTGAAAACACGAATTAGGCATGTGGAAAAATAATCTATTATAGATAAAATCGATCAAAAGTCGATTATTTCTTGGATAAAAATCGATATCATTGAGCGATTTTAACATTATAAAAAATCGATTATTTATCGATTTTTTTCACTGACGATTTCATTTTCGATAAAATTACAGCCACAACCTCCCTACACGTAGTCCAGACCCCCAAGCGCGAATCACCATTAGGTTCATCAAATATGCAAGTGATTGAAATACTTGGCAGTATAGTTACATAAACTATTAAAGTGGTTAATGGATTTTAATAGTTTACGTAAATATATCTGATCTAATTAAAGAAAATAAGAATGTAATTTTAAAGAGTCCAGTTTAGTGTGAATGTAGCAATAGACATGTATTTATTATGGATCAAGCGGTTAATCAGGGCACTATTTATAACGGCCAGGCGATATGAAAAGCGACTATCAAAAGGTTCGTTTTGACAGTTGTACTTTAGGGTTGGGTATTTATAAATTGGTAGTCTGTATGGCCTAGTGGTTAGAGCATGAACCCATAAGCCGAAGGTCCCAGCTTCAAATCTCGTTGGGAGCAACGTGATTTAGTTCAGAGGATTTTTCGGACAGACTATGAGTGTTCAATCAGTGGTGATATGTACTGATCAGATCATATCATAGCTGAGCAAGCACACGGGAGCATGGTACTGACCAAACCAACTTCCGAAAAAATCAATACGGTCATGAAAATGAGATACTCTAACTATCCCTAAGCGAAGGCCAGAGAGGGGCTGTAGTGCTACATAGAAGAAATAGAAGAAGATTTATGAATTGGTAGGCAGACTAACCGGTTCAGATAACAAACTTATTTACGATCCAAACCATGGTTAATCGAGTAAGAATAGTTTTTGACTTTAGTGACCATTTATTAGATTAGTTTATTTTGATATTTCCAAGAACTAATATTTAATTTTGAATCGTGTCTTTTAATTTTTTAATCATACTGTATTATAAAAAATTACTTATAGTATAAATGAAAAGCGTATAGATAACTAAACTTTCATTTGTTAAGTTGAATAAATAATATGACTGATGAATCGATAAATCGGTACCTCCAACAAAAACGATAGAAAGCAAACCTTTTTAACACGTTTTGCAGCAAAAATGAATTACGCCTTATTTTGAATTACATGCATAAACACAAACAGTCATTTGTTGCATTACATACTTCTAAGGCAGTAATATAAATTCTTTCTTGTAAAAATTCAAATCAAGTAATTGAGAATTGTTTTACGTTTAGTACAAATTATGCAAGGTTACGTTCCCTGACTATTTTAAGTTACCAAAATGAATCTTTTAAATTATTTAGGCTTGACCCTGTGTTAAAGTTCTTAGTTCATAAAAGGTTTTTACACGTAGCTATGAGTGGGACGGCGGATGACACTTTATTGAATCATCCTAGTGCTCCACCTATGATCCAAGCTAGTGAAACAACTGTACTAAGAGGGATAGCAAAAATGCTCAAGCCGTTTGAAAAGGTAAGCAAGGAGATGTCTAGTGTAAAATATGTGAGCGGAAGTAAAGTTATTCGCATGATAAAATGCCTCAAACAATATTTGGAAAAAACAGACCCATCACATGAGTTGGCCATTCGGTTAAAAAGTTCATTATTGAATGAGTTCAAGAAAAGATTCGAGTACATACAAAAAGTTCATTTATTTACGACTGCAATATTTTTGAACCCTCGGTTCAAAAAATTACATCTTGATGAAGGAATGTCTCTAGCAATTCTACGTCTAGCACTCGTTGCGTGTAGACGCGTTTTTAATCGCTCCTGTCAATTTTATAAATTAATTAATTTTTCGCAAAAGTCAGTTTCAAACAATTGCAATATTTTTTTACGAGCCAGTCAAAAGCAAATTTTGATTTTTTTGGGAAAACCATCACCGTCGAATTATTCGAGCATTTATCGAATACCTGAAATTCATTTCCTGAAGAAATATCAAAAGTGGAAAAACTTTCAAGGGAAGTCCCGGTCTGAGAACATTCCCTCTAGTCTCGCTGCAAAAGCAACGAGATGGAGGAGCCCGATGGCTTCTGCCATCAATCAGAAGGATCATGCCCATCGCCAATGATGACGGGCGAAAAAAAAACTAAAAAGAATATACGAGAATAAAGCAGAAAAACCGACAATCCTATCGGTGATCGACATCGAACAGCTTATCCAGGAAAAAGAGAAAGCTGAAAAATTCGAAAAAGAAAATGAAGAACTCAAGCTTCGAGTTAAATCGTTAGAAGCACTTGTTGGAACGTTAACGTTCAACAAAGATAAAGAAACCAAGAAAAGCCGACAAGCAAATTCAAAAACCGAAAACAAGAAAATTAAAAGCCACAGGAAGAAGCTAATCAAGAGGATGTCCCCAGCGCAGGAGGCGCAAGCGACAGCAGAAATTACTATGCAGCGCTAGCTGGTCTTGAGGAAACGATGAACATTGAAGGGGATACAGGTAAAACGTCAAATTAGATAATGATTTCATTGAATATCTTAAAATTAAAAATCGGGAGAAAAAACCAAAAGGTTTGTCTGCTGGTCCGTCCGTTAAGATAAATGAAAAAAAAAGAAAAGTCCCACCAATCAATGCGTTTGGGCAAACGGGCAAAGATATGGTTCGGCTTTTGGCAGCCGAAAATAAACTAAAAGATTTTCAGATAAAAAGAGTCAATGCCGATAAGTTGACAATAAGGACTAAGTCGCTGGTTGATTTCCAGGCAACAAAAAGTGGCTTAAATTCTGGAGATGTTCCGCATTTCACGTACACCCCAAAAAGCGAAAAGAACCAAACCTATTTATTGAAGGGTCTGGACTGCGGTGAGGACACAGTCGATCTCCTTCAGGTGCTCCAAGAAGCTGCACCAGAAATACAATTTATTTCAGTTAAAAACTTTGCAACGAGAAGATCGATTGTGGAGCGCAAAAACTTGCCTCACTACTTAGTCCAGATTTCCAGCAAAAGTAGTTCGAGTGTTTGCGGAAAATACGGTGCTTGAACTTCCGCGTGGTGAGGTGGGGACGCCTCCAGAAAAGTGAGGCCAACCAGTGCTACAGGTGTCAAAGATTCGGTCATTCGGCTGCCAATTACGCCATGAAATATAGGTGTGTCAAATGCAAAGACATTCATGCTCCCGGCGAGTGCAAATTGGCTCAGGCGGAGCCAAAAGAAAAACTATATTGTGTCAACTGCGGTGCCTTTGGTCATCCAGCATCATATCGAGGATGCCCCCGGTATCAAGATACAAAGGATAAAGTCACTCCAAAACAAAGTCAAGCACACCGCAGTGTGATACCTCCCAACTTCGTCAAGCCCGGGGTGTCATTTGCACTTGCTGCGAGAGGACCAGTAGACAATGTAAATAAAATAAATAATGTAAGTGGCAATAATGAGCTGCTCCTTAAAATTTATCAGCAATTAAATTCCTTATCGGAGCGAATCGATACACAAGATTCGAAAATTAACATTGTTTTTCAGCGTTTAGGGCTTTCAAATGCCTCAAAATAAGTTGTCATCCAGCCACATTCCCACGGATAGGATTCGTCTCATCTCGATCAACGTCAACTTCATTGTTACCGCGTGATTATCTCCTTGAATTCATTGCCAGACAAAAGCCTGACATCGTGCTTCTCACCGAAACCCACCTCAGTTAATGGCACTCCATGACATTCAAGCATTTTGAGTTCGTAAGAAACGATAGGGTAACAGGTGATGGGGGAGGAGGCACCGGGATATTGGTTCGAAGACCCTATCGTTTCCAAAATATTGACAAAGTCGAATTCAAGAGCTTTGAATCTCTTGAAGTGTCCGTTATCAAAATCTCACTGCCAGGTGGGGATAACCTCTTCGTTATCTCTGCCTATGCAACTGGTGCAACTGTTCTCAAGCTCAAGAAGGAGTTCAATTCCTTGTGTGAAATACTCGAATTGAACAGGCTGCATAGCTATTATATTCTTGCTGGTGACCTGAACGCCAAGCATACATCATGGCTGAACGCCACCAATAATCCAAGAGGTGTATTTCTGAAATTGTGGATAACAGAGAACCAAATTGAATACAGGTGCAATCTATATGGGTCGGAGCTCCCAACATACCCTAGGACAAATTCATATTTGGACCTTTGCATTGCTGACGAAAGACTCGAATTCAGCTTTAATATTCCTCAACGGAAACTGCAGGTGCTTCCTTATGATAGCGAGCATAACGCAATCGTAATGGAAATCAATCATCACAGGGATGATATCTTCCTCATTCCAGTTCAACATGAAAATCAATGGTTGAATTTCAAAAAAACAGACTGGGAAAAGTTTCAAAATAAGCTTAATCGTGAGTACCAGAAGCAATGTCCCCCTTCTGATGGTGGCAACTCTTGCTTAATGGTTTCTCATGACAGGAATCTAAGTAACGATGAAATAGATGTCTATTTGTCGAAGTTAGAGAAGCTGACGTTGGAAAAGATGGAGAAAGTAGTTCGCAAGATAAAACATCGAAACAATATGGAAGGATATGAAACATCAACCATCGCAAGGTTGAAAAGATTGAAAAGCCTCCTTCGCACACGCATCAACAATATTTATCGGCGATTTTTGGACTACAACCATCCCTCGTTGGCTTTGTTGAAATTACATCTGAACAATGTCCGGAACTTAATCCGGTCATACTTCAGGAGTGGGGTCAGCAATCAATGGGCAGAAAAATTGAGGGGTATTAGCCCACAGGACCCAGAAGGCGTGTTTGCGAAAGGGAAAAGCATATTCCGCAAGAAGTCTCGAGTGAAGGTATCGAGTCTTGAAGTTACTAGTGATGAGATAAATCTTCTCGATAGTGCTGGTATCGAAATTGATACTACGACTCCGGATAGAAATGCAAACAGGATTATTTGTGAAGGATTGGATAAACTTGCCCTGATTGGAACACATTTTGAATTGGTTCATCTACCAAACCCTGAGAGGGTCGTTGAAGCAAAAGTTTCCGACTTCAAATCAAGCCTGAACGGCCAATCAATTCTTCATTTCAATGAAACATTAACACCTGACCTCATACCGAGCTTGAATCTTATTGATTATTTTGTCAGCTATGAAGACTTGTGTTTCATATTTTGCAGCATAAACAACAAGAAATCATGTGGTACTGATGGTATTCCAAATGTAGTTCTCCGACATTTGCCGGAGGTTGCTATTAGGAACTATTGCATATTGTTCAACAATATGTTGAGAAATTCATATTTCGCAAATGAGTGGACAAAAGGTAAGGTATTTCCGATCTTGAAGAAAGGAAGAGAATCTTCATGCCCGAAAAGCTATCGCCCAATCAGCTTGCTGCCTAACATCAGCAAGGTGTTTGAAGTGATACTCAACAGAGCATTAAACGCCCACATTGAGGAAAATGACTTGATGCCGGATTGCCAATTTGGTTTTCGTGCCAGGCATTCGACCACATATGCAATAACGAAAGTAACCTCAGACATCTGTTGGAAATTAAATGATAGACAATGTGTTGGAGCATGTCTCATTGATATGGAGAAAGCCTTCGATACGGTGTGGTTAGATGGACTAGTTTTTAAACTCCTTCAGGACAAGTTCCCCAGACACCTTGTCGCCATGATGTGTAATATGTTATACGGGAAATCGTTTGTTGTAACTGATGGAAATCTGACAACAATGCGCGAGTTCAAGGTCTTGAATGGTCTACAGCAGGGAACAGTTACTGCGCCTCTGCTCTTCTCAATCTTCATTCGCAAGCTATTGAACGGCGTTGATTTTAACGTCTCGCCAACACGATCATTGGTTGCGTTTGCTGCTACAATAGTTCAGAGCAATCTCCAAAAAATGTTCAATGATGTACAGCTGTACACTGACAATTGGCGAATGAAAATCAATGCGGAAAAGTGTAAAACAATCTTGTTTCGGACAACGCTGCAGGGGGTCAGTCAAGACCTGAAGCGTAATTGGAAAGATTTCCACATCATGGCTGGTGAGGGTAGTCTTGAACGGGTTCCACATAAATCCTGTGTTCGATACCTCGATGTTCATCTCGATCAGTATCTGTACTATACTGAACATGTGAAAATCATGCTCAGTAAGGCACTTAAAGTAGCCGTGGCTCTTCGAAAGCTCTTTCATTCCAGATACATTGATCAAAAGGTCAAAATTATCTGTTACAAGACACTGGTTAGACCAGTTTTGACCTATGGATGTCAGATCTGGTACAATCAGAGCGCTAGTACCATGGAAAAATCAAGAGTTTTCGAAAGGAAATGTCTTCGTGTATGTACTGGTTTGTACAGAAAGCCTGAGACGGATTGGAAACATTATATATCGAACAGAAGAATTTATCAAGCTGCTGAAGTTACTAGAGTCGATATCTTCATATTGAAGCTTCTGCGGATACTCACAGTCACAGATCTTGCGATATGTGACTGTGAGTATATTGCGAATCGCCTCGCTACTGGCTTCATTCCTCCAGAAGCATTCGTGTATTTGGACATGAATCGATATGTTTTTGGTTCTGACGGCGTACCAGTCATATATCACATATATCGACGGGCCACCGATGAGAAGATAAAATATCCTCCGAACTCGAGTTCACGAGACCAACAATTCAAATGGAGATACTCATTTGCTAGATTCGTTGAGGCTAATCGAGTTGAGACGGGGCAATCTAGGTATTAGTGGCTGAATGACAATGTCTAAATTATTCGTGTTTTTTTTTCAGTTTTGGTGTTCTTCGTTATTTAGTTTTTGAGTTTCAGCTCATTATTGCTACATTTAATGTTATGGTTTATGTTTGTTAAAAATTAGGTATAGGTTAGGTTTATATTATGTTTATTATATTAGGTTAGAGATAAGGTAAAACGGTTAGATTAGGAACATAGTTATAGATTTTTTTAGTATAAGATAAAGTTTTTGATTGCATTTAGTAGAATTAAGTTAAAACGTATTAGGTGTAGGATCAAAGTTCACTGTAGTGTTAAGATGAAAAATAATTTTAGAATAGTGTTGGTTGGTTTTTTCTCCTTTTTCCAATTGAATTGTAAAAATATGTAACAATCTTCATTGCTTTGAATTTGCTAGGGTTTTTTGTTTTTGTTGTTTTTTAAATGTGTTTTATGATAACGTACAAATTTAGAGAGCCATTTGGGCCATTAAGTTTTTTAATGTTATTGTTTGGAGTTTGCTTTATATTCTTTTAAAATTTATACTGATTAGTATTAAATAAAGCGCTTTTGACATTGACTTTGACTTTGACTTTATGTCTCTAGCAAGAACTATAAACTACATTAAACGATCCATTGAAGAAAACCGTGAACCTGAGCATTGTCTACCGTCGTCAGTTGGGGCTGCTGATGATATCGATAATAATGACATTTGGGAAACCCACAACAAACTGCTGATGGAGACCATGAGAGCCAGTCCAAGTCACAGTCAGGCATTCAAATTAAACCTGTACATAGCTGAGCCTCTAGTAGGATTAAAAGAAAACGCTTTAGACGTCTGGAGAAGCTATGCGGGAGCTTATCCCAATCTGACACAGTTGGCCTGTAAACACCTTTTAGTACCGGCTTTTCGGCCCCAGCAGAGAGGTTTTTTCCAAAATCTGGCGCAATATCAACTAAGACCCGAAGCTGAATATTGTCCAAAACCTTACCTTATTCCCAAGCTCATTACCTAAGAATTTCTAGTTTATTTAGTTTTCTTATTTGTACTAATTTTTCTTAAACTTTTATTTGTGTTGATTATTCCAGGGCCTTTAATAATTGATGTTTTTTTTTTAAATCAATAAAGCTACAATTAGAATAATATTTCCGGCGTTTACTTTTAATTTAATTTGACAAATTAGAAAAAAGCGATTAGTGTAACAAAATTGATTATTAATAATATTATTCAAAGAAAAATCTATCTTTTAAGCTTAAAAAATTTTTTTTGCAAAATGATCACATCTCTACAACGAATGCTAGACGTATTGGGTGTACAACTTAATAACCGGATTTTTCCTACTGAAATTTGATGCTTTATTGTGGAAAAATCTTACAATATTTTTTATTCGAAGTATTGTCCATCAGAATCTACAACATTTCCCCATCTTTCGGGCAATTTATGAATTCCATCCTAAAAAAACGAATCTATCCAATTTTGGATGCCTTGCTCTGAAGTGAAGCGAATTCCGGTGAGGGCGTTTTGCATCGATCAAAATAAATGAAAGTCAGATGGAGTAAGGTCCGGACTATAAGGCGGGTGGGCCAAAACTTCCCATCTGTTATTTTCCAAATAGGTTTTCACGGGTCTTGCAACATGCGGCCGAGAGTTGTCAGGATGAAAAATTATAGCCTCGTGTCTTGTCGCATATTCCAGGCATTTTTTGATGATGGCATGCTTCAAACGTATTAATTGTGTTCAGTACAGGTCACCTGCAATTGTCTGGGTCGATTCCAACAACTCATAATATAACGGCCCCTTCTGATCCCACCAAATTTACAGCATAAACTTGGCGCCATGGATATTTGGCTTCGCCAATGATTTGGCTGGTTGGCCGGGCTTCACGTATGACTTTTTGCGCTTTGGATTGTCATAATCGATCCATTTTTCATCTCCAGTCACGATCCGATGCAAAAATGATTTCTTTTTATAGCGCTCAATCAGCATTTCAGACATACAGAAGCGCCGTTCAACGTCTCTCGGCATCAACTCATAGGAAACCCAATTACCTTGCTTCTGAATGTATCCGGCGGCTTTCAAACGTCTCAAAGTGGCTTGTTGAGTCCTTCCCAGCGATTTGGCAAGTTCGTCTTGCGTTTGACACGAATCCTCATCGAGTAGCGTCATAAACTTCTACAAGCAAGCGATGACTTTCTGCAGCAGTTTTCTTTGCAAAAAAATGACCCAACAGAACCTCCCGCAAATGCTGTCTTTTTCTCCAATTTTCGAAGTTATTCATCGTGAAAAATAATAATGATGAACACAAGGTAAAATTGTTTTGTTGACTGATTTTGATAGCTGTCAAATATACCTTCAAAATGACGTATATATAAAGTTCGAGCTTTCACAATAATTGTTAGTACGGACATCTAGCGTCAAATACGGTTATTACGCTGTACACCCAATAGAATTCTAGCTTCAATAGTTTCTGAGAAAACTTGCTGTCATGCATGGAAATACTTGAAATTATTAGCTTTTTGTAAAATTTGTTTCATCATGCCCTAGAAATTTGTTTCAGCATCTGAAGGTAGCTAATAACGGTTTTAATTTTCCTAAAAGCTCTTTTCCATCAGTTGGTTGAAGGGATTTTTGTGATACAAAATTCAAACAAAAATTCCAACATTGCTATTGATCGATTCATTGATTATGCCTTTTAGATTTGATAGAGCTCAATGATAAGGAAATTGATTAAAATTAAATAAAATTTAAGGCAAAATCAAAACCAACTTCCAAGTGGTCAAAATAATAAAAACAAATTTATAGAAGTGCATCTTATTTGTAAAGCATGCCATTTTTCTATTGCTGAAATAATATTTGCGACATCTTAAACTAACTATACGATCATGTGATTCGGTTTTTAATCCACAATTATATTATAATTCTTTCTAATATCAAATTCAAAACAGATCATTTTAACTATTCTTTTTTTAACCAGGAAAATGAAAAAAAAACATTGCCAACACTTGAATTAAATAATAAGTAAAAGAAATGGAAAAAATCTGAAGAACATGTACATATGTATAAGGGGCTCGTCATTACGAAACGCTGCCCAGGAAAAAATTGAAACTGGTTCCAGGCAACAGCTGTTTGATGTCTAGAGCATCACTTCAAACCAGTCTTCATGCGCGTATGCATCGTAACCAACCTGTATATTTATGAACCGTATACTTATAGAAATGCAAATATTCTCTTCTGCAGCAAACCATGATAATCGGAGTACCAGTATCCGATAAATAAGCAACACAATAAAAAATAAGCGGAGCTGTTCCTAAGGGCTTTGAGTTTTATACGGGCACGTTCTTAACATATGAGTCTGAATCCGATCAGCTGTTTTATTTTTAGTCAAATTGCGCCTATACATGGATTCACATATTGCAAATTTGATGCATTATATAGGACACCCATTAATTGTGCGCTCAACAGAATCACCTTTTAACCCCATCAGTAATGTTCTTCGGCATAAAGTCCTTACTGCAGATCCACATGTTGCTGTCAATGAATACAAGAATAAAAATTCTTAAGTATAACCGCTTGAATATAAATCAATAATTTATTTGCCCTTCTTGTTCTGATGAATATTCCATAAACAGCATTTCATACATGTCAAAGCTAAGAATAAATAAAATCCTCAAGAACTATGAGTGGTTTGCCTTTAAGAATTGATAAGGGTTAAGACAATGTTTCACTTAAAACCACTCACCTTTTCAAAGGCTTCTTAGAAGGGATGAACGAAGAAACCACTGAGGTAAAATGCTCACAAAAAAAACCTGCAGCCTCAGCCTCTTATCATTCACGGGGACCTGTTCATGTTGTAATTTAAGAACGTATCTCAAGTATCGTTCGGTAATCCACCTCATCTTAACGAGCTCCAGGCACGTCATGCAAAAGGTGCATGTACCGGTATTGGAGGCCTCCTGAGGATATATGCCTAACGAAGATTTTATATGGAAAGTGAAAAGGATACAATTTCTTCGAGTTATAAGCGTTTTCTGGAATTGGTAAATATTTACTTATAAAGTGTTCAAATTGCGGGCAATGTTTTATCTTGATTGAGAAATGAAAACGCCTCGTGCTTGGAACATATTTCAAGGTAAATGCACTCGTTACAATGGATTATAATTGGTAGAACACGACGCTATAACTCGTGAATAGGGACATTAAGCGAATTGATATTTTTGCTTGATTTAGCCTTTTCTTTTCATGAGATATCCATGAAAGTGGGAGAAAGATCTGCAAATTATTTTAGAGCCTTCTTTAATTTAGCAACAGCGTTATAGTTTGGTTCCATAAAGTATCAAATATGCAAATTACTATATATTTACGAGAATCCTTAAATGGACAACATATTAATTTTTAAGAAACAATAGCTTTTTCTTGCTCTGCCTATACATCCATACCCAAAGCAAGTAAAAAATTTTTGGAAAAGACAAAAGAGGTGATGTAATGAAAATTTTGCTATTTGATAATTTTTCAAAGGGTTAAAGGGGGTGTTCCTAGACACTGAAGGGATCCTTTGAAATTTTTTACCAAATTTAGCTATGCAGAAGGTTGGAGGACTTGGTATGATTGGAAGGATTGAATATTATATTATTAACATTTGAACTACCTTAAAGTATGACCAACACAAAACGAATTTGAAGCGCAAATTATACAACCCTAAAGTTATGCACTTATGGTCACGACATTAAATTTCACATCATGATTCGCTCAACCTTAAAAAGAAATACTTATCAAAAACATTATGGGAAAATATGGAAAAAACCAACTAACCAATCGTAAACTCAAACACACTCTGTTTCATCAATCATGCATTTCGCAAGACATGAAAAAAGTTTCATAATATTGAAATAATTAAAAACTTGAAGGCCTACATGGCACTTTAAATTCAAAAGCGCTAAATTCAATACTAATCTTTATAAATCTTAAGAGAATATAAAGCAAATTCCAAACAATAAAAATGCAAAAACTGAATGGCCCAAATGGGTCTCGAAATTTATACGCTATCAGTTAAACACATTTAATCAAAAAAACCATAGCAAATTCAAATTAATTAAAATTATGACATATTTCATGAGTTGATTGGAACATGGAGAAAAACCAAGCAAAACTAATCAAAAATCATTTGTAATTTTAACACAACAGTGAACTTACCTCCTACACATAATATGCTATAACCTAATTCTAGTAAAATTCAATCAAAAACTTTATCTTCTACTAAAAAATAGTATCACAATATTCCCAACCTAAACGTCAAACCTAGTCTCGAAACCTACTATTATAAAAATAGCATGCATATACCTATTCTAAATGTTGTAGCCTATCCCGAGGCAAGTCACAATATACCTGTCTGTAGGGTGGAACGGCTGTGAAATCCAAGGGTTTTCACTCACAGTTACAGATCTTGATTCCGGAGAAGTCTCAATATGAAGTTATCAACTCTCGTCAATTTAGCAGTTTGATAAATTCTTCTATTCGTTATATTGGATAGTATCAAAAGTACTGAGCCTTTTTTGTCGCTAGATAGTGTTTGTTGTCATATGTCGGGCAATACTAATCAGATTGAGTCAAACTAAAATGCGTTTGAAAGGTGGCATTGCAGTCTACAGTTTTTATATGGACAGTTTTGCGTTTCGTCATTCGTGTCTAAAGTTTTATTCGTTTAAAAATGAGTGAAATTTCTGAAAAAAAACCGTTATATTTTATAATATTACTACGATCAAGGTGAGAATGCAACGCAGGCTCGTGAAAAAAATTGTGGTGTCTACGGTCAAGATACTTTATC
The DNA here is from genome assembly GCA_963969285.1 of Odontomyia ornata. Taxonomy (NCBI): domain Eukaryota; kingdom Metazoa; phylum Arthropoda; class Insecta; order Diptera; family Stratiomyidae; genus Odontomyia; species Odontomyia ornata. The sequence goes on from OZ017738.1 coordinate 381,983,894, forward strand.
AAAAGTCACAGCCAAGAGATGGTTCACTCACTTTCATTCTGGAAATTTTGATGTCAAAAATGCACCTGGCTCAGGTTGATCAATCATTGAAAAGGTCGATGAAATCTTACAAAAAAATGAAGGTTTCCGACAAATAAGTAGCCATGATATTGCTAAGGAACTGAATACCTATCACCAAACAGTTTTGAACCATTTGCATTAGGCTGGATACAAAAAGAAGCTCGACGTTTGGGTGCCATATGAGTTAACACAAAAAAGATTTGAACGACCGAATTTCCAGTTGCGAAATGCTGATAAAACGCAACGCATTTGAGCCATTTTTGAAGTAAATCATTACGGGTGATAAAAATGGGTAAGATACGAGAATGTCGTTAGAAAAAGGTCATGGTCGAAAAAGGTGAATCACCACAAACGACTTCAAAGCCAGGATTAACAACAAATAAGGTAATGCTGTGTGTTTGGTGGGATCGGAAGGGAATCGTTTATTATGAGGTGCTAGAACCTGGCCAAATACTCAATTTGGCTCTGTACTGTCAACAATTAACCAGACAGCAACAAGCAAGTCAAAAATTCCGGCCAGAATTGATCAATAGAAAGGGCGTTGTCTTCCATCATGACAATGCCAGACCACACACATCTTTGATGACCCGGCAAAATTGACAGCTCTTGGCTGGGAAGTTTAGATGCATCCACAGTATGGCCCAGACCTTGCAACATCAGACTACCATTTGCTTTGGTCTCTGCAAAACTTGCTTAATGAAAAGACCAAGTTTTACGCCGATAAACCACAGGAGTTCTACACAGATGGAATAATGGCTCAACCCAAAAAATGGCAAAAGGTGATAAATAATAATAGACAAAATTTACCGAAATAAAATCCATTTTAAATAAAGGAAATATTCAATCGAAAAATGACAAAAAAGGCTCAATACTTTTTAGACTTACCAATATAATGCTTCCAATTCGTCTCCCGTTTTCTGTACAAACCAGTACATGCGTCAAGACACTTTCTTTCGAAAACTCTTAACTTTTCCATAGTACAAGCACTCTGGTTGTACCAGATCTGACATCCATATATCAAAACTGGTCCAGTCAGAATCTTGTAAAAGATAACTTTGACCTTTTGATCAATGTAGCTGGAATCAAAGAGTCGTCGAGTGGCCATGACTACTTTGGTATTTTACTGAGCATGATTTTGAGATGTTCAGTAAACTGCAGGTACCAATCGAGTTAAACACAAAGTCACAGGATGTATGTGGATCCCATTTTGAATTGACTTCATCATACAAAATGTTAAAATGCTTCCAATTGCGTTTTAGGTCATGAATGGTCGCACCGTTGTCTGAAACGAAATTGTTTCACACTTCTGTACATTGATTTTCATTCGTCAATTATCGGTGTACAACAGCAAATCATTGAAGATTTATTGAAGATTGCTCTGAACTTTTGTAGCTTTTCGGTCTGCCCTATAGATGATCAGATCATCAGCAAATGTTCCTAGCAGTAGTTTCACGCGGTTAGAGCACACATCCCGTAAGACGAAGATCCCCGGTTTGACTACCGTTGGGGGCAACGAGATTTAATTCGAGTGCTTCTTCAGAGGGACTATAAGGCTATTCAGTTATGATACGTGCTGGTTTAAAAATCAGAACCTGTTGCAGCTGGGGGAAGGACATACGGCCAAAGCGTGATACTGACCATATCAGCTTGTAGAGTGACGATACATTCGATCATGATAATGAGATACTCTAACTCTCTCTAAGCAAAGGCCCGAAAGATGCTGTATTGCTATAACAACAAGTTTCACGTATGGTCCTGAAGATGGTCGGCAAGTCCAAACGAAATGCATACGTGTTACTTAGAATAGCATTAATTTGTAACATCTGGTGTTAATTAACTGGATGTCATTGAACACTGGTTTTATTTTATTTTGAACTTCATTGCTAGTTTTTTAACTCCTTCAGGACAGGTTCTCCAGACCCCTTGTTACCATGACATGCAAAAACTTGTACGGGAAATCATTTGTTGTAACTGACGGAAATCTGACAACAATGTGTGACTTCAAGGTCTTGAATGTTCTACAGCAGGGAACAGTTATTGCATCTCTGCCCCTCTATTCTATTGAACGGCTTTGATTTTAACGTCTCACCAACGAAATCGCTGGTAGCTTTTGCTGATAATCTGATCATCTATACGACAGTCAGTCAAGACCTGAAACGCAATTGGAAGGATTTCCACATCATGGCTGGTGAGGGTAGTTCAGAATGTGTCCCACATAAATCTTGTGTTCGATACCTCGGTGTTCATCTCGATCAATAACTGTACTAAACTGAATATGTCAAGATCACTTCGACGACTCTTTTATCCCAGATACATTCATCAAAAGGTCAGTTTTGACATATAAATGTCAAATCTGGTACAGCCAGAGTGCTAGTACTATGAAAAAACTAAGAAATTTCGGAAGGACATGTCTTTGTGCATGTACTGGTTTGTACAGAAAGGAAGAGATGGACTGGAAACACCTTATATCGAATAGAAGAATTTATCGAACTGCCAGAGTGATACGGTTCGGTATCTTGATATTGAAACTTCTTCGGAATCACATCGTAATATCTGTAACTGTGAGTGAAAACCCATGGATTTCAAAGCTATCCACTCTAAAGACGGGTGAATTGTGACTTACCTCAACGTCAAAAGCGTTTTATTCAATACTTATCGTTATAAATTTTAAAAGGATATAAAGCAAATTCCAAATAATAAAATACAAAACCTTAATAGCCCAAATGGCTCTCCAAATTTATACGTTATCAGTGAAACACATTATATCAAAAGAACTATAGCGACTTCAAATTAATTAAGATTTATTAGGAAATGATTGGAAGAAGGAGAAAAAACCAACCAACACTATTCAAAATTATTTATAATTTAAACAAAACAGTAAACTTTAATACTACACCTAATATGTTATAATGTAATTCTAGGAAAATTTAATCAAAAACTTTATCTTAGACGAAAAAATTCTATCACAATATTTCTATCCTACGGGTTTAACTTTATCTCTAAACGTATTATAATAAACATAAAATATAACTCACCTATCAATAATTTTCAACACAAACAAACAACAACACTAAATGTAGCAATAATGAGCTGAAACTTAAAAGCTAAGTAACGAAAACAAAAAAACTGAAAATAAACACGAATTATTTAGACATTGTCATTCAGCGTTCAGGTCACCAGCAATACCAAGATTGCTCCGTCTCAGCTCGATCAGCTTCAACGAATCTAGCAAATGAGCATCTCCATTGGAATCGTCGGTCTCGTGGACTCAAATTCGGAGGATATTTGATCTTCTTATCGATGGCTCGTCGATACTCTTGAAATACATTATCGGTGGCCCGTCGATATATGTGATATATGACTGAGACGCCGTCAGAATCAAAAACATATCGATTCATGTCATATGTCATACAGGAATGCTTCTGGAGGAACGAAGCCAGTAGCGAGGCAAGTCACAATATACCCATCTATAGGGTGGAACGGCTGTGAAATCCATGGGTTTTCACTCACAACTACAAATCTTGCGATATGATTCCGAAGAAGTTTCAATATGGAGTTATCGACTCTTGTCACTTTAGCAGTTAAGTTCTTCTATTCGATATATAGTTCTTCCAATCCGTCTCAGGTTTTCTGTACACACAAGTACATGCGCGATGATATTTTTTTTTCGAAAACTCTTAGTTTTTCCATAGTACTAGCACTCTGGTTGTACCAGACCTGACGTCCACATACGAAAATTCGACTTATCAGGGTCTTTTAACATATAATTTTGTCCTTTTGATAGATATATCTGGAATGAAAGAGCCGTCGAAGGGTCATGACTACTTTTTGTGCCTTACTGAGCATAATTTTCACATGCTCAGTATATTATAGATACTGATCAAGATGAACACCGAGGTATCGAACACACGATATATATATCCAATCTTCGTGCCCCAAAAGCTACCACCCAATCAGCTTACTGCCTAACATCAGCAAGGAGTTTGAAATGATACTCAACAAAGCATTAAATGCCCACATTGAGAAACACGAACTTAGTTTACGTGTCATACATTCGACCATACATGCAATAACGAAAGTAACCTCAGACATCTGTTGCAAACTAAACAACAGAAAATGTGTTGGAGCATGTCTCATTGATATGGAGAAAGCCTTCGATACGAAGTGGTTAGATGGACTAGTTTTTATACTCCTTCCGGAGACATTCCCCAGACATCTAGCGGCGATGATGTGCAATATGTTCTACGGGAAATCATTGGTTGTAACTGGTCGAAATCTGACAACAATGTGCGAATTCAAGGTCTTGAATGGTCCACAGCAGGGAATAGTTGCTGTGCCTCTGCTCTTTTCAAGCTTCATTGGCCAGCTTTTAAACGGCTTTGATTTCAACATCTCACCAACGCGATCACTGGTAGCGTTTGCTGATGATCTGATCATCTATACGGCAGACCGAAAAGCTACAATTGTTCAGGAAAATCTCTAGAATACGTTCAATGATGTACAGCTGTACACTGACGATTGGCGAATGAAAACTAATGCGCAGAAGTGCGGAATGATCTTGTTTCGGACAACGACCTGAAACGTAATTACTACTTGTAAATGCTTTCCCAATAATATTCCAGTTCAACATGAAAATCATCGGTTGAATTTCAAAAAAACAGACAGGAGAAAGTTTCATAAGAAATTTAATCGGGAGTACCAGAAGCAATGTCTTCCTTCTGTCGAAGGCGACTCTTGCTCAATGGTTCTTAATGACAGGAATCTAACTAACGATGGAATAGATGTCTATTTGTCGAAGCTAGAGAGGCTGACGTTGGAAACGGTTAAGAAAGTCGTTCCCAAGATTAAACATCGAAACGATATGGAATATGAAACCACTGTTAGGTTGAAAAGATTGAAAAGCTTTCTTCGCACATGTGTCAATAATATTTATCGGCGATTTTTGGGCTACAACCATCCCTCGTTGGCTTTGTTGAAATTACACCTAAAGAATGCCCGGAACTTAATCCGTTCATACTTCAGGAGTGAAGTCAGCAATCAATGGGCGGAAAAATTAAGGGGTATTAGCCCATAGGACCCAGATGGCGTTTTCGCGAAAGTGAATAGCATATTCCGCAAGAAGTCTCGAATGAAGGTATCAAATCTTGAAGTCACTAGTGATGAGATAAATCTTCTCGATAGGGCTGGTATCAAAAATCAAATCCAGATAGAAATGGAAACAGGATCATTTGTGAAGGATTAGATAAAATTACCCCTGATTGGAACACATTTTGAATTGGTTCATCTACCAAACCCTGAGAGAGGGAATGAATTATTTTCGGAGGTGGTTGAAGCAAAAGTTTCCGACTTCAAATCAAGCCTGAACGGCCAATCAATTCTTCATTTCAATGAAACATTAACATCTGACCTCATACCGAACTTGAATCTTGTTGATTATTTTGTCAGCTATGAAGACTTGTGTTTCATATTCCGCAGGACAAACAACAAGAATCATGTGGTACTGATCGTATTCCAAATGTAGTTCTCCGACATTTGCCTGAGGTTGCTATTAGGAACTATTGCATATTGTTCAACAACATGTTGAGCAATTCATATTTCCCAAATCAGTGGAAAAATGCTAAGGTATTTTTGATCTTGAAGAAAGGAAAAGAATCGTCATGCCCTAAAAGCTATCGCCCTAAAAGCTATCGCCCAATCAGCTTGCTGCCTAAGATCAACAAGGTGTTTGAAGTGATAGTAAACAGAGCATTAAACGCCCACATTGAGGAATATGAGTTGATGCCGGATCGCCGAAATTTTTCGTGTATTTCCCCTTCCTGTGCGCCCCTTGAAGCAAAAATTTCAGTTTAAGACCTGTTTTGGAAAGTTCTCATTAAGGCCTTCCATATGATACCCATACTCCCCTATATGGGGAGCCCCCCCCTTAAATACCTCATAAACTTTTTTTTGTAATTGAACTTTCAAGAGAGCACCACTTTACACCTCCTTGTAAAATTTGGTGTTTCTAGTTGAAGTAGTTTGCGAGAAAAACAGCTGTGACACACAGACGGACAGATGGACGGACGGACAGACGGACAGTCAGGCCGCAATTTCAGTAGGATTTTGTAAAATTATTTTATAAAACCCTTAAAAAAATGGTGGTCAGGTCTCAAGACAAAATGGCGTCTAGCTGAAGCTCAAAATTTCAAAGATTTCTAAAAGTTGCAATTTCGATTCGATGTGCAAAAAACTTTGTTTCAAGATAGAAAATACGAGTAATTAGTTCTAACGAATTTTTTAAGTTTGGTGGGCGTCCATGAGTAAGTTTCAAAATGGCGGTGGTTCAAGTATGCAATTTCTTTAGAGTCTCTTGCCCCCTCTAGCGGCCATATTTTCCAAAAAAATTGACCTCTCCATCGGAAATTGAAAATGTACTGCTTACCTTTGACATTAATGGTGGTCCGGGTCCTGATGGAATACCAAATCTGTCCGTAAAGTCATTATCTTCTTCATTTTCTACTCCACTATCAATTATTTTCTTCCTCCTGCTTCCCTGACGTCTGTAAGCATGCTAACATCTTTCCGATCCATAAGCCCGGAGATCGAAGATAAATCTCTAACTATCGTTCGATTTTTTTTCTGTCCTGTTTTGGCAAGCTCCTTGAGAGAATTGTGCATAACAGAATGTACGATGATATCAGTATCCTGTTTGCAAATGAAAAACATGGCTTCATTGAAGGTCCTTCGCCAGTGACTAATTTGCTAGAACTTACGAATACCATCTCTGTTGCTTTCGACAAGAGTCAAGAAGTCGATGTCATATACACCGATTTTGCTAAAGCCTTTGATACTGCTGATCATGGCCTTTTGGCTAACAAACTCCGATCGTTCCGCGTTTTCAACTCTATCCTCTCTTGGATCTTACCCTTCTTATCCCATCGCTCCTGCACCGTTACATGGAATAATTTGTTTTCATCGGACTCATTTAGCCCAAAATCTGGTGTTCCTCAAGGATCAATTTTAGGCCCTTTGCTATTCAACATTTTCATTAATGATCTCCCCAATGCCTGTCCTCTAATTGTCTTCTTTACGCTGATGATTTAAAAATTTATCGCCCCATTAACTCCAGCAAAGACTGCTTATACCTCCAAAATGATCTTGACAATCTCCAAAATTGGTGTCAAGGTAATTTACTTCCTTTTAACATTTCTAAATATTGTCACATGAGATTCACCAACAAAATTCATCCAGTTTTATATGAATACCAGATTGATGGATCGGTGCTCGCGCTGGTGGACAAATTTAAAGATTTGGGAGTAGTATTTGACCCAGGTTTGAAATCAAACTTCTATATTTCATGCATAACCACTAGAGCTTCACGTGGCGCTGGTTTTATTTTACGATCCTCTTGCAAGTCTTTTAGCATTTCAACCAGCGTCCATCTATTCGTACTTCTAGCTCGGTCAATTCTTGAGTATTCCCAAGTATGGTCCCCTCACTATACCAATCTATCGGATACTGTTGAAACTGTACAGAGTAAATTCACACAATCTCTATTTTACAAATATAACCGCACTTACAGCTCCTACGATGACCGCTTACAGATCCTCAACATTCCATCACTCAAAAATAGGAGAGAATTCTTAGATCTGTGCTGCTTATTTAAATTATATCACGGTATTCTTTCATCCAACCTTCGTGAAAGGCTTTATATACGTCCCACCTCAAGAACGCGTTCAAATAACTTATTCTTTGTGCCCTTTGCTCGTACCGATATTTACTTTCATTCATTTTTAGTACGCGTATCACGTCGTTAAAATGAGATCCAGCTGGGTCCTCTGCTACATTCCTTAAACGCTTTTAAAAGCACATTGCATAATATTCTGCTTAGCTTCCAATATTTCATTAGTATTTTATATTCTTGTTCTTTTTTTCTTAATATAACTTTGTTTATTTACATGTATTATATTATATATCATTACCTAATTTGTGATTGGGTTGGGTTGTAAATAAAATAAATAAATAAATAAATGAGAATCTAAGACATAAACATTTTAAGAAATCCAAAATTAAATGTGTGTTTTCAAAATGGCCGCTCCTAAAGGTCAGACAGCAAGCGTAATTCGCTATTTGAATAGCGACTGATATAATGAATACTTTTCATGGAAGCATTTTTAGAGGCTTAGCTTGGAAGTATTTATACAACAGACCATTTTCAGGGTATTATAAAATATTTTTGGAAACTTCTACTAAAATCGCTAACTCTCTGTCCATCCCGTCCATCTTTCCGTCGGTCCGTCCGTGCGTCACAGCAAGTTTTCTCGCAAACCACATAAGCTAGAGTAATGAAATTTTTTACGTATGTCAAACGTGATGCCTGTACTGCAAAAAAAAAATATTATGTGTTTAAGGGGGTGATCTCCTTATATAATAGGGGTGACTCTAACATTTTTTTTACCAAAGGTAGCCAATATGGGTGTAAAATACAAGGTTTTGGTGAGAACTTTTCAAAGCAGGTCCTAAACAAGAGGCACTTGCAAGGAGAGGAGGAGAGTGAGGGGAAATGTACAAAAAACTTGTGTCCTGCGCCCTCGTGATCAGACCTCTTTGGACAGAAAAGTCTGAAAAAAATCACGATAGTAGGTCTTTATGAGAACAAGGCTAACGAAAACCCCAGAAGTCAATAGTACATTTCATACATATACTTTTTAGGGTTTTGTACTAAAATACAAAACCCTATTGCAATCACGACCTGTGTCCGTCTGTCCGTCCGTCCGTCTGTATGTCACAGCACTTTTTCTCCGAAACTATAGAGGCTACAGCCATGAAACTTTGTGGAAAGGTCAGAAGTGGTGACCTCTCGAAAGTTCAAGGGTGGAAAAATTTTTCAAAGGCGTTTGAGGGGGGTCTCCCCATATAAGGGGGTGACCCCTCAAAAAAAAATTTTCACCATTGGTAGTCGAGTAGGGTGTCATTGGAAAGGTCTCAATGAGATCTTTTCAAAACAAGTCTTAAAATTGTCTTATAAGTACCGAGGGGGGCAGGGGAAGGGGAAATGTACGAACTTTTCGCGTACCCCCCCCCCTCGCGATTGGACACGTTCCATCCGAAAAATCTGAAAAAAATCATGAATGTAGTCCTTAATGAGTACAACAACAACAAATACATGAGAAGTCGAAATTCACTCAACTTTGTTAGTAATAGTATGATTTATCGATTTTGTGTTTTCTTGAATAAAATCTAAACGGTACCCTTAAACTCAATAAAATTTAGCAAAGAGATGACTATTTATAAGTTTGATCTTTTCTGAAAGTTTCATAAAGATCGAATGGTATTTACCGAAGTTATAGCGATTTGAATTTTCGTGTATTACTATGGAGCAATATGCCCTGTATTACTATGGAAACATATTGCTATGGAGCCATATGCGCTTTTTACCGACTTAGACACTACAGCTTTGCTGGAATTTGCATGAAAATTTCAGGAGTGGTAGGTATCATGAAGATGAGTACAAACAATTGAAACAAGTCGAAGAGGCAGGAGAGAGCTCCTAGCTAAAGGGCTTTGTAACCATTCTAGGATTCGAAAAAATAGGCCATGAATCGATGATTACAGTACAGAGGAGTGGCCCTTGAAAAAAAATTTCATGAAAGGTAGCCGATATGAGTATCAATTGAAAGTTCTCTATGAGAGCTTTTCAAAACAGTTCTTAAACTGACAGTTTTTGCTTCAGTGGGAGCACAAGGGGGGAAATACATGAAAAATGTGTTTCCTCCCTCGCGAATGGACACCAGTGATCTAAAAAATCTGAAAAAAATATCAAAGGAGATATTTATGGGTATAACTATAACAAATACCTCAGAAGTCAAAATTCGTTCAACTTTGTTAATAATAGTATGATCCTCGAATTTCACATTTTCTCCAATAAAATCATCTTTGACATGTTTCTTGATTTTGTTCGTTGCTGGTTACTGCATTTTGTAAGTTGAGTACAAAACCCTTCTGACATGAGCATAGGTTTGTCTACCCAACTTGTTTATCTATAAAATCAAAAGATAACCTTCAAATTCGCTACAAATTTTATCTCAATAATCTAATGTAAAATACTTTCTGTAAGTTTCATAAAAATCTAACCGTAAACAGCTCAGTTATAGCCGATTGAGGTTCATCAATTAAAAGAATAATTACATGTGAAACTGTGTAAATAATCCTGTTCGGCGTACAAATAACATTCTCAAATTTGGCACTCCCTGGTCGGATGAGGAATGGAACAGGCGGATCGAGCACTTGATTGCCGACGGATACCATGCTGATTGAGATATTCTGTGAAATCACGACTTAAATGCTCTTTTGCATTTTTATTTCACACCCCGCCTGGATCTCTGCGATTTGCTTAAATGTTTTTAGCACACTAAGTATTTCACTTTTTGCTTCAAAAATACAACAAACATCATTCAGGTGCAATCGTCTATGAAAGTGACAAAATATTTTGCTCCACCAATCGAATTTTATCTCATTGGACCACATATATCACTATGTATAAGTTCTAATGGCTTCTGACAACGATTTTCGCAGTTTTCTACGCGGTCGACACTTGAACTGTTTACGTCAAACCCATGCACTGTTTTATTGTTATACAGTTCACAAATACTTTTTCTATTTAGATGACCATACCGACTATGCCACTTCAAATAATCAACATTTAATGCGCTATTTATCGCGTTTGCATTCGCATACTGTGCATCATTTGTGCAAATAAACAAATTACCGAACCTTTTCGCTGTTAAAATCACCGATTTTTTTTCGTTTTATTATACACTGCTTGTTGTCGAATCTCACTGTCATGTGTTTTGCTGTTGCTTTTGACACTGAAATAAAATTTGCACGAAGATCAGGTACATACAAAACTTCATTTAGATTTAGCGGCTGATTTTCGGATGTTTATCTCACTGTGCCTCTGCTTTTTGCGTCAATTATTTTATTGTTTGCGAGAAAAATTGTTTCCTGGTATAATTTGAACTCAACAAACATTTTTTTTGTCGTTGCACATATGAGCTATCGCCTCGCTGTCAATAATCTAAGTATTATTGGAGATCGATTCATTCGATGAATTCGCAGCAAGCGAAGTATTCATTTCGGATAATGATACGGATACCGGTTTTCATATTCGCTTACTCCAATATTCGGCCGCGTAGTGGCCTGTCTTATGACACACAAGCACTCGATTTTTTTTCTAAATTTGTCACTGCCTTTTGCTCGGGTATTCCGTTGCTCCAATTTCGCTTGTGACAATAAAACATGTTCGAACTCTCTACTTTCATCTTTTCCGGCATCTCTTCTGCGGCCTTCGTCGATCAACTTTGTTTTTATACTCATCTCTTGTCTCCATCGCAACTACATAATTGTCGAATGATTTTGGCGGGCTCGCTAATACAATAATAGAAAGTACGAGTAGGTCTTCTACTTCTTCTTCTTCTTCGAGAAAGACATTTCTCTTTTAATTTTTCCGAAATGTCGACAAAATCGTGTATAGGTGTGGAGATAGTTGAACTCTCCTCCATTTTGAATGACAAACGTTGCTTGAAAAGCGTAACTTTTCTACCAGGCCCAGCAGGTTGATGAATTCCCTCTAGAATTTTCCAGGCATCTTTTGCACTTTTAGCGTTTTTAATGTGAATAAGCTGTGATACACTTACATTCAGGATTATGGTGGCTAAAGCTTTTTCGTCTTTGTTGGATCATTCAACTCTGACAGCAGATCCTGACAAATATTAGCATTTTTCATCTGGAGCTTCCAGCGGCAATAATTTTTATCGTTTTCCAATTATTGAAACAGCCGTGGCACTCATCTTTCGCGATCACTACTTTTTATGTTTTCACGAGATTCACTTGAAATTTTTTACACTTTAACTGCTATTGCTGGGTCTGGGCCTATAAACTGTTGAGGTTGGTTAGATTTAAAGCAAAGAAAACCAACGTGTCTTGTCTGCGCGGTATATTCAGGGCGACTAATTCCTTTTATAAAAGAACAAAAAGTAATGATAATGCAGTAATCTGGTACACATGCAATAGAAGTGAGAGAGAAAGAGCAAAGGAATTTTAAAATTGATATTGCATTTTTACAGTGTTATGAAAGTGTATTTCAACACTTTTGACTGACCTACAAAAGATTAATTTAATTTTGTGATACTTACTTGTGAAAAATCAATTAATTTTTGAAATTAATGACAAGAGCAATTAAAAACACGTCTAAACGAAACGAGTGCTAGACGTAGAATTGTTTTTCATCGTTTCGGGGTTTCAAACGCCTCAAAATAATTTGTCATCCAGTCACATTCCCATGGATAGGATTCGTCTCATCTCGATCAACGTCAACTCCATTGTTACTATACATCGGCGTGATTATCTCCTTGTATTCATTGTTAAGCAAAAGCCTGACATCATGCTTCTCACTGAAACCCACCTCAATTCATGGCACTCCATGACATTCAAGGATTTAAAATTCGTAAAAACGATAGGGTAATAGGTGATGGGGGAGGTGGCACCGGGGTATTGGTGATAAGATCCTTTTGTTTCCAAAATATTGAAAAAGCCGAATTGAAGTGTCCGTTATAAAAATCTCACTGCCAGGTGGGGATAACCTCCTTGCTATCTCTGCCTATGAAACTGGTAGAACTTTTCTCAAGCTCAAGGAGGAGCTCGATTCCTTGTTTGAAATACTCGAATTGAAAAGGCTGCATAGTTATTATATTCTTGCTGGTGCCTTGAACGCCAAGCAAACATCATGGCTGAACACCACCAATAATCCAAGAGGTGTATTCCTGAAACCGTGAATAACAGAGAACCAAATTGAATACAGGTGCAATCTATATGGGTTGGAGCTCCCGACATACTCTAGGACGAATTCATATTTCGATCCCTGCATTCCAGATGCAAGACTCGAATTCAGCTTTAATAGTCCTCAACGGAAACTGCAGGTGCTTCCTTATGATAGCGACCATAACGCAATCGTAATGGAAAACAATCATCACAGGGATGATTTCTTCCTCATTCCAGTTCAACACGAAAATCATCGGTTAAACTTCAAAAAACAGACTGGGGAAAGTTTCAAAGGAAGTTTAATCGAGAGTACCAGAAGAAATGTCCCCCTTCTGATCATGGCAACGCTTGCTAAATGGTTCTTAATCACAGGAATATAACTAACGATAAAATAGATGTCTAATTGTTGAAGTTAGAGACGCTGACGTTGAAAACGATTGAGAAAGTAGTTCCCAAGATTAAACATCGAAACAATATGGAAGGATATGAAACACCAACCGTCGCAAGGTTGAAAAGATTGAAAAGCCTTCTTCTCACACGCATCAACAATATTTATCGACGATTTTGCACTACAACCGTCCCTCGTTGATTTTGTTAAAATTACACCTGCAGAATGAATACTTCAGGAGTGAGGTCAGCAATCAATGGGCGGAAAAATTGAGGGGTATTAGCCCACAGGACCCAGAAGGCGTGTTCACAAAAGTGAACAGCATAAGTCTCGAGTGAAGGTATCGAATCTTGTAGGCACTAGTGATGAGTTAAATCTTCCCGTAGGGCTGGTATCGAAGTTGATAGTACGACTCCGAATAGGAATGGAAACAGGATTATTTGTGAAGGATTGGATAAACTTGCCCTGATTGGAACACATTTTGAATTGGTTCATCTACCAAACCCTGAGAGAGGGAATGAAATAGTTTCAGAGATCGTTGAAGCAAAAGTTTCCGACTTCAAATCAAGCCTGAACGGCCAATCAATTCTTCATTTCAATGAAACACTAACATCTGACCTCATATCGAGCTTGAATCTTATTGATTATTTTGTCAGCTACGAAGACTTGTGTTTCATATTTCGCAGGATACACAACAAGAAATCATGTGGTACTGATAGTATTCCAAATGTGGTTCTCCGACATTTGCCTGAGGTTGCTATTAGGAATTATTGCATATTGTTCAACAACATGTTGAGCAATTCATATTTCCCAAATGAGTGGAGAAAGGCTAATGTATTTCCGATCTTGAAAAAAGGGAGAAAATCTTCATGCCCGAAAAACTATCGCCCAATCAGCTTGCTGCCTAGCATCAACAAGAAATTAGGATTGATACTAAACAGAGCATTAAACGCCCACATTGAGGAAAATGAGTTGATTCCGAATTGCCAATTTGGTTTTCGTGCCAGGCATTCGACCACACATGCAATAACGAAAGTAACCTCAGACATCTGTTGGAAACTAAATGATAGACAATGTGTTGGAGCATGTCTCATTGATATGGAGAAAGCCTTTGATACGGTATGGTTAGATGGACTAATTTTTAAACTCCTTCAGGACAAGCTCCCCAGACACCTTATCGCCATGATGTGTAATATGTTATACGGGAAATCGTTTGTTGTAACTGATGGAAATCTGACAACAATGCGCAAGTCCAAAGTCTTGAATGGTCTACAGCAGGGAACAGTTACTGCGCCTCTGCTCTTCTCAATCTTCATTCGCAAGCTATTGAACGGCTTTGATTTTGACGTCTCGCCAACGCGATCATTGGTAGCGTTCGCAGATGATCTGGTTATCTATACGGCAGACCGAAAAGCTACAATAGTTCAGAGATATCTCCAAAAAATGTTCAATGATGTGCAGCTGTACACTGACAATTGGCGAATGAAAATCAATGCGCAGAAGTGTGAAACAATTTTGCTTCGGACAACGCTGCAGGGTGTCAGTCAAGACCTGAAACGTAATTATTGGAAAAATTACCACATCGTGGCTGGCGAGGGTAGTTCAGAACGAGTTCCACATAAATCCTGTGTTCGATACCTCGATGTGAACATGTCAAAATAATATTCAGTAAGGTATTAAAAGTAGTCATGGCCCTACGAAGACTCTTTCATTCCAAATGCATTGATCAAATGGTCAAAATTATCTGTCACAAGACTCTGGCTAGACCAGTTTTGACATATGGATGTCAAATCTGGTACAACCAGAGTGCTAGTACTATGGAAAAGTTAAGAGTTTTCGAAAGGAAATGTCTTTGTGCATGTACTGGTTTGTACAGAAAGCCTGAGACGGATTGGAAACATTATATATCGAATAGAAGAATTTATCAAACTGCTCATAAGACAAGAGTCGATATCTTCATATCGAAACTTCTTCGGAATCATATCGCAAGATCTGTGACTGTGAGTGAACAACGTTAGATTTCATTACCATTTTACACTACAGACGGGTATATTGCGACTTGCCTCGCTACTGGCTTCGTTCCTCCAGAAGCATTCGTGTATTTGAACATGAATCGATATGTTTTTAATTCTGACGGCGTCACAGTCGTATATCACATACGAGTATATCGACGGGCCACCGATAAGAAGATAAAATATCCTCCAAATTTGAATTCACAAGACCAACAATTCCAATGGAGTTACTCATTTGCTAGATGCATTGAAGCTGGTCGAGTTGAGACGGAGCAGTTTAGGTATTGGTGGCGGAATGACAATGTCTAAATTATTCGTGTTTATTTTCAGTTTTGGTGTTTTTTGTTACTTGGTTTTTTATTGCTACATTTAGTGTTGTTAATTATTTGTGATAATAAATTAGGGGTAGGTTAGGTATATGTTATGTTCATTTCATAAGGTTTAGAGATAAAGTTAAACGTTTAGGATAGGAACATTTTGATAGAATTTATTAGTATAAGATGAAGTTTTTGATTGAATTTTATTAGAATTAAGTTATAACATATTAGATGTAGGATCAAAGTTCATTATTTTGAATAGTGTAGGTTATTTTGAATAGTGTAGGTTGGCGTTTTCTCCCTTTTCCAATCCAGTCATTATATATGTAATAATCTTAAATAATTTGAATTTGCTATTATTATATTTGATGAAATGTGTTAATGATTACGTATAAATTTCGAGAGCCATTTGGGCCATTAAGTTTTTTATTGTTATTGTTTGGAATTTGCTTTATATTCTTTTAAAGTTTATAACGATTAGTATTAAATAACGCACTTTTGACTTCGACTTTGAGGGTAAAGAGTGCCAGAACTGCAATGGAATGACTTTTACGGAATGGAAATTGAAATCTGAATTCGCTAAGAGTAAGATGATTTATCAAAGTAAAAATACAAAATAATGAGATTGAGCCATTAGCCATCTATTTGTTAAATATCATGAGCAGCTCGGACTTTCTGCTGACCAGGTAAAGAATGATCTAGAATTATACGGTTTGCATATGACATGTAAGCATGTCCCTATGCTCCAAAAAGCAAGCCAAGAACTTGAAAAGTATTATTCCTAATACTAATTTATCATTGAATGGTACTAAACTCGTTCACCATAATTGTTGTGGTATGAGAGGGAAAATAAATAAATAATTTCTTTGATGCTAAGCCCTGGCATTTGAATGTATTAGCGTCCACCGAAATCTGGCTACATGATGGTTACATAAACGATGGAATTCTAGACAGTATCTGGACCATTTATAGAGCTGATCGTGCCTATTCATCCACAGGTGGCGAAATGTTAATTGCGATTAAAATTTCTGTGACCTTTAAAAACGTTGATACTACCTCCTATAAAACTTTTGAACATTAAGTAGTTCAAACACGCTCAGGCAAGTGTTTTTTTATACATAGGAGTATTTTACATTCCACCAAAATCTGCCGATGCCTCCTACGAGAAGATATGTGAAATTATAAATCCCATTGCTGCATCTCTCGAAGCATACGATCAAATAATAATTTTGGAAGACTTTAACCACCCTAATTAATCTTTTACTCTTGATGAAACTGATAACCATCTTCTACCAGTAAACCTCTCAAACACCATCGATCTTAATCTAATCAATGCCTTTTATGGTAATGACTTACAACAAGGAGCCCTTACTCTCAACCGAAACGAAAACTGGTTGGATCTCATTTTTACCAATGTTTATTGCTATGTTGTGGTAAATCCAACTGATGACAAAGAGAACCTTTTCTCTAACACATGAAGTCAAAGTTTCCGAGCCCTGGCTTGACCGCAACTTTCACCATCTGCGGAATCAAAGGAATAAGCTCTATAAATTAACTAAAGATAGCAACTTCGGCACGAACCTTAAGGAGTATATACGACGAGCCGGCTTTGGAATTCTCTATAAAATCTCGCGAAGCATATGATTATTTCATCAATTTAACCGGGGAAAATATTATTCGTAATCCCAAAGAATTTTTCAATTTCGTAAAAATCAAGTTGTATGCCACAGGATTTCCAACATCAATATATTACGAAGAAAGTTATTTGGGTTGTCCTCAAATTATGTGGGGCTTTTTACTGAGCATTTCCAAGAGGTTTTCTGCCCGGCAACCACTTCTTTCAGCATACCAAATTGCCATTCAACGACAGCACCATTCCTTGATGAAATGAGTTTGTCTAGTGATGATATCGTGAACGCTATTAAAGAAATTGATGTTAACAAAGGACCTGGACCTGACTCTCTTCCTCCTAGATTTCTTTTTGAGCGTATACATCAGATCACTTCACCTGTGCTTATTCTATTGAACGCGTCCTTATCACGGGGGCTTTTTCATCTGTTTGGAACTCTTCTCATTTAACTCCAATTTTCAAAAGTGGCGATAAGCGGTCTATAACAACTATAGAGGTATTGCCATACTTTCAGCTATTCCGAAGTTGTTTGAAAAAATTATTTGTGATAAGCCTACCACATTGGCTGAACCACGATCAATCGAGCAGCAGCATGATTTTCGCGAAAATCGATCACTTACTACTAATTCAGTGCTTTTTTTCTCAACTATTCTCTGTAGAATGGAAAAAGGTAATCAGATTGCCGCTATTTATAAAGACTTCAGCAAAGCTTTTGATCGAGTTTATCATGGAATTAGGATCTCTAAACTTCTGAAATTCGGTATTTCTGGGTCCTTACTGAGTTGGATTGCATCATACCTAAATAATCGAACACAGTGTGTAAAATTTCAGGGCACTTTTTCAAGAGAAATTATTGTCTCTCCCGGAGTACCACAAAGTAGCCAGTTGGGTCCCTTTTTATTTAACATCTTCATTTCCGACTTGTCTGAAATTTTAAGTGACGTACATCACCTTCTGTATGCCTCCGACCTCAAACTATACCACACAGTGAATTTCGATTTCGAGGCTATTTTTCTGCAGGCTTCATTATTGAAATGGTGTTCTCATAACAGACTTCATCCAAATGTTGGAATTTATATTATAAGGTTCTAGAGAAAGAATTCAGTATTCAAGCAAAATTACGTTTAAGGAAACAATTAAACGTACTATAGACACTTGTTTGCTTCGTAAAGACCAACATGAAACTACCTACGCAAACATTGAGCCAATTAATAGGTGTTGCAAGATCTTCAATTCTATAAGTGAACATTGCTCACCTTCTATCACAAAACTTAACTTCAAACAAGTTGGGTAGACGGACCTATGCTCATGTCAGAAGGGTTTTGTACTCAACTTACAAAATGCAGTAACCAGCAACGAATAAAATCAAGAAACATGTCAAAGATGATTTTATTGGAGAAAATGTGAAATTCGAGGATCATACTATTATTAACAAAGTTGAACGAATTTTGACTTCTGAGGTATTTGTTATAGTTATACCCATAAATATCTCCTTTGGTAATTTTTTCAGATTTTTTAGAAAACGGGTGTCCATTCGCGAAGAAGGAAACACATTTTTCATGTATTTCCCCCCCTATGCCCCCACTGAAGCAAAAACTGTCAGTTTAAGAACTGTTTTGAAAAGCTCTCATAGAGAACTTTCAATTGATACTCATATCGGCTACCTTTCATGAAGTTTTTTTTCAGGGGCCACTCTTCTGTACTGTAATCATCGATTCATGGCCTATTTTTTCGAATCCTAGAATGGTTACAAAGCCCTTTAGCTAGGAGCTCTCTCGTGCCTCTTCGACTTGTTTCAATTGTTTGTACTCATCTTCATGATATCTATCACTCCTGAAATTTTCATGCAAATTCTAGCAAAGCTGTAGTGTCTAAGTCGGTAAAAAGCGCATATGGCTCCATAGCCATATGTTTCCATAGTAATACAGGGCATATTGCTCCATAGTAATACAGGAAAATTCAAATCGCTATAACTTCGGTAAATACCATTCGATCTTTATGAAACTTTCAGAAAAGATCAATCTTATAAATAGTCATCTCTTTGCTAAATTTTATTAAGTTTAAAGGTACCGTTTGGATTTTATTCAAGAAAACACAAAATCGATAAATCATACTATTACTAACAAAGTTAAGTGAATTTCGACTTCTCATGTATTTGTTGTTGTTGCACTCATGAAGGCCTACATTCATGATTTTTTTCAGATTTTTCGGATGGAAGGTGTTCAATCGCGAGGGAGGGGGTACGCGAAAAGTTCGTACGTTTCCCCTTCCCCTGCCCCCCTCGGTACTTATAAGGCAATTTTAAAACTTGTTTGGAAAAGATCTCATTGAAACCTTTCCAACGACACCCTACTCGACTACCAATGGTGAAAAATTTTTTTTGAGGGGCCACCTCCCTATATGGGGAGACCCCCCTTAATCGCCTTTGAAAAATTTTTCCACCCTTGAACTTTCAAGAGGTCACTACTTCTGACCTTTCTACAAAGTTTCATGGCTGTAGCCTCTATAGTTTCGGAGAAAAAGTGCTGTGACATACAGACGGACGGACGGACGGACGGACGGACGGACAGACGGACAGACGGACACAGGTCGTGATTGCAATAGGGTTTTGTATTTTAGTACAAAACCCTAAAAAAGATAACTGACGCACAAAAATAAGTTGTGATTATTAAATATACATTTACTTTTTTTGTAATTTGTTTAAATATAAGTATTTTTTGAGATTGCCTTGTTTGACTTAGTAAATAAATAAATAAATACACGTTTGCAAAAGACTCAAACACTACAGATGTGTAAAAGCCTTGATAAATATTTTAAAACATTGAGGTCAACATATTGAAAATAAAATGGCTCAATTCATGGAAAATATCTGTGAGTCAAGCTTTGATATTCAGAAGACGTTGTTTCATTCACTAATTATTTTGCAATTCCCTTCTGGCAGGATGACTATCCCCTGCTTTTTCTTGTCCTTAAGCAGTCTTTGATTTTTAAATTGGGGCCAATAAAATTATTATTTGCTCCTCCAGACACCTTGTCGCCATGATGTGTAATATGTTATACGGGAAATCGTTTCTTGTAACTGATGGAAATCTGACAGCAATGTGTGAATTCAAGGTCTTTAATGGTCAAAGACAAAGTCAAAGTCAAAAGTGCTTTATTTAATACTGATCGTTATAAATTTTTAAAAGAATATAAAGCAAACTTCAAACAATAACAATCAAAAACTTAATGGCCAAAATGGCTCTGTAAATTGATACGTTATCATTAACACATTTCATCAAAAAAAACTATAGCAAATTCAATTAATTAAGATTATTACATTCTTTTAAAATTTAATTAGAAAAAGGAGAAAAAATCAACCAACACTATCCTAAAATTATTTATAATTTAAAAACAACAGTGAAACGTTTATCCTACACCTAATATGTTGTAACTTAATTCTAATAAAATGCAATCAAAAACTTTATCTTATACTAGAAAAATTCTGTAACAATGTTCCTAACCTGAGCGTTTAATCGTATCTCTAACGTAATACAGTAAACATAACATATACCTAACCTATACCTTATTTTTAACCCAAATAACCAACAACACTAAATGTAGCAATAATGAGCTGAAACTCAAAAAACTAAATAACGAAAAAACCACAAAAACTAGAAATAAACACGAATAATTTAGACATTGTCATTCAGCCACCAATACCTGGATTGCGTCATCTCAATTCGATCAGCCTCAACGAATCTAGCAAATGAGTATCTCCATTGTTGGTCTCGTGAACTCAAACTCGGAGGATATTTTATCTTCTTATCGGTGGCCCGTCGATATACTCGTATGTGATATATGACTGGGACGCCGTCAGAATCAAAAACATATTGATTCATGTCCAAATACACGAATGCTTCCGGAGGAATGAAGCCAATAGCGAGGCAAGTCGCAATATACCCGTCTGTAGGGTGGAACGGCTGTGAAATCCAAGGGTTTTCACTCACAGTCACAGATCTTGCGATATGATTCCGAAGAAACTTCAATATGAAGATATCGACTCTCGTCACTTCAGCAGTTTGATAAATTCTTCTATTCGATATATAATGTTTCCAAACCCATCTCAGGCTTTCTGTACAAACCAGTACATGCACGAAGACATTTCCTTTCAAAAACTCTTAATTTTTCCATAGTACTAGCACTCTGGTTATACCAGATTTGACATTCATATGTCAAAACTGGTCTAACCAGGGTCTTGTAACAGATAATTTTGACCTTTTGATCAATGTATTTGCAATGGAAGAGTCTTCGTAGGGCCATGAATATTTTAAGTGCCTTACTGAGCATGATTTTCACATGTTCAGTATAGTACAGATACTGATCGAGATAAACACCGAGGTATCGAACACAGGATTTATCCGGAACTCGTTCTGAACTACTCTCGCCAGCCATGATGTGGAAACTTTTCCAATTACGTTTCAGGTCTTGATTGACCCCCTGCAGCGTTGTCCGAAACAAGATTGTTTCACACTTTTGCGCATTGATTTTCATTCGCCAATTGTCAGTGTACAGCTGCACATTATTGAACATTTTTTGGAGATTGCTCTGAACTATTGTAGCTTTTTGGTCTGCCGTATAGATGATCAGATCATCAGCAAACGCTACCAATGATCGCGTTGGCGAGACGTTAAAATCAAAGCCGTTCAATAGCTTGCGAATGAATATTGAGAAGAGCAGAGGCGCAGTAACTGTTCCCTGCTGTAGACCATTCAAGACCCTGAACTCGCGCATTGTTGTCAGATTTCCATCAGTTACGACAAACGATTTCCCGTATAACATATTACACATCATGGCGACAAGGTGTCTGGGGAACTTGTCCTGAAGGAATTTAAAAATTAGTCCATCTAACCATACCGTATCAAAGGCTTTCTCCATATCAATGAGACATGCTTCAACACATTGTCTATCATTTAGTTTCCAACAGATGTCTGAGGTTATGTGGTCGAATGCCTGGCACGAAAACCAAATTGGCAATTCGGAATCAACTCACTTTCCTCAATGTGGGCGTTTAATGCTCTGTTGAATATCACTTCAAACACCTTGCTGATGTTAGGCAGCAATCTGATTGGGCGATAGCTTTTGGGGCATGAAGATTCTTTTCCTTTGTTCAAGATCGGAAATACCCTAGCTTTTTTCCACTCATTTGGAAAATATGAATTGCTCAACATGTTGTTGAACAATATGCAATAGTTCCTAATAGTAACCTCAAGCAAATGTCGGAGAACAACATTTGGAATACCATCAGTACCACATGATTTCTTGTTGTTTATCTTGCGAAATATGAAACACAAGTCTTCATAGCTGACAAAATAATCAATAAGATTCAAGTTCGGTATGAGGTCAGATGTTAGTGTTTCATTGAAATGAAGAATTGATAGGCCGCTAGGCTTGACTTGAAGTCGGAAACTTTTGCTTCAACGATCTCTGAAACTATTTCATTCCCTCTCTCAGGGTTTGGTAGATGAACCAATTCAAAATGTGTTCCAATCAGGGCAAGTTTATCCAATCCTTCACAAATGATCCTGTTTCCATTTCTATCCGGAGTCGTACTATCAGTTTCAATACCAGCCCTATCGAGAAGATTTATCTCATCACTAGTGACTTCAAGATTCGATACCTTCACTCGAGACTTCTTGCTCATTATTGCTACATTTAGTGTTGTTGTTTATTTGTGTTAAAAATTAGGTTAAAAATTAGGTGTAGGTTAGGTATATGTTATGTTTACTATATTCCGTTAGAGATAAGATTACGGCAGACCAAAAAGCTACAATAGTTCAGAGAAATCTCCAAAAAATGTTCATTGATGTACAGCTTTACACTGACAATTGGCGAATGAAAATCAATGCGCAAAAGTCTGAAACAATCTTGTTTCGGATAACGCTGCAGGGGGTCAGTCAAGACCTGAAACGTAAATTCTACGTCTAGCACTCGTTGCGTGTAGACGTGTTGTTAATAGCTCCTGTCACCAATTTTAAAAATTAATTACTTTTTCACAAAAGTCAGTTTCAAAAAATTGAAATAATTTTTTACGAGCCAGTCAAAAGCAAGTTTTGATTTTATTCGGGAAGAATTTATCGTCGAAGGCATCGACCAAACATATGCATAAATCAAGAAAAGGCCAAGCCAAAGAAAAATCGGGGCTTCTGCATGGAGGAGCCCGACAGCTTCCCTCCGTTGGAGGAGCCCGACAGCACTCGTTGCGTGTAGACGTGTTTTTAATAGCTCCTGTCATTAATTTTAAAAATTAATTAATTTTTCACAAAAGTCAGTTTCAAAAAATTGAAATAATTTTTTAACGAGCCAGTCAAAAGCAAGTTTTGATTTTATTGGGGAAGAATTTATCGTCGAAGGCATCGACCAACCATATCCATAAATCAAGAAAAGGCCAAGCCAAAGAAAAATCGGGGCTGCTGTATGGAGGAGCCCGACAGCTTCCCTCCGTTGGGGGCCCCGGGGAGGGTGACGGTGTGAAATTGGCGGCAAGTGTCAACAAGCGGAGATACACGAGCACCTGGGATACCGCAGATGGCGGCCATAAAACACAATTGCTCGAAGATAGACAGGAGGTTTGTCGCCTTCGAAGTAAAATCGAAGAGTTAAAAGCAAGAATTCAAACGTACGAAGAAATGTTCAAGACGGCAAAAAAGTTCAAGAGAGTGAACCGATACGAAAAACAGATAAGCACGCAAAAGAAAAGAAAGCTGCTAGTCCAATAATCACTGAAGAAGTATTAAGTGCTGGTGGCACCAACGAAAGCCAGAATTACTTTGCAGCGCTAGACGGACTCAAACAGGATATGGAGGTAGACAAAAATAATGAAGGTAATAAAGATTATAACTTTATAATTTATTTAAAAAATTAAAATAAGGAAAATTAAAATAAGGAGAAGAAACCAGCCCGTAGTTCTGCTGGTCCTCCTCAAAAAGTAGCCAAGAATACCGAGAAAGTTCCGCCAATTAATGTCTTCGGTCAAAGCGGAAAGGACATGGTTCGGCTGTTGGCAGCCGAAAACAAATTAAAAAATTTTGAAATCAAACGAATAAATTCCGAGGAGTTATCAATTAGAATGAAATCACTAGTTGATTTCAAATCAGCGAAAAATGCTTTGAATTCTGGGGAGGTTCCGCACTTCACTTATACCCCCAAAAGCGAGAAGAACCAGACGTTCTTGCTGAAAGGCTTGGACTGCGGAGAGGACACCGTCGATCTTCTTCAGGTTCTCAAGGAAACAGCACCACGAATCGAGTTTATCTTAGTGAAAACATTCGCGACAAGAAGGTCGACGGTAGAAAAAAAAATTTACCACTTTAGTTAGTACAACTAACAAATAAGAGCAGTCCAAGCGCTCTTCAGCAAATCAGATATTTAAATTTTCGAGTGGTGAGGTGGGAACGCCTCCAGAAACAAGAAATCAACCAGTGCTATCGCTGCCAACGATTTGGGCATTCGGCAGCCAACTGCGCCATGCATTACCGATGCGTTAAATGCAAAGACGTGCATGCTCCCGAAGAGTGCAAATTGGCTCAGACGGAGCCAAAAGAGAAATTATATTGTGTGAACTGCGATGTTTTTGGTCACCCGGCATCATGTCGAGGATGCTCCCGATATCAGGATGCAAGATTGAAATCTGCCCCAAAGCAAACACAACTACACCGCAGTGTCTTAGCTCCGAACTTCGTCAAGCCCGGAGTATCATTTGCACAAGCCGCTAGAGGACCAGCAGAAAATGCGGAAAATAGTGTAAATAATGTAAGTGGCAATAATGAGCTGCTTTTTAAAATTTTCCAGCAATTAAATTCTCTATCAGAAAGAATCGATAAGCAAGATACAAAAATTAATCTTGTTTTTCATCGTCTAGGGGTTTCAAATGCCTCAAAATAATTTGTCATCCAGTCACATTCCCATGGATAGGATTCGTCTCATCTCGATCAACGTCAACTCCATTGTTACTATACATCGGCGTCATTATCTCCTTGAATTCATTGCCAGACAAAAGCCTGACATCCTGCTTCGAACCGAAACCCACCTCAATTCATGGCACTCCATGACATTCAAGGATTTTGAATTCGTAAGAAACGATAGGGTAATAGGTGATGGGGGAGGTGGCACTGGGATATTGGTTCGAAGACCCTATCGTTTCCAAAATATTGAAAAAGTCGAATTCAAACGCTTTGAATCTCTTGAAGTGTCCGTTATCAAAATCTCACTGCCAGGTGGGGATAACCTCTTCGTTATCTCTGCCTATGCAACTGGTGGAATTGTTCTCAAGCTCAAGGAGGAACTCAATTCCTTGTTTGAAATACTCGAATTGAACAGGCTGCATAACTATTATATTCTTGCTGGTGATCTGAACGCCAAGCATACATCATGGCTGAACGCCACCAATAATCCAAGAGGAGTATTCCTGAAATCGTGGATAACAGAGAACCAAATTGAATACAGGTGCAGATTGCACCTCCGGTCGGAGTTCCCAACATACCTTAGGACAAATTCATATTTGGACCTTTGCATTGCTGACGCAAGACTCGAATTCAACTTTAACAGTCCCCAACGGAAACTGCAGGTACTTCCTTATGATAGCGACCATAACGCAATCGTAATGGAAATTAATCATCACAGGGATGATTTCTTCCTCATTCCAGTTCAACATGAAAATCATCGGTTGAATTTTAAAAAAACAGACTGGGGAAAGTTTCAAAAGAAGTTTAATCGGGAGTACCAGAAGCAATGTCCCACTTCTGAGGGTGGCAACTCTTGCTCAATGGTTCCTAATGACAGGAATCTAACTAACGATGAAATAGATGTCTATTTGTCGAAGTTAGAAAAGCTGACGTTGGAAACGATTAAGAAAGTAGTTCCCAAGATTAAACATCGAAACAATATGGAAGGATACGAAACACCAACCATCGCAAGGTTGAAAAGATTGAAAAGCCTCCTTCTCACACGCGTCAACAATATTTATCGACGATTTTTGGACTACAACCATCCCTCATTGTCTTTGTTGAAATTACATCTGAAGAATGTCCGGAATTTAATCCGGTCATACTTCTGGAGTGAGGTCAGCAATCAGGGGCGGAAAAATTGAGGGGTATTAGCCCACAGGACCCAGACGGCGTGTTCACGAAAGTGAATAGCATATTCCGCAAGAAGTCTCGAGTGAAGGTATCGAATCTTGAAGTCACTAGTCATGAGATAAATCTTCTCGATAGGGCTGGTATCGAAACTGATAGCACGACCCCCGATAGAAATGGAAACAGGATTATTTGTGAAGGATTGGATAAACTTGCCCTGATTGGAACACATTTTGAATTGGTTTATCTACCAAACCCTGAGAGAGGGAACGAAATTTTTTCAGAGGTCGTTGAAGCAAAAGTTTCCGACTTCAAATCAAGCCTGAACGGCCAATCAATTCTTCATTTCAATGAAACATTAACATCTGACCTCATACCGAGCTTGAATCTTATTGATTATTTTGTCAGCTATGAAGACTTGTGTTTCATATTTCGCAAGATAAACAACAAGAAATTATGTGGTACTGATGGTATTCCAAATATGGTTCTGCGACATTTGCCTGAGGTTGCTATTAGGAACTATTGCATATTGTTCAACAACATGTTGAGCAATTCATATTTCCCAAATGAGTGGAAAAAGCGAAGGTATTCCCGATCTTGAAGAAAGGAAAAGAATCTTCAGCTTGCTGCCTAAAATCAGCAAGGTGTTTGAAGTGATACTCAACAGAGCATTAAACGCCCACATTGAGGAAAATGAGTTGATGCCGAATTGCCAATTTGGTTTTCGTGCCAGGCATTCGACCACACATGCAATAACGAAAGTAACCTCAGACATCTGTTGGAAACTAAATGATAGACAATGTGTTGGAGCATGTCTCATTGATATGGAGAAAGCCTTTGATACGGTATGGTTAGATGGACTAATTTTTAAACTCCTTCAGGACAAGTTCCCCAGACACCTTGTCGCCGTGATGTGCAATATGTTATACGGGAAATCGTTTGTTGTAACTGATGGAAATCTGACAACAATGCGCGAGTCCAAGGTCTTGAATGGTCTACAGCAGGGAACAGTTACTGCGCCTCTGCTCTTTTCAATCTTCATTCGCAAGCTATTGAACGGCTTTGATTTTAAAGTCTCGCCAACGCGATCATTGGTAGCGTTTGCTGATGATCTGATCATCTATACGGCAGACCGAAAAGCTACAATAGTTCAGAGCAATCTCCAAAAAATGTTCAATGATGTACAGCAGTACACTGACAATTGGCGAATGAAAATCAATGCGCAGAAGTGTGAAACAATCTTGTTTCGGACAACACTGCAGGGGGTCAATCAAGACCTGAAACGCAATTGGAAAGATTTCCACATCATGGCTGGTCTGGCACTCGTTGCGTTTAGACGTGTTTTTAATCGCTCCTGTCATTAATTTTAAAAATTAATTAATTTTTCACAAAAGTCAGTTTCAAATAATTGAATTAATTTTGTAAGAGTCCATCAAAAGCAAGTTTTGATTTTATTGGGGAAGAATTAATCGTTAAAGGCATCGACCAACCATATCAATAAATCAAGAAGAGACAACAAACCCAAGACAGCTCGGGAATGCTGTATGGAGGAGCCCGACGGCTTCCCTCCGTTGGGGGGCCCCGGGGAGAGTGGCGGTGTGAAATTGGCGATAGATAAAACTTTAAAAAGGCGAATCATCAGCGAAAAATCCAACAAATCGCAACGAAAGCTGCAAATAATGGAGCCCAGCGCTGAGATAGAACAAATCAGACGTGAAAATGACGAACTTAAGCAGAGAATATATTCAATGGAAGAAACAATGAAAGGATTAATAAGTACGTTAGAAAGAAAAGAGAAGAAGCAAGAGGAGACAAAAAAGAAAGCAAATATTTTGAAGAAAAGCTTTGATAAAACCGAAGACATTCTAAGTGCAGAGGGCACAAACGAAAGCCGAAACTATTATGCGGCCCTTAAGGACCTAGGCAAATCCATGGAATTGGAAGCAGAGACATCACAGATGAACTTAAGAAACGAAACGGAACCATCCACATCAGAAGTTATACGATCAAATAATAATAATAATATAAATATCATAAAAAATTTAAAACAAAAAAATCTTGGAAAAAAACCAACTAGTGGTTCTGCTGGCCCTCAGGGCCAAATTAATGTTAGTAAGAAGAAGGACAAAGTCCCACCAATAAACGTTTTTGGACAACGTGGTAGCGACATGGTTCAGCTGTTGGCGGCCGAACGAAAAATTGAAAATTTCGAGATCAAGAAAGTAAACTCAGAAAAAATCACCATCAACACGCAATCACTGGTTGATTTTCAAGCAACTAAAGACGCGTTAAAATATGTAGAGGTTCCCCACTTCACATACACCCCAAAAAGCGAAAATAATCAGACCTTTCTGTTGAAGGGCCTGGATTGTGGAGAAAATGTCGTTGATCTTCTTGCAATGCTGAAGGAAACTGCACCAAATGTAGAGTTCGTTTCGGTGAAAAATTTCGTAACAAGAAGATCAGCCATTGAGAATAAAGAGTTACCTTTTATTTGGTACAAATCACAAATACTAGCAGCCCAAGTACCATTCAACAGATAAGGTACTTGAATTATAGAGTTGTGAGGTGGGAGCGATTACAGAAACAAGAGGTCAACCAGTGTTACCAATGTCAACGATTTGGCCATTCGGCCGCCAATTGCGCCATGCACTACAGTTGTGTGAAGTGCAATGAAGTGCATGCTCTTGGTGAGTGCAAATTGGCTCAGACGGAGCCCAAAGAAAAATTATATTGCGTCAACTGCCGCACATTTGGTCATCCAGCATCATATCGAGGATGCCCCCGATATCAAGATGCAAAAAACAAAATTATACCGCAGCAAAATCAAGTAAAACGCCACAGTATAGCTCCGAATTCCGTCAAGCCCGGGGAATCATTTGCACTTATCTCGATAGGACCAGTAGAGCCTAGTATTAATAGTGTAAGTAGCAATAATGAGCTGCTTATAAAAATTACTCAACAGCTTGATTCATTGTCTGGCAGAATGGACAAGCAGGACGCAAGGCTTAATCTAATTTTTCAGCGTCTTAATTTAAATGTCTCGAAATAATTTGTCAATCAGCCACATTCCCGTGGAGGGACTTCGTCTCATCTCGATCAATGTCAACTCGATTGTTGCTATACATTGACGTGACTATCTGCTAGATTTCCTTGTCAAGCAAAAGCCTGACATCGTGCTTCACACTGAAACCCACCTCAATTCATGGCACTCCATGACATTCGATAGTTTTGAATTCGTAAGAAACGAAAGGGTAAATTGTGATGGGGGGGGGGGGGTGGCACAGGGATATTGGTTAGGAGTACCTATTGTTTCCAAACTATTGATAAAGTCGAATTCAAAAGCTTTGAATGTCTTGAAGTGTCCGTTATCAAAATCTCACAAAGTCAAAGTCAAAGTCAAAAGCGCTTTATTTAATACTCATCGTTATAAATTTTAAAAGAATATAAAGCAAATTCCAAATAATAACAATCAAAAAACTTAATGGCCCAAATGGCTCTCTAAATTTGTACGTTATCATAAACTCATTTCATCAAAAAAAAAACTATAGCAAATGCAATTAATTACGATTATTACATATTTTTACAATTCAATTGGAAAAAGGAGAAAAAAACCAACCAACACTATCCAAAAATTATTTATAATTAATACACAACAGTGAAACTTTGATCCTACACCTAATATGTTGTAACTTATTTCTAATAAAATACAATCAAAAAAACTTTATCTTATACTAAAAATACTATAACAATGTTCCTAACCTAAGTGTTTAATCTTATCTCTAACGGAATATAGTAAACATTACATATACCTAACCTATACCTGATTTTAACAAAAATATATAACAATACTAAATGTAGCAATAATGAGCTGAAACTCAAAAACTAAATAACGAAAAACACCAAAACTGAAAACAAACACGAAAAATTTAGACATTGTCATTCAGCCACCAATACCTGGATTGCGCCGTCTCAACTCGATCAGCTTCAACGAATCTAGCAAATGAGTATCTCCATTGAAATCGTTGGTCTCGTGAACTCAAATTCGGAGGATATTTTATCTTCTTATCGGTGGCCCGTCGATATATGTGATATATGACTGGGACGCCGTCAGAATCAAAAACATATCCATTCATGTCCAAATACACGAATGCTTCTGGAGGAATGAAGCCAGTAGCGAGGCAAGTCGCTATATACCCGTCTGTAGGGTGGAACGGCTGTGAAATCCAAGGGTTTTCACTCACAGTCACAGATCTTGCGATATGATTCCGAAGAAGCTTCAATATGAAGATATCGACTCTAGTCACTTCAGCAGTTTGATAAATTCTTCTATTCGATATATAATGTTTCCAATCCGTCTCAGGCTTTCTGTACAAACCAGTACATGCACGAAGACATTTCCTTTCGAAAACTCTTAATTTTTCCATAGTACTAGCACTCTGGTTGTACCAGATCTGACATCCATAGGTCAAAACTGGTCTAACCAGTGTCTTGTAACAGATAATTTTGACCTTTTGATCAATGTATCTGGAATGAAAGAGTTTTCGAAGGGCCATGACTACTTTAAGTGCTTTACTGAGCATGATTTTCACATGTTCAGTATAGTACAGATACTGATCGAGATAAACACCGAGGTATCGAACACAGGATTTATGTGGAATTCGTTCTGAACTACCCTCGCCAGCCATGATGTGGAAATCTTTCCAATGACGTTTCAGGTCTTGACTGACCCCCTGCAGCGTTGTCCGAAACAAGATTGTTTCACACTTCTGCGCATTGATTTTCATTCGCCAATTGTCAGTGTACAGCTGTACATCATTGAACATTTTTTGGAGATTGCTCTGAACTATTGTAGCTTTTCGGTCAGCCGTGTAGATGATCAGATCATCAGCAAACGCTACCAATGATCGCTTTGGCGAGACGTTAAAATCAAAGCCGTTCAATAGCTTGCGAATAAAGATTGAGAAGAGCAGAGGCGCAGTAACTGTTCCCTGCTGTAGACCATTCAAGACCTTGAACTCGCGCATTGTTGTCAGATTTCCATCGGTTACAACAAACGATTTCCCGTATAACATATTGCACATCATGGCGACAAGGTGTCTGGGGAACTTGTCCTGAAGAAGTTTAAAAATAAGTCCATCTAACCATACCGTATCAAAGGCTTTCTCCATATCAACGAGACATGCTCCAACACATTGTCTATCATTTAGTTTCCAACAGATGTCTGAGGTTACTTTCGTTATTGCATGTGTGGTCGAATGCCTGGCACGAAAACCAAATTGGCAATTCGGCATCAACTCATTTTCCTCAATGTGGGCGTTTAATGCTCTGTTGAGTATCACTTCAAACACCTTGCTGATGTTAGGCAGCAAGCTGATTGGGCGATAGCTTTTCGGGCATGAAGATTCTTTTCCTTTCTTCAAGATCGGAAATACCTTAGCCTTTTTCCACTCATTTGGGAAATATGAATTGCTCAACATGTTGTTGAACAATATGCAATAGTTCCTAATAGCAACCTCAGGCAAATGTCGGAGAACTACATTTGGAATACCATCATTACCACATGATTTCTTGTTGTTTATCTTGCGAAATATGAAACACAAGTCTTCATAGCTGACAAAATAATCAATAAGATTCAAGCTCGGTATGAGGTCAGATGTTAATGTTTCATTGAAATGAAGAATTGATTGGCCGTTCAGGCTTGATTTGAAGTCGGAAACTTTTGCTTCAACGACCTCTGAAAAAATTTCGTTCCCTCTCTCAGGGTTTGGTAAATGAACCAATTCAAAATGTGTTCCAATCAGGGCAAGTTTATCCAATCCTTCACAAATAATCCTGTTTCCATTTCTATCCGGAGTCGTACTATCAATTTCGATACCAGCCCTATCCAGAAGATTTATCTCATGACTAGTGACTTCAAGATTCGATACCTTCACTCGAGACTTCTTGCGGAATATGCTATTCACTTTCGCGAACACGCCGTCTGGGTCCTGTGGGCTAATACCCCTCAATTTTTCCGCCCATTGATTGCTGACCTCACTCCTGAAGTATGACCGGATTAAGTTCCGGACATTCTTCAGATGTAATTTCAACAAAGACAACGAGGGATGGTTGTAGTCCAAAAATCGTCGATAAATATTGTTGACGCGTGTGAGAAGGAGGCTTTTCAATCTTTTCAACCTTGCGATGGTTGGTGTTTCATATCCTTCCATATTGTTTCGATGTTTAATCTTGGGAACTACTTTCTCAATCGTTTCCAACGTCAGCTTCTCTAACTTCGACAAATAGACATCTATTTCATCGTTAGTTAGATTTCTGTCATGAGAAACCATTAAGCAAGAGTTGCCGCCATCAGAAGGGGGACATTGCTTCTGGTACTCCCGATTAAACTTCTTTTGAAACTTTCCCCAGTCTGTTTTTTTGAAATTCAACCGATGATTTTCATGTTGAACTGGAATGAGGAAGAAATCATCCCTGTGATGATTGATTTCCATTACGATTGCGTTATGGTCGCTATCATAAGGAAGCACCTGCAGTTTCCGTTGGGGACTATTAAAGTTGAATTCGAGTCTTGCGTCAGCAATGCAAAGGTCCAAATATGAATTTGTCCTAGGGTATGTTGGGAACTCCGACCCATATAGATTGCACCTGTATTCAATTTGGTTATCTGTTATCCACGATTTCAGGAATACACCTCTTGGATTATTGGTGGCGTTCAGCCATGATGTATGCTTGGCGTTCAGGTCACCAGCAAGAATATAATAGTTATGCAGCCTGTTCAATTCGAGTATTTCAAACAAGGAATTGAGTTCCTCCTTGAGCTTGAGAACAGTTCCACCAGTTGCATAGGCAGAGATAACGAAGAGGTTATCCCCACCTGGCAGTGAGATTTTGATAACGGACACTTCAAGAGATTCAAAGCTTTTGAATTCGACTTTTTCAATATTTTGGAAGCGATAGGGTCTTCGAACCAATATCCCGGTGCCACCTCCCCCATCACCTGTTACCCTATCGTTTCTTACGAACTCAAAATCCTTGAATCCCATGGAGTGCCATGAACTGAGGTGGGTTTCGGTGAGAAGCAGGATGTCAGGCTTTTGTCTGGCAATGAATTCAAGGAGATAATCACGCCGATGTAAAGCAACAATGGAGTTGACGTTGATCGAGATGAGACGAATCCTATCCATGGTAATGTGGCTGGATGACAACTTATTTGGAGGCATTTGAAAGCCCTAAACGCTGAAAAACAATGTTAATTTTCGAATCTTGTTTATCGATTCGCTCCGATAAGGAATTTAGTTGTTGATAAATTTTAAGGAGCAGCTCATTATTGTAACTTACATTATTTATTTTATTTACATTGTCTGCTGGTCCTCTCGCAGCAAGTGCAAATGACACCCCGGGCTTGACGAAGTTGGTAGGTATCGAACTGCGGTGTGCTTGAATTTGTTTTGATGTGACTTTAACCTTTGCATCTTGATACCGGGGGCATCCTCGATATGATGCTGGATGACCAAAGGCACCGCAGTTCACACAATATAGTTTTTCTTTTGGCTCCGCCTGAGCCAATTTGCACTCGCCGGGAACATGGATGTCTTTGCATTTCACACACCTATATTTCATGGCGCAATTGGCAGCCGAATGACCGAATCTTTGACACCTGTAGCACTGGTTGACCTCACTTTTCTGGAGGCGTTCCTACCTCACCACGCGGAAGTTCAAGTACCGTATTTTCTGCAGCGCACTCGAACTACTTTTGCTGGAAATTTGGACTAAGTAGTGAGGCAAGTTTTTTCGCTCCACAATCGATCTTCTCGTTGCAAAATTTTTAACTGAAATAAACTGTATTTCTGGTGCAGCTTCTTGCAGCACCTGAAGGAGATCGATTGTGTCCTCACCACAGTCCAGACCCTTCAATAAAAAGGTTTGGTTCTTCTCGCTTTTCGGGGTGTACGTGAAATGTGGAACATCTCCAGAATTTAAGGCACTTTTTGTTGCCTCGAAATCAACCAGCGACTTTGTCCTTATTGTCAACTAATCGGCATTGACTCTTTTTATCTGAAAATCTTTTAGTTTATTTTCGGCTGCCAGAAGCCGAACCATATCTTTTCCCGTTTGCCCAAACACATTGATTGGTGGGACTTTCTCTTTTTTTTCATTAATGTTAACGGACGGACCAGCAGACGGACCAGCAGACAAACCTTTTGATTTTGTCTCCCGGTTTTTAACTCTAAGATATTCAATGAAATCACTATCTAATTTTGACGTTTTACCTGTATCCTCTTCATCGTCCATTGTTTCTTCCAGACCAGCTAGCGCTGCATAATAATTCTTGCTTTCGTTTGCGCTTCCTGCGCTGAGGACATCCTCTTGATGAGCTTCCTGTGGCTTCTTAATTTTCTTTTCTTCGGTTTTTGGGTTTGTTTGTCGGCCTTTCTTGCTTTCGTTATCCTTGTTGAACGTTAACGTTCCAACAAGTGCTTCCAAAGATTTAACTCGCAGCTTGAGTTCTTCATTTTCTTTTTCGATTTTTTCAGCTCTATCTTTTTCGTGGATAAGCTGTTCGATTTCCGTAACCGATAGGATTGTCGGTTTTTCTGCTTTATTCTCGTGACTTCTTTTTAGTTTTTTTTCGCCCATCATCATTGGCAGTGGGCATGATCCTGATTGATGGCTGAAGCCATCGGGCTCCTCCATCTCGTCGCTTTCGCAGCGAGACTGGAGGGAATGTTCTCAGACCGGGACTTCCCTTGAACGTATTTCCACTTTTGATATTTCTTCAGGAAATGAATTTCAGGTATTCGATAAATGCTCGAATAATATCGACGGTGATAGTTTTCCCAATAAAATCAAAATTTGCTTTTGACTGGGTCGTAAAAAAATATTGGAATTGTTTGAAACTGACTTTTGCAAAAAAATAATTAATTTTTAAAATTAATGACAGGAGCGATTAAAAACACGTCTACACGCTACGAGTGCTAGACGAAGAATTATCAAAATCTCACTGCCTAAGCGTGAAACCTTATCTCTAACCTAATATAATAAACATAACATATACCTAACCTATACCCAATTTTTAACAAAAATCAACAACACTAATGGTAACAATAATGAGCTGAAACTCAAAAACTAAATAACGAAAAAGACCAAAACTGAAAATAAACACGAATAATTTAGACATTGTCATTCCACCACCAATACCTAGATTGCCCCGTCTCAACTCGATCAGCTTCAACGAATCTAGCAAATGAGTATCTCCATTGGAACTGTTGGTCTCGTGAACTCAAATTCGGAGGATATTTTATCTTCTTATCGGTGGCCCGTCGATATATGTGATATATGACTGGGACGCCGTCAGAATCAAAAACATATCGATTCATGTCCAAATACACGAATGCTTCTGGAGGAATGAAGCCAGTAGCGAGGCAAGTCGCTATATACCCGTCTGTAGGGTGGAACGGCTGTGAAATCCAAGGGATTTCACTCACAGTCACAGATCTTGCGATATGATTCCGAAGAAATTTCAATATCAAGATATCGACTCTTGTTACTTCAGCAGTTTGATAAATTCTTCTATTCGATATATAATGTTTCCAATCCGTCTCAGGCTTTCTGTACAAACCAGTACATGCACGAAGACATTTCCTTTCGAAAACTCTTAATTTTTCCATAGTACTAGCACTCTGGTTGTACCAGATCTGACATCCATATGTCGAAACTGGTTTAACCAGAGTCTTGTAACTGATAATTTTGACCTTTTGATCAATGTATCTGGAATGAAAGAGCTTTCGAAGGGCCATGACTACTTTTAGTGCCTTACTGAGCATGATTTTCACATGTTCAGTATAGTACAGATACTGATCGAGATAAACACCGAGGTATCGAACACAGGATTTATGTGGAACCCGTTCAAGACTACCCTCACCAGCCATGATGTGGAAATCTTTCCAATTACGTTTCAGGTCTTGACTGACCCCTGCAGCGTTGTCCGAAACAAGATTGTTTCACACTTTTGCACATTTATTTTCATTCGCCAATTGTCAGTGTACAGCTGTGCATCATTGAACATTTTTTGGAGATTGCTCTGAACTATTGTAGCTTTTCGGTCTGCCGTATAGATGATCAGATCATTAGCAAACGCTACCAATGATCGCGTTGGTAAGACGTTAAAATCAAAGCCGTTCAATAGCTTGCGAATGAAGATTGAGAAGAGCAGAGGCGCAGTAACTGTTCCCTGCTGTAGACCATTCAAGACCTTGAACTCGCGCATTGTTGTCAGATTTCCATCAGTTACAACAAACGATTTCCCGTATAACATATTGCACATCATGGCGACAAGGTGTCTGGGGAACTTGTCCTGAAGGAGTTTAAAAATTAGTCCATCTAACCATACCGCATCAAAGGCTTTCTCCATATCAATGAGACATGCTCCAACACATTGTCTATCATTAGTTTCCAACAGATGTCTGAAGTTATTGTCGTTATTGCATGTGTGGTCGAATGCCTGGCACGAAAACCAAATTGGCAACTCGGCATCAACTTTAATGCTCTGTTGAGTATCACTTCAAACACCTTGCTGATGTTAGGCAGCAAGCTGATTGGGCGATAGCTTTTGGGGTATGAAGATTCTTTTCCTTTCTTCAAGATCGGAAATACATTAGCCTTTTTCCACTCATTTGGGAAATATGAATTGCTCAACATGTTGTTGAACAATATGCAATAGTTCCTAATAGCAACCTCAGGCAAATGTCGGAGAACTACATTTGGAATACCATCAGTACCACATAATTTCTTGTTGTTTATCTTGCGAAATATGAAACACAAGTCTTCATAGCTGACAAAATAATCAATAAGATTCAAGCTCGGTATGAGGTCAGATGTTAATGTTTCATTGAAATGAAGAATTGATTGGCCGTTCAGGCTTGATTTGAGGTCGGAAACTTTTGCTTCAACGACCTCTGAAAAAATTTCGTTCCCTCTCTCAGGGTTTGGTAGATGAACCAATTCAAAATGTGTTCCAATCAGGGCAAGTTTATCCAATCCTTCACAAATAATCCTGTTTCCATTTCTATCCGGAGTCGTACTATCAATTTCAATACCAGCCCTATCGAGAAGATTTATCTCATCACTAGTGACTTCAAGATTCGATACCTTCACTCGAGACTTCTTGCGGAATATGCTATTCACTTTCGCGAACACGCCGTCTGGGTCCTGTGGGCTAATACCCCTCAATTTTTCCGCCCATTGATTGCTGACCTCACTCCTGAAGTATGACCGGATTAAGTTCCGGACATTCTTCAGATGTAATTTCAACAAAGACAACGAGGGATGGTTGTAGTCCAAAAATCGTCGATAAATATTGTTGACGCGTGTGAGAAGGAGGCTTTTCAATCTTTTCAACTTTTCAACCTTTCAAACACCAACCATCGTGTTTCATATCCTTCCCTACAGATGGGTATATTGCGACTTGCCTCGCTACTGGCTTCATTCCTCCAGAAGCATTCGTGTATTTGGACATGAATCGATATGTTTTTGATTCTGACGGCGTCCCAGTCATATATCACATATATCGACGGGCCACCGATAAGAAGATAAAATATCCTCCTAATTTGAGTTCACGAGACCAACAGTTCCAATGGAGGTACTCATTTGCTAGATTCGTTGAGGCTGATCGAGTTGAGACGGGGCAATCTAGGTATTGGTGGCTGAATGACAATGTCTAAATTATTCGTGTGTATTTTCAGTTTTGGTGTTTTTCGTTATTTAGTTTTTGAGTTTCAGCTCATTATTGCTACATTTAGTGTTGTTGTTTATTTTTGTTAAAAATTAGGTATAGGTTAGGTATATGTTATGTTTACTGTATTCCGTTAGAGATAAGATTAAACACTTAGGTTAGGAACATTGTTACAGAATTTTTTAGTATAAGATAAAATTTTTGATTGTATTTCATTAGAAATAAGTTACAACATTTTAGGTGTAGGATCAAAGTTTCACTGTTGTGTCTTGATTATAAATAATTTTAGGATAGTGTTGGTTGATTTTTTCTCCTTTTTCCAATTAAATTTTAAAAATATGTAATAATCGTAATTAATTGAATTTGCTATAGTTTCTTTTTTTTTTGAATAAATGAGTTAATGATAACGTATAAATTTAGAGAGCCATTTTGGCCATTAAGTTTTTGATTGTTATTGTTTGAAGTTTGCTTTATATTCTTTGAAAATTTATAACGATTAGTATTAAATAAAGCGCTTTTGACTTTGACTTTGATCGCATTTCAATCAGAGCCCAGTTTCGACGTATGTATGTCATATCTGGTACAACCAGAGCGCTAGTTCTATGGAAAAATTAAGCATTTTCGAAAGGAAATGACCGTTCATGTACTGGTTTGTACAAAAAGCCTGAGATGAATATAGTGTCTCCGACGAATATAAAAACTTATTAAACTGTTAAAGAGACGAGAGTCTCTCATCGGAATCATATCGCAAGATCTGTAACTTTGAGTGAAAACCCCTGGATTTCACAACAGTTCCACCCTACAAATTCGCTACTGGCTTCGTTCCCCCTGAACTATTCATGTTTTTGGATATGAATTGATGTTTTTGATTCCGACGGCATCTCAATTAAGATCACACATATAGACGGGCCACCGATAAGAAGATAAAATATCCTCCAAATTTGAGTTCATAAGGCCAACAATCCCAATGGAGATACGCATTTAATATAGGTATTGGTGGCTGAGTGATATTTTGTAAATTATTCCT
This sequence comes from Odontomyia ornata, assembly GCA_963969285.1. Taxonomy (NCBI): domain Eukaryota; kingdom Metazoa; phylum Arthropoda; class Insecta; order Diptera; family Stratiomyidae; genus Odontomyia; species Odontomyia ornata. The sequence continues at coordinate 382,022,973 of OZ017738.1, forward strand.
GTTAATTTTCTGATCTTGTATTTTCTCTTTATTATTCGACCATTGGCTTAGTGAAATTCGCAAATTTATTTAGGATTTTAAGTACCAACTACTATTCTATGCATTTGAAATGTTGCAGCTGGAATCCTGTAGAGAGGTAAAAACTAAAGCATTATCTCACGTAAATTAATCTGTTTAGTTTGAGCCGCCAACTTCGTGATATACAAGACTCTTTGTATGCAAATTACAACTGTAGCTCAAAACACGGTCACAAGCCCTAAAATCAAAACTTTATTCCTAAAAGCATTCCAACATATGTAGAATGACCATCATGATCACTTGACGGACTAAATTTAAAAATTGAATAAATTGACTTTAACTGACTAAATTTACAAACAGTACAACTTATAAAGTTCATCAAACATTTTTCTAGGCTTTCCAGTCATAAACCAAATCGCTTCTTCAACAATCGTTTTGTAATCAAAATGAAGTGGTTCAAATCCTTTTTTCTTGCGTATAACGACTATATCTAATAGCATTGCAGCAAACTGTGCGCGGTGCAAGGGTTGAACATAAGGATTTTGGGTAACTTCTAGCAAATCAACAGCCAGTTTAATCATGAAACTATTGATTGTATCATTATCAAGAACTTTTGCATTCGTCGACTCGAGATATTTCCGTAAAACCTTTTCAGCTACATGCTTAAAAAAGTGACAACACATGTTTCCAAAACGTTTCCTCAATATCGCAAGTATTCCGTAATGATAAACAAATTCTTCAGGGGTATTTGGGGCCTCTCTCATCGCTGAATAAACAAAGTGTTGCAAATCGAATTTTTCTCCACATTTCGAACACAAGCAGCCATCTTTACTGATCAGGCAATGGCCCCCACAAGTGCACGGAGCTCCGCTATATTTTACCTTAATAATTAAGGGATGTTGGAATTGAGCAGCGTTAAAAATATTAAATAGTTATGACTTACGAAAATAGGATCCTCTTCATTTTCACACCGTTTGCAGTCACAGTCAAAATCACCAAAGTATTGTCTCATATGATGCCTTCGTTCACTTTTTTCTATCTTGGCGCTCTCTGACATGTAGTCAAATGTCACTTCCTCACCTCTATCAATGCGCCTTTTACTATACATATTGATTTTCAAATTGCTGACATATGCGTTAGCATTGGCGTCGCATGAATGATTCAAAAAACAAAACCAAGGATAGATTCCGCATTTAGAAAAATCTACCGTCAACGACGAGTACAATCCGGTTGCATGAACATTATTTACTGCAAAAGGTTTTACGAGCGTCATTCTATTGACCGACATGGCATTAAGCATCGATGTTGTGATAAAGCGCAAGTAAAGCCCAATGACTACAATGTGCCACTCGATTTCAGATGGCATGACGGTAAGCCGTTCACGATGTGAGCGTTCGAAGAAATCAGTTTGGTCAGACAGGTAGTAACAGAATAGAAACGCAAATAGACCCTCTCGATTATATGGTCTCAAGTTTTGATAGTTGCTATGTAGACTAATCAATTCGCCATCTTCACCTGTCTGCAATAAAATTGGCCATAATTCTTCGGCCATATGGACGGCAGTACCTTTATTTATATGCTGAAGCTTCCGGAGGATATCGTCAAAGGATGTCAGCAGAAGTCGTAATGCCATGTGTTTCACCCAGTTTTCATCAATTAGTTGAATTTTGTAGCCCCCGCACTCAAAACGGTGGATAGAAGAGTGTTCTTCGCGACATTTTTTTGAACAATAAAAAACACATCGACATTCGTAGCATGGAAATGGAACAATGTCAGGCTCGCAACAGTTTTCACACGTAAAGACGAGTTCATTTTCTTCGTCTGAAAAAAATGCTTGTCGAAATTGAATGTCTTGAGCTCCTGCATGTACTACTAAATTCTCTTCCAGAACTTGTTCCCCGGTTTCTATATTTTGATCAGCAATATAGAACCTTCCGCGAGTAGGGCTCCTTGACCTTGAAAATAAACTTCATGATATATCTGCACAAGTAAACTAGAAATCTATTATATCTACAGTTTGAGTTTGCTGAATTTCGGTCGTTTGAGCCTCGACTGTTCGGCTGGTAGCTGGTTTGAGAAAATATTTTCTTTGAATTTCTCGCGGTATATTTCCACAGAATGAGGAACTTCGATATTGAAATCATGGAAGCTTTTGATACATTGCTGCATTTTATGGTGGTCGTTGAGTTTCCTTGCTATAGCCACTTGCCTTAAAAGGACGGAATGTATAGAAGGATGATTAAATTCAACAGCGCATTCACAATCCTCAAATGCTGCCTGAAAAGAAAAACAAACAAGATGAGTAAGCAGGAGAGTGTTCCTACCAGAAGGTTTTTGTAAACATCCTAGGGTTAGAAGCAAGTTTTCTAAAAGCGTGAATCGATAACTTGAATTAGTCATCCAATGCTTGGATATGAAACGGTTCAAATTTATGCAAAAGATACACCGTTTCTTATAAGCAAAGTTCAGCCGCCATTCTGATCTAGCTTAAATGATTTTTCAGCTCAAACGTGTCCAATCACGAGGGGGGGGGGGGGGGGGCACAAATTTTTGTTACATTTTGGCTTCCAGTGGACCCCCTAATCCATAAAATGATTTTTTTATTTCACATTCTAAAAGTTCTGATCAAGACCTTACCCCACCCGACTACCTTTGATAAATAAAAATTTGTAGGGGCTAATTCGTTATAAGGGGGTACCCCCCTTTAAACATTTTTAAATTTTTGGTAAGACCTAAACTTTTGAGAGACCATCACTTCTGACCTTTTCACCAAGTTTGAGCATTCTAGCTTCGATAGTTCCTGAGGGAATTAGCTATGACGCACGGACGGACGGACAGAATGGACATTAAGAGTGGCCTTTTAGGGTTTTGTACAAAAATACAAACACCTATTGCAACCACGACCATTGTCTGTCTGTCCGTCTGTGTCACAGCACTTTTCTCCGGAACTATAGAAGCTACAGCAATGAAACTTTGTGGAAAGGTCAGAAGTGGTGACTTCTTGAAAGTTCAAGGGTGAGAAAATTTTTCAAAGGGGTTTAAGGGGGGTCTCCCAATATAGAGAGGTGACCCGTCAAATAAATTTTCACCATTCGTTGTCGAGTAGGGTATCATTGGAAAGGTCTTAATGAGATCTTTTCTCGAAATTGCCTTATCAGTACCAAGGGAGGCAGGGGAAGGGGAAATGAACGAGCTTTTCGCGTACCCCGCTCGCGATTGGACACGTTTCATCCAAAAAATCTGAAAAAAATCATGAATGTAAGCCCTTATGAGTAAAATAACAACAAATATATGAGAAGTCGAAATCCACAACTTTTTAATAGGGGTACCGGTGCGGCTTTTTTTTGAAAATTGAAGCTTTGTTGTGAAAAATTACTTTTAGACGATCGGAAATGATTTTTTGAGCAACGCCAAGTGATTTTGCAAGTTTGGGATGGATCTTGGTCGAGCAATGTCTCCAATTTGTGATCTTCAAACTTTTTTGGCTGTCCGGGCCGTTCATCGTCCTCCAAGTCAAAATTGCCACTTTCAAACCATACAAACCACTTCTGGCATGTACGCTCAACTAGATCATGCACACCATACACTTCCACCAAAATACGATGACTTTCGGCAGCCTTTTTCTTCAATGAAGAAGTACTGCCCGCAAAAACACTTTATTCGACACAAAATTCGACATTTTCAGAGTAAAAAAAAAATTATGACACATACTGATTCAGCTTAATGACACATACTGATTCTGAAACTATATGACAGTAGCTTTCCAACACATATTTGGAAAGGTGAATCACTGGAATAAGAATCAAGTTACGCCATCTGTTAGAAAACCGCAATCCATTCCCCGTAACTGTTGCTCCAGCCTCATTTTCTAAAAAGTAAGGTCCAATGACTCCACCGGACCATAAACCGCACCAAATATTCACACGTTGAAGATGAAGACGCTTTTCAACAATATCTCCTTTGCTTGTTGACGAAGCCCCCGAAGTGGGAATGGGCCTCATCACTCAAGATGATTTTTCATGCATTTAAAGGACCCAACCAGCAAAGACACGACGTTGTTGATGATCGCCTGGCTTCTTGTATTAACTGAACATTATAAGCCTAGAGCCCCAAATCTTTATGCAAAATACGGTGTAATGACGTTTGTGGAATGCCTAACTCCAAAGAATGACGAGGAATGGACAAACCTGGTTTTTTTTCAAGACTTTCGGCTCCAGCAGCAATATTTTCGGCTGTTCTTGAGTGACGTGCACGGGTTTATTTTTCACATCACTAAGTTGTCCCAACAGCTCGAATTTTTCCACCAATTGTGTATTGTGGTCCGACAAGGTGCTTCACGACGACCCAAAAATGTTCGAGTTTTACGAACCGTCTCTGCCAAATTTTCACCATTTTTATAGTGAATTTTAATAATTTTACTGCGCTGTTGAAGCGTGTATTGTTCCAATTTTATAAATGGCGTAGTTTTTAATTGTCGAATGTCAAAAAAGACAGCTTCAAAAGTGACATCTACCAAAATAGCTGGCTCTTCAAAATAACACCTCTTATTGGAAAACCCTTTATTATTCGTCGAGGCGAGTTGATTTTTATATGTCTAATTAATAATTCGCAAATTAAATTATTTTAAGTTTGATCTAAGCCCGAGTATTTTCTTTAGTAGAGGGGACAAGTAGATCCTATAAATTGGGGTCTCAACTGAGATGTGGAAAGACAGTGAGCGTAAACAAAGACGAATCGTGCTGAAGGCGAGGAAAACGCGTCGTGCCGCAGAGAAACAAAGGCGGCAAGACGGAAACTCGGGGTTTTCCCCATTAGTAGTAGTATGATTTATCGATTTCATGTTTTCTTGATAATGGTACCCTTAAATTCAATAAAATACACAGATGACTATTTACAAGATTAATCTGGCCTGAAAGTTTCATAAAGATCGAATGGTATTTAACGAAGTTATAGTGATTTAAATTTTCCTGTATTACTATGGAACAATACGCGCTGTATTACTATGGAAACATATGGCTACGGATCCATATGCGCTTTTTATGGACGCAGTCACACCAGCTTTGCTGGGATTTGCATGAAAATTTCAGGAGTGATAGGTATATCTTTGAGAATCCGTTCAGCTGGTGATATCAGTAATCGTAAAACAAAAAAAAGTGGCTGTTTTAAATGCGAAGATTGAATCATTTTGAGTTATTTTTCCCCAACTTCAACGTTTAAGGTGCATGCTTTGAACACTTGATTTAATTTAATGAATGACTGAAGATGAGTACCTACAAATAATACCCATGGATGAAGCAAGCTGAGGAGGCAGGAGAGAGTTCCTAGCAAAAGGGCTTTGTAACCATTCTAGGATTTGAAAAAATTGGGCATGAGTCCATGATTACAGTACAGAGGAGTGGGCCCTGAAAAAAATAATCATCAAAGGTAGCTGATATGAATATCAAATGAAAGTTCTTTGTGGGAGCTATTGAAAACAGTTCTTAAACTGAATTTTTGCTTCAGTGGGGCCCGGGGGGGGAATACACGAAAAATGTGTTTCCCCCGTCACGAATGAAGAACACCTGTGATCTCAAAAAATGTGAAAAATTATCAAGGGATATACTTATGACTATAACAATAACAAATACCTCAGAAGTCAAAATTCGTTAAACTTTGCTAATAATAGTATGATCTTCGAATTTCATATTTTCTCCAATAAAATCATTTTTGATATGTTTCTTTATTTTATTCGTTGCTGCTGACTTCATTTGGTAAGTTGAGTACAAAACCCTTCTGACATGAGCGTAGGTCTGTCTACCCAACTTGTTTGTGTTTAAACTGGTTGCATCCATTGTGGTAGGTCAGCGAATAGATGGTTTCACTGTTCAACAAAACAAATTCTAAAATCAACGAGCTTTGAGGATAAATGTACATTGCTCGTTACAGAATCAGAATCTCAAGATAGATAGCGCTTTTAGGAAAATTTCTCGAGAGAAATTTACCTGTGACCGCTAGAGGGCCACTAAAACATGAAAAAAACGCACATTTAAGCCACCGCCATTTTGAAATTTGCACATGCATAATCACCAAAATGCCAAAGCTCTTAGATCTAAGTAATTGCTATCTTGAAACCAAGTTTCATATACGTCGAAATAAAATTGCGACTTTTAGAAGCCTTTGAAGTTTTGGGCTTCAACTGACCACCATTTTGTTTTTTGCGACCTGACCTCCAGTTTTTTTACATAATTCTTTAGATACTTACAGTTTTATTCTAACTGCCGAATTTCATTAACATCTGTTTAAAACAACAAAATTTTGTGTTTTTCGACTTTTGAGCGGCCACCATTCCGTATCACCCGTACTGACTTTGGATTTTTCATTGTGAAATTCATCACATACATCAGTGAAGCTGAAATCGGAGCTATGCTTTGGTCAGAACAGAAATCACGATTTTTCGTCTACAATGGCCGCCATTTTGTTTTCACTTGGTCGATAAAGCTGGTTCACAAACTTAACCGAGATATTTACTCAATACACCTTTCCTGAAAAGTTGGTGAAAATAGGAGCAAAATTACAACCTTTAGTGTGGTCACAAATTTTGTTATATCCCATATATATATATATATATATATATATATATATATATATATATATATATATATATATATATATATATATATATATATATATATAAATATGAATATAAATGTATATATATATATATATATATATATATATATATATATATATATATATATATATAAATATAAATGTATATATATACATAAATATATATATACGAGTATATATATATATATATATATATATATATATATATATATATATATATATATATATATATATATATATATCCCCTATATGTAGTCTGTGTAGTTTAGTGGTTAGAGCATGAACGCATAAGCCGATGGTCCCAGGTTCAAATCTCGTTGGGAGCAACGTGACTCAGTTCTGGGGATTTTCGGACAGACTATGAGTGTTCACTCAGTGGTGATATGTACGGATTTAATCAGATCATATCATAGCTGAGCAGGCACACAGGAGCATAGTACTGACCAAACCAACTTCCGAAATAATCAATACGGTCATGAAAATGAGATACTCTATCTCTAAGGGAAGGTCCGAGAGGGGCTGTAGTGCTACAAAGAAGTAAGATATCCCATATATATATATATATATATATATATATATATATATATATATATATATATATATATATATATAAACAAGATTATCGTTGTATTAAAACGGATATGTCCACTTAATTTGAATGTTTCTTTTATAATATCATAAAATCTAGACTTTTGCATGCATCCTAGTATGTTTCATAATACTTACCATTTAAATACACTTGAAACTCAAACAAAATCAATTTATTGCAACACAATAGACCAGAAAAAGTAAAAAAAACCGGGGCACTCCTCGTGTTACGCGATGACATATGCAGGTGCATATTAATGTTTTTAGGTCCGATAATAGTTCGATTTTAAGTTGTGATAAGTTTAATAGTAAGTGCAGTTTTTTAAAATTTTTTGTGCACGAGAATACATGATGACGAACAAAATTAGTGAAATCAGTGCTGAGGAGAGGAAAATTATGCTGAAACTTAAGAGTGAAGGGAAAACTTACCGCGAAATCGGTCAGATAGTAGGCAGATGTCGTTGTGGTCGACCCTCGGTGCTGACTGAACCCGAAAAGAGAAACGTTCAGCAGGCAGTTAAAAAGAATTCGCGAGTATCTGCTTCCCAAATTGTTACAAATTTAAAAGACTCTTTTGGCACGAAGATACCATACGAAAAATACTAAAGAGAGATGGATATCGCTCACGCATAGCATGTGAGAAGCGATACACAAGACATCAACTGTGTACGCCGCCCCAATCCCCAGACCTAAATTCCATTGAGCATGTGTGGGACTTGTTGGAACGCAGGATCCGTCAGCATAGCATAACCTCGAAGGTAATGCTGAAAAACGTCATCCTTACCAGGCAGGACACAGCCAAATTGGTTCACTGCATGCTAAATCGACTTAAGGAGGTCCTTAAGAGAAAAAGTTATCCGAAAAGTTATAAAGCTCTGATATGTAATGAAATATTTGAATATTTCCAATTAATATTGTCATGTACGGATACTTTTTCCGGTTCGTTTAAGTGAAGCTTTGTTGTTTTTATTTTGTAAAATCTAGTTTTTATAGGAGTACCACAGGAAAAATTTATAGAAAGCATAGTTCCATTAATGAATAAATTTTGTTGGTTGAATATTTAAATGTAGCGGCTTTCTTTAGCATGAATTTCCTAATATGTTACGGATACTTTTTCTAGCAAGTATATATATATATATATATATATATATATATATATATATATATATATATATATATATATATATATATATATATATATATATATATAACTATATATATATATATACGAGTATATATATATATATATATATATATATATATATATATATATATATATATATATATATATATATATATACGAGTATATATATATATATATATATATATATATATATATATATGTATATATATATATATATATATATATATATATATATATATATATATATATATAGACCCCGTCATTTGAATAGCCTCACCCCATATTTCAGCAATTTATATTTATACAATATAAAAATACGTACTTATTTGTCATATTTTGATTATTCGTCTATCGTGTATCACAAAATACGCACGAACTTGTACGAGCGTGTCCACGACGCACCGCACGCAAGTTGACGCTTGAGTTATCCGTTCCACATAATGAGCCTCAGTTGACTTCCAAGTGTGCTCGCGTTTCTTTGTTTTTAATTTTCGATGCTAATTCATTGTACTTAAAGTGTTCACTTCATTTCATATAGTTTTTGGAATATTATCATTTTGGGTTGTGGTCGAAAATTAACGGATATTGAAATAGAAAAAATTATTTTTTATTTGGATAAACAATTGTCTTATCATGATATTGCGCATAAAATTGGTCGTAGTGCTAAAGTGATTAATAATTACGTTAAAGATAAGGATGATTATGGAAAAAATTATAAAGGTCGCACAAAATTGGCTACTTCGTTACGTGAACGTCAGCTTATTTTACATGTAGCATCTAATTCTTCCAAGACAGTACGTCAAATAGTAAGCCAGGTAAACACCAGTGCTTCATTATATACAGTGCGACGCATAATAAACACTTCATCATACATCAAACGGAAAAAAATGAAGAAAAAACCCCGTTTGCTCGAGAGTCATGAAAAGGCCCGATTATCGTTTGCTAGAATATAATGTACTGGACTGATCAGTGATATGATGTTGTTTTTACCAACGAAAAAAATTTAATTTAGATGGTCCAGATGGGTATTCGTATTATTTTCATGATTTGAGAGAAGAAGAGAAAATTTTATCACGTCGTCATTCAGAAGGTGGTTCCGTAATGGTCTGGGGTCCAATCTCTTAACATGGTATCATGAGTATTTCTATTATTAAAGGTAAACAAACTTCTAAACTGTACATAAACCTTCTTGAAGAAAAAATAAAAGAGATTCGTAATGATGTTAAAAACAGAAAGTGGATTTTTCAACAAGACAATTTCCCGTCGCATACTTCACATGAAACAAAAAATTAGCTTAATCAAAATAAAGTTCAAGTTTTAGATTGGCCATCGAACTCTCCGGACTTGAATATCATCGAAAATGTTTGGGGCTATCTATCTCGCCAGTTATTTGCCGATGGACGCTATTTTAATAGCAACGCAGATCTTGTACAAGAAATTCATCGAACTTGGAATAATTTGGACCCAAATTACATTCGCTCGTTATATGATTCTATTCCCAATCGAATTTTTGACGTTATTAAAAGCAATGGAAAATATACAAAATATTGAAATTAAATTAGAATATTTTTTTTTCTGAGTTTTATTTTACTGAGGCTATTCAAGTGGCACACCCAATTTGTTACTTCAGAGTGCAATTTATATTATTTATTATTACTTGTCTAGTTTATGCAGTAAGCTTGTAACAGTAAACGAGTATACTTTATTTATAAAATTAACTGGATTTACAACAAGCTTTGGGAGTGAGGCTTGTCAAGTGACGTGGTCTATATATATATATATATATATATATATATATATATATATATATATATATAAATATATATATATATATATATATATATATATATATATATATCCCATATATATATATATATATGTATATATCCCATATATATATATATGTATATATCCCATATATATATATATATATATATATATATATATATATATATATATATATATATATATATATATATATATATATATACATATATATATATATATATATATATATATATATATATATATATACATATACATATATATATATATATATATATATATATATATATATATATATATATATATATATACACATATACATATATATATATATATATATATATATATATATATATATATATATATATATACATATATACATATATATATATATATATATATATATATATATATATATATGTTATATATATATATATATATATGTTATATATATATATATATATATATATATATATATATATATATATATATATATATATATATATATATATATCCGGTGTCCAACTTGATAACCGGATTTTTTTTTAAAGAAGTTTGATGCTTTATTGTAGAAAAATCTTATAATATATTTTATTGGAAGTATTGTCCATCGGAAGCTACAACATTTTCCCATCTTTCAGGCAATTTATGAATTCGATTCCAAAAAATTGCCAAAAACGAATCTATCCAATTTCGGATGCCTTGCTCTGAAGTGAAGCGTATTCCGGTGAGGGCGTTTTGCATCGAGGGAATAAATGAAAGTCAGACGGAGCAAGGGCCGGACTATAAGGCGGGTGGGCCAAAACTTCCCATCCACTTTTTTCCAAATAGTTTTTCACGGGTCTTGCAACATGCGGCCGAGCGTTGTCATGATGAAAAATTATAGCCTCATGTCTGGTCGCATATTCCGGGCATTTTTCGATGATGGCACGCTTCAAATTTATTAATTGTGTTCGTTAGAAGTCACCTGTTATTGTCTGGCCCAATTTCAACAACTCATAATATAATGGCCCCTTCTGATCCCACCAAATACACAGCATAACCTTGGCGCCATGGATATTTGGCTTCGCCGTTGACTTGGCTGGTTGGCTTCACGTATGACTTTTTGCGCATGGGATTGTCATGATGGATCCATTTTTTATCCCCAGTCACGTACCGAGGCAAAAATGATTTTTCCTAAAGCATCGTCGCCATAAACTTCTACAAGCAAACGATGACTTTTCGCAGCAGTTTTCTTTGCAAAAAATGACCCAACAGAACCTCCCGCAAATACTGTGTTTTTCTCCGGTTTTCGAAGTTATTCATCGGGAAAAATAATAATGATGCACACAAGATAAAATTGTTTTGTTGACTGATTTTGATAGCTATCAAATGTACCCTAAAAATGACCTATATATAAAGTTCGAGCTTTCACGATATTTGTTAGTACGGAAACCTAGCGTCAAATTTCGGTTATTGAGTTGTACACCCAATATATACAAGGTGCGTACAGTATTTGAGGACATGCATAAATATGACTATAACTTCGCCTTATTCGTAGAGTTATCCACGAAGAACTTCGGTATGTCTTACGTGATGCGCAGAAGACAGTTCATGTCGAAACGAACACAGGAACAGACAGCTCGCCAATCAAAACATCTTTTAAACAAAATCAAACACCCTGAGGCGCCCAAAAAGTTATGGTTTTTTTCCAACGGAAAAAATTTTGACCAAGAAATGACAGATGGCTATGTTCAAATCTTACGGAGTTGTTATGCACACAAAATTTCCAGCCACTGTTATGGTTTTAGGTGTTGTCAGCAACGAAGAACATATTATGCCACCACACTTTTTTACTCAAGGACTTCGAGTGAACTCTGCTACATACATCGAGGCTTTGGAAACGGTACTGAAATCCTTGGTAGACAATGTAAGCGGAGGCAGACCATAGATTTTTCAACAATACTCTGCTCCTTCACTTAAAGCGATGGCGACACAAGATTGGATCGCCGAAAATTTTCATGACCACAAAACACCGAACCTTATGGAATTGGATCCTGGAATGATAGATCACTGAGCTGACCTGAAGCTATTAAGAACATTTTTCAACAGGCCAGTCAAAATCAATTAAAAATACTTGCAATGCAGGAAATGGAATAGACTGGAATTGATATTCAAGACGTGAGATTGCACCAACTATTCAAAATAGGGAAGCCTACTGGAAAACGATAATTCGGAGTGGCCCTCGTTGTGGATGGGGAGTTCAAATCACACGTTATTGATTCTGAGGTAGCTTATGAACGGTTGTATGCGATATGTCTGCAAGCTAAATTCTTCAGGATCTGGCTGATAAACGCACGCGGCCCGCTCGACGAAAAGGATGAAGAAACTAAGGAAACTTTCTGCAATCACTTGGAAAGACTAATCGACTCATTGCCTACAAACAACAACAAAATAATTCTGGGTAATTTTAACGCTAAAGTTGGCAATGAGATATTATATCCGGGAATGACTAGAGGGTATAGACTCTACGATGAAACAAATAACTACCGCCAATGCCTGATTGACTTTGAATGTAGTGGAAATCTAATCATACGTTTGACTTACTTCTCTCATCGACACACATAAAATGAACTGGGGATCACCAGATGGCAACTTACATAACCAGATCGACCATGTTCTGATCCAACAACGTAGGGCCTCGAGCATACTTGATGTCCGTATATATCGGGGAGCCAATTCTAGCTCAAATCATTACTTGATCAAATTAACCTACCAACTTCGTATATCAAAGGCATATTCGGCAAGGCTAGCGTGGTACAAAAATTTGACATCGAAAAGCTCCAAACAGCGTCTGTGGCAAAAAAAAATATTCACGGAGCCCTTCGACGACAACCAGCTGGTTTCCATCTTATCAGACGCATTGCTGAAAACAAGCAACGAGCTCCGGGTGGAAGTAAGGCCATGGCAGAAAAATCGGACATCAAGCCAGGCACAAAAAAAATGATTGGTTCGATGTTCGAGACAAAAAGAATCAGGTGGGCAAAAAATACTTAGGCATGAAAACGAGGAAAAAGAGAGAAAACTATGAAAATCTCAGAAGAGTAACGAATAAGATAATTAGAATAAGAAGAGAAAATACTATGACCACCAATTGAGAACTATCGATGTAAATCTAGCGAGCAACTACACAAGAGAAGCATACAAAGTAGTGAAAAGCCTGAAATGAGATCATCAGCCCAAGACCATGACCTGTCGGAATGATATCGGCATTATTATCGCCGATGAGACCAGGATTAAGGAAAAATGGGCATCATATTTCAAGAATCTCAATTCTCCGCATACGTCCAGAATATCGGAGCTTATAGATGATACCGGGAGCTTCTATTGGCCCAATATATTCTGCATAACGTTTTTTCTACTATGAAAGACCAAAATGATAATAAAACGCCGGGCAGTGATGAGATTCCAGTGGAACTCATCAAATATGGTGGCAGCAGTGTTCAGAAAGCTATTCACAAAGTGATCCAGTATATTTGACAACAAGAATATACATATGCCAAACAAGTGAAGCAAATCAATTATATTCTCTATCCACAGTCCGTCTTACCGAAATGACAATGACGTCGACGACATCCCAAGTCTGCATCAATAACCAACTAACCAATGCCATTGACACTAGTATCGGACTAAAGCACGGAGATGGGCTGGCCCCATTGCTATTCAACTTGGCTCTGGAGTACGTCATAGGAAAGCTACCTGTCGATGCACCAAGTACATTACTATACATGTCAAGTCAAGAAGTAGCCTATGCGGATGACATCAACATTTTGCCAAGGTCATTAAGAACTGCCAGAGAACTCTTCTTGAAACTCGACAGCGAAGCAAAACTAGTAGGGCTACAAATCAATGAAAAAAAAAACAACGTAGTCAAGGAAAAATACCTCAAGTAGACAAAATATCACACTTGAAGAATACAGCATCGAAAATGTGCGCGTATTCGTGTATTTAGGCGCCAAAATAACGAGAACTAGTAATAAAAGCGATGGAATATGCCGAAGAATACAGCTACAGAATATATATTATTCAGTTTTGATGATCTCGAAGACTAGCTGCATACACAGAAAAACAAAGCTCCAAGTATACAAATCTGTGACAAGACCTGTGTTATGCGATGGGTGTGAAACATGGACCCTAACCCAAGCATCCGCACTATATTGAACACCTTTGAGCAACTGGTCCTAAGGTGAATAATAGGAGAGAAGCTACATGGGGACCAATGGCAAATTCGATGCAACCATCAGCTGTATGAAATTTTTGACGAGCCGGAGGTCTCAACGATTGTAAGACTGCGGAAGTTGCGATGGGCTGGCCACGTGAATTGCATGAACGAACAACGGATACCCAAAAAGTTATTCATTAAGAGAACTGAAAGGAGGAGATCAGTGGGGAACCAATTAAACGCTGGTCTGACTCGGTTGACGAAGACAGTTCATCGCTGCTTGGATTGCGAAATTCGAGACACTGTTAGTGGAGCGAGACAGCAACTTTTAGCTTTAAGAAAACATATAATATACTAGTATACATTGTTTTCAATGAAAAATATAACTTCTTCGATAATCCTCTATTGTACGAGTATCTGCCATATTCTCATGTCCAAACGAGATGCGTTGTTGGAGGCTTTCGAAAGCTCAAAGAATTTTTTCTTCGTTAGAGTTGAATGTAACTTTATAATAATTACAATATATATAATTATATATAATTTATAACATTGTAAAAGCTTCCCTCCTTCATACTAACATCTTATTCATTTGATTTTATTTTCAAAATAATTAATTAGAAATATTTATAAATAGCTTTTTTAAAAGATTTCTACAAACTTTATGTGTTTCAAGGCGTTTTAATTGCAGCGGAGAATTTTACTAGCAGTGTCATAACGTTCTCTGGGATAAGTAAATTAAATTATTCGAATACTTAAAATGAATGGAATCATTGATTATTCATAAAATGATTAATTTCATAAAGCAACAATCAAACAAAATTATAAACTTAGTCTTATACTGTTACGTTTCATTGACAAAGCCGATTATATTATATAAATTTTTAACGAGCATGACTAACGCACCTCCTCGGGAGCTGCCACAGCCAATTATATTCTGGATATTTTAGTTGATTTCTATGGAGAACGGAATAAAATCATACAACACCCATACAGAGCATGGCATTAGTTTCAACATAACGCAGATAATCTAAATATATTTTAAGAAACCAGGGTAGCAACAATCTTTTTAATGACCTGTGATGTGACTATCAATTACGCTTACGGCATGGTTATCAAAAAATTATAGGAATCATTCATAACAATTTTGGCGAGCATGACTGGCATATCTTCCTAAGAACTTCTTCAACCAACCACACACGCGGCAGTTTGACCATTGATTTAGATGTATGGTATAATCAAATCTTTTCTAATGCGCAAAGAACAAACATTGGAGCAATTTATTGGCAACTTAACAATTTTGTACGTTACCTGTGGTTTTTTTCTCCAATTAAACATTTTATTGCATTTCTTTGTATTTTCTTCTGCTTTCAATAGCCACAAAAATATAAACTAGATCTCTTGTTAGCAATACTCCAGTGTGGCGTGAATCAACGAGTTCCATTTATATACAATCAAAGTAAAACGTGGTCAGCGGCTGCTCCTTGACGTTTGAAAAACGCGTCACCCCCTTCGAAAAATTCAATTCGCATCGAAATGCTATTTCTGGTCCAAACTCTTAAAATATACGACTCCATTTTTAAGGGTTTTATAAAAAGATGTTGACCATACCCTTGTTACGGAAGCCGCAGTCCAAATTTTAATCGTTCCGTGTTCTGTCGTTCCTCTCTGTGTACTGTAAATGACAACATACATATACGAAAAGGGGCGAATTGTAATCAAAGCATCTGCGGGCGCGGCATCGTATCATGGATCAGCTGAAGTGGGTGTGTATCCATACTCGAATTAAGTATCAAACATATACAAACAAGACTTCGCAATCGAAAGTACCGCCCAGTGGAACAAATTGGTTACACGCATTAGCTGAGGCAAATCAAGCGGAAGCTTGAGCTTTGTTGTTGCACCAGTCACAGAGAGATGGCATAAAGTTGTTGAGCTTTGATCTTTTAACTGTTAAATTGTCTTCAATATTTTAGTTGGTAAGCAATTAAGTCAGCATAGTTAAAGTATAAAAGAAAATTATAGAAGCAAGAAAATCGAGAAGTATTTCTCCATTCGCTGGCTCAAGGCATGCGCCCGAGCTTACTCTTTCCCAAGGTACTTAGCCCGGGATAAGTGAATTAGGAATACGTTCAACTGCATACTCAAGGCATCCGCCCGAGTATAAGCGCCCCAAGGCATTTATGCCCGGGGCCTGCAGTTGAACTAATAATTGATTGATTTATTAATCTGACTGCATACTAAAGGCGTTTGCCCGAGTATTAGCGTCCCAAGGCTTTGTGCCCGGGGCTAGCAGTTGGATTATTAATCAATCGGTTCGTAAATATAACTGCGTGCTCAAGGCGTCAGTCCGAGCAACAGTTAAAGCTTTAATAAATAAATTGGTTTTCCGAATTTCCTTTTCTCTCTGAATAACTAGCAAAAATAATTCAAGTAAACGTAAATAGAGTAAATTAACTGTTTCATTAATATTCTTAATATATAGTATACTTATGTAGGCATACGTCCGCAATATCTTGTCCTATTATAAATTAACTAGCTTCGAAGAATTCATTGTAATTGTAAACCGAAAAAAGAAGGAAATAAAAACTTAATTCACTAAACAAACGAACACCCTTTTACTGATCTAGCTGACAAGAATGCAGTAGCAAGTAAGTATCACACAGGAATATCTTTCTCTCCCCAGGAGCCATGATGTATATATAGGATACACATCGTATCAAGCTCCCAGCGCATGCCAGTATACATAGGGTGTACTGGTATTGCAACGCCCTATTGAAATCGTTTCCTCTCCGTCCGTCCGTTAATGTGTCACAGCGGGGTTTCTCAGGAACTAGAGAAGGTACGGATATCAAGTCATGTGAACAACTGAAAAGTTTCTGGTTTAAAAAAAGCTCCGTAGAATTTCTAAAAATTTTCAGGGTCCTGTGCATTTAAGTAAATGACCCCTAAAAATTGTGTCCTAATTGAAGATAGTAGAGTAGGGGATCATATGAAGGATTTTAAATTGGAATATTGATAACGGTTTGAGCAGATGAAGTGAAAGAACACAAAAATATTGTGTCCCCCTAAACACCTGTGGATCGAACAATCCGAAAAAAAATCAAGGCTGATCTTTTTTTGTCGTCAATAATGTTTGCTCGACAGACAAAAATAGATGCCAGTGCCAGAACTGTTCGTCGCATTCTCCAAAAAGACGGTGTCATGCAACAAAAACATGCCTATCAGATGGCGATTCTAGCAAGACAACGACATAAAACATTCATTAAAAGCCACTATACAGTGATTGAAAAATAGTAAAATTAACGTTCTGAGCTGGCCATCGTAGCCACCCAACTTGAACCCGATTATGAAATTGTGGAATGACCTCAAAAGTAAAGCTTTAAAGTCCCGGTCATATTATGGGAAAGTGTGTAGGAAACCTGAAAGGCTCCGCTTTTTAGGGTTTTGTAAAATAATTTTACAAAACCCTTCTAAAATCGCGTCCTGTCTGTCCGTCTGTCTGTCTGTCCGTGTGCCACAGCAGTTTTTCTCGGGAACTACTTAAGCTAGACGCATCAAATTTTGTATGTAGGTGTAAAGTGGTGGTCTCTTCAAAGTTCAACTAAAAAAAAATTTTATAAGGTATTTAAGGGGGGTCTCCCCATGTAGGGGAGTGACCCCACGAAAAAAAAATTTCATTGAAGGTAACCAATATGGGTATCAAATGAAAGGTCTTGATAAGAACTTTTCAAAACAGGTCTTAGTTTGGCATAGTTTGCTTCGAGGAGCGCACAGGGAGGGGAAATACACGAAAAATTTGTGTCCCCCCCCCCCCCCCCCCCTCGCGATTGGACACCTGTGATCCGGATTTGTGGGAGAACAAAAATTGGCTTTTGCACCACGATAACGCCCCTGCTCACACATCGTTGCTTGTGCGCGACTTTTTGGCCAAAAACAACACACTAATGATGCCGCAGCCACCGTATTCCCCAGATCTGGCCCTCTGTGACTTTTTCTTGTTTCCTAATCTGAAGAGGCCCATGAAAGGACGCCGTTACGCTACGCTTGACGAGATAAAGACGGCATCGAAGGAGGAGCTGAACAAGATTGGAAAAACCGTTGGCACAAGTGCATAATATCTCATGGGGACTACTTTGAAGGGGACAAAATAGATATTCATGAATAAATAAATAATTTTTGAAAAAAAAAAAAAATTCGCGATATTTTTTGAACACACCTTGTATGTGGAAATGAATGAATTTATAGGTGTAAGTTAAGCAGGTAGTTTTTATCTTTTGGATTGTAGGGTGTCCATTTGTTCTGTTTTGTTTCGCTTTCGTTTTCGTCGAGGGGTGTGGAGCTAGCACCGTGAAAATTACGTCAGACTTTTTAAAAAGTTGTTCCTCGATAATTTTTCCGTCTGTCTTTCTATGCTTATATATTTCAAGTCTTTCTAGGAGGTCAAGTCTCGGTCTTTTGCGTTGCTTGTTTAACAATGTCAGAGTTTGTCATAGCGTCAGGCTTGCGTGTGCGGGTGCGTCACATGGTGACTCAGCCTTGTTGCAAGGAATCTTTGTACCTCGTCGTTAGTCTCCGTGTTGTCTTTGCATGTCAGTTTATCTATGTCGCTGTTCCATACATCAATGTATCACTGTTAGCTTTGAATGCTGTTTGAAATTTGTATTTCTTAAGGAAATCTTATAGTTCATATTTCTCTTTGCTGAAGTTTGTTAACAAAATCCACTGTTGATCGTCCTTGGGCATTCCAATAAGTTGTCGTTCCTGTTTTGATTTATGAGTTAAGTTTGTCAATGTCATGTTGTTTTTATCTGTTATCACTAGTTATTCTGTAAACATTATTAAGTTTTATTAATGGTTCCCTGTGTATTTTGTTGTCTAATTGTGTTTGTCCCCATAACACGGACAAGGCAATATAGTCGAGTTGTACATTTGTTTCTTCTTCGATAGGGAAATTTTTATTTTTGTGTGCTTTCATTCAGATAAGTAAGGTGTTCCTTTACATAATCTACGTATATATAATATGTTTATATACATATATATATATATATATATATATATATATATATATATATATATATATATATACCTATATATATGTATACATATATATATATATATATATATATATATATTTTTATTTATATTAATATATATATATATACATATACATATACATATACATATACATATATATATATATATATATATATATATATATATATATATATATATATACATATATATATATATATATATATATATATATATATATATATATATATATGTATATATATATATATTTATATATATACATATATAAATATATACATATATATATATATATATATATATATATATATATATATATATATATATATATATATATATATATACATATATACATATATACAATATATATATATATATATATATATATATATATATATATACATATATACATATATACATACATATATATATATATATATATATATATATATATATATATATACATATATACATATATACATATATATATATATATATATATATATATATATATATATATATGTGTATGTATATATATATATATATATATATATATATATATATATATATATATATATATATATATATACATATATATATATATATATATATATACGTGTATATATATATATATATATATATAGACATATATAGTATATATATAAATTTATTTATTTATTTATATATGTAGGAAACTAGCGACAAAGCAATCGTACAGTAGGGTTGAAAGTCAAGATTTACAGGGTTTTCCAATAAGAGGTGTTATTTTGATATTAATAGAAAAATGCCTTTTTTTAACATAAATGATTAAATTTTTATTTCATTATAAAGAAAAAGGTATGCCGTTAATAGTAAAAAATAACACCAGGCAAATCACCACCACGACCACGCTTACAGGACCATATCCTTTTCATAAAATTTTCCATAACCAAAACGCAAAGTGGCTGCCCTATGTCCTCGATAGCCTCACGAATTCCATCTTTGTGGTCTTCAATTGAAGCTGGGCTGTTGGCGTAGACCTTCTCTTTCGCGTGGCCCCAAAGGAAGAAGTCGCAAGGTGTTAAATCACAAGATCTTGTTGGCCAATTTTGATCACTTCTTCGAGAGATAACACGGTCCGGAAACGTTTCCCGTATAAGATCAATGGTTTCGTTGCTTGTGTGGCACGAAGCGTCGTTTTGTTGAAAATAAACGTCCAAACCAATACCATCCAATTTCAGCCGTAAAAAATCATTAATCATCTTTCGATAGCGGAATCCATTCACCGTAACTGTTGCTCCAGCCTTATTTTCGAAAAAGTAAGGTCCAATGACTCCGCCGGACTATAAACTGCACCAAACAGTCACACGTTGAGGATAGAGAGGCTTTTCAACAATAACTCTTTTAATTGTTGACGAAGTCAACGAGGTGGAAATGGTCCTTATCAGTTAAGATGATTTTTCGACTCATTTTCATGCATTTCAAGGACCCAACCAGCAAAGACACGACGTTGATGATGATCGACTGGCTTGAGTTCTTGTGTTACCTGAACTTTATAAGCCTTGAGACCCCAATTTTTATGCAAAATACGATGTAATGACATTTGTGGAATGCCTCATTCCAAAGAACGACGAGGCATGGACAAACCGGAGTTTTCTTGAACACTTTCGGGAACAGCAGCAATATTCTTGGCTGCTCTTGAGTGACGTGCACGGGTTTTATTTTTCACATCACTAAGTTGTCCTAACACTCGAATTTTTCCACCAATTTCTGTATTGCGGTCCAACGTGCATGGATTTTATTTTTCACATCACTAAGTTGTCCCAACAGCTCAAATTTTTCCACCAGTTTCTGTATTGCGGTCTGACAAGGTGCTTCACGACGACCCAAAGATTTTCCGAGTTTTACAACCCGTCTCTGCCAAATTTCCAACATTTTCGTAGTGAATTTTAATAACTTGAATGCGTTGTTGAAGCATGTGTTGTCCCATTTTTATTAATGGCCTAGTTTTTACTTGTCAAATATCAGGAAATAACAGCTCGAAAGTGACATCTACCGAAACTGCGGGCTATTCAAAACTATACCTCTTATCGAAAATCCCTTTATTATTCGTCGAGGCAAGTTGACTTTTATATGTCTAATTAATAATTCGCAAATTAAATCATTTTGAGCTTAATCAAAGCCCGAGTATTTTCTTTAGTCGAGGGGACAAGCTGATCCTTTAAATTGGGGGCTCAACTGGGATGTGGAAAGACAGTGAGCGTAAACTAAGACGAATCGTGCTGAAGACGAGGAAATCGCTTCGCGTCACAGAGAAACAAAGGCGTCAAGACGGAAACTCAGAGTTTTCGCCAGAAGATGATGTAGTGTTCGATTTAACGGCGAGTGTTGTAACACGTGGTGTATAACCTCACGTTTGCGCACCTAAAAGACATATTGAAAGATAAATGGCTGTTTGTTGGGAAATAAAGCCAAGCTCATAGACAGACTCATAACTGCCAATCCAAGTAGGGAATGGATAGCTGAATTAGGCAATTCGAACGACGGGAAAATAGTGAAACCGTGAAAATAGAGGAGGGTCCGAGGGGTTTAACGAGTCCATTGTCTCACGATCGTAAAATTGAGTTATAAAGGCACGAGAAAGAGTTGACCGAGAGGGAACTCGCTGTAGCTCGTCACGAAATCGAATTGTTGTGTGGATTGCAGAATCGAAACAACGAGGTGATTGTAAACGACGGTCACGGTCATGTTGTCGATAATATAGGAACCTCGACTGAACAATAACCAGTTCAAGCATAACATAAACATAAACATGATGATGCTGGCGGAGGTTTTCAGTGTCTTCTCCGGTGACATCAGAAAAACAGGTTATATTTTTGCATATAAACTTAGCAGCTTGACAATGAAAATTCTTATTGGTACGCGACTCTAGGGAAAAGCCATGGAATGGTTTCATGCGAGACCCGAATATATCGCACTAGACCCTAGAAGTCTTCTGAGTAAATTGAATAGAATGTTCCATCATTGCCCGAATAATATTGTGATGCGTCGAATATTCCAAGAGCGGGCATGGAAGAAAACCGAAACTTTTCATGTTTATGTGCACGAAAAGATAATTCTTGCAAATCATCTCATCATGGACGATGACGAAGGGCGCGGCTCTATTATCGACGGGATTCTGAATACTCAGTAGCGTAACGTTGCCCGTGTACAAGGATTAAACACGATGCAATCGTTGCTGCGAGGGTTCAAGATTGCCAGAAGCAATCTCCTCCTTCTGATGATAGTAACCCTTGCTCAATGGTTCTTAATGACAACAATCTAACTGATGATGAAATAGATCTCTATTTGACAAAGTTATAGATGCTGATGTTGGAAACGATTGAGAAAGTAGTTCTGAAAATTTAACATCGAACTATATGGAAGGATACGAAGCACCAACTATCGCAAGGTTAAAATGATTGAAAAGTCTTCGTCTCACACGCGTCATCAATATTTATCGGCAATTCTCGGAAAACAACCATACCTCGTTGGCTTTGTTGAAATTATATCTACAGAATATCTGGAACTTAATTTCTTCATACTTCAGGAGTGGGGTCAGCAATCAATGGGTGGAACAAGTGAAGGGTATTAGTCCACAGGACCCAGATGGCGTTTTCACGAAGCGCATAGCATATTCCACAAGAAAGCTCGGATGCACGTATCGAATCTTGAAATCACCAGTGATGCGATAAATCTTCTCGATAGGGCCGGTATCGAAATTGATAGGAAAGCTCCGGTAAAAAGTGGAAACAGGATATATGTGATAGATTGTAGAAACACATTTTGAATTGGTTCCTCTACCAAGCCCTGAGAGAGGGAACCAAATACTTTCAGAGGCCGTTGAAGCAAAAGTTTCCGACCTCAAATCAAGCCTGAGTGGCAAATCACTTCTTCATTTCAATTAAACATTGACATCTGAACTCATACCGGGCGTGAATCTTATTATTTTGTCAGCTATGCAGACTTGTGTTTCGTATTTGGCAAGATCTACAACACGAAATCATGCCGTGTTGACGGTGTTCCAAATATAGTTTCCCGATATTAGCCTGAGGTTGCTATTAGAAATTATTGCATATTGTTCAACAACCTGTTGAGTAATTCATATTTAACAAACAATTGAAAAAAGGCTAATGTATTTCCGATCTTGAAGAGAAGAAAAGAATCTTCGAGCCCCAAAAGCTATCGTCCAATCAGCTTGCTGCAAGGTGGCATCATGGTAGCCATCACGGGTGGGTATCTAATAAGAGTCGTGGTCGAAGAGAATCAGAACACACGTCAAAAGCACCTTCTTCTAACATTTTTCTTCTCTAATAATTTTTGGAAAAATAATTAAACAAGTAACTCAACCATTCAGCAACACACAAATAATTTTCATAAGCATCATATCGGAGCCATCCGAAAACGAGATCGATATCCGCAAGAAACAACAAAAGCTCACTTTAGAGCAAAAACTGATCCTATAGATTTACACTAAATTGATATAAAAAGGGTGAAATGATCAATTTACAGTTTAGCAAAGAT
The DNA here is from genome assembly GCA_963969285.1 of Odontomyia ornata. NCBI lineage: Eukaryota > Metazoa > Arthropoda > Insecta > Diptera > Stratiomyidae > Odontomyia > Odontomyia ornata. The sequence continues at coordinate 382,046,909 of OZ017738.1, forward strand.
CAGTAAGCTGTTCAAACTGATCCTAAACAAAGCATAAAACGCCCACATTGAGAAATATGAGTTGCTGCCCAATTGCCAATTTCGTTTTCGTGCCAGGCGTTCGACCATATATGCGATAATGAAAATAACCTCAGACGGATTCAAGGTCTTGAATGTTCTACAGCAGGGAACAGTTACTGCGCCCCTAATCTTCTCAACATTCATTCGCAAACTATTGAACGGCTGTGATTTTAACGTTTTGCCAGCACGGTGACGATGCTGATGATCTGATAATCCATACGATAGACCGAAAAGCTACAATAGTTCAAGGTGATCTCCAAAAAATGTTTGATGATCTGCAGCTGTACACGAAAAATTGGCAAATGAAAATCAATGCGCAGAAGTGCGAAACAATCTTGTTTTGGGCAACACTGCTGTGGTTCAGTCAAGATCTAAAACGTAATTGGAAGGATTTCCATATTATGGCTGGTGAGGGTAGTTCAGAAAGGGTTTCACATAGGTTCTGTGTACTATACCTCGGTGTTCATTTCGATCAATATCTGTACTATACTGAACATGTCAAAGTCATGCTCATTAAAGTACAAAAAGTATCATAGCCCTTCAACGACTCTTTTATTCCAGATAAATTGATCAAAAGATCAAAATTATCTGTTACAAGACCCTGGTTTGACCAGTTTCGACATATGGATGCCAAATCTGGTACAATGAAAGTGCTCCTAGTATTAAGGAGAGATTAAAAGTTTTCGAAAGGAAGTGTCTTCGCACATGTGCTGGTTTGCGCAGAAATTTTATGATACGGATTGGAAGCATTATGAATCGAATAGAAGAATCTATCAAACTGCTCAAGTGACGAGACTCGATATCTTCATATTGAGGCTTCATCGGAATCATATCATTAGAAATGTTACTCAAACCCTAGGTTTCACTGCCAAGATGGGTATATTGAGATCTGTCCAACTACTGGCTTCATTCCTCCAGAAGCACTAGTGTATTTGAACATGAATCGATATGTTTATGATTCTGACGATGTCCCAATCATAGATAACATATATGGACAGGCTATCGATAAAAAGATAAAATATCCGAAGATGATCATGTACGCGGATGATATTCTAATTCTAGCCAGTCACTCTCTTCTCATTTCCGCCATGGAAATGGTGCAAAGAGAAGTTGACATTATAGCACACTATTTAAAGGATTGGGGGCTCCAAATAAACGCTGCTAAATCGGAAATAATATGCTTCCATAACGCGAGTGGTAAAGGGCACAAGCTAGCTGTGCATCAAAGCAAACTGATAAATGCGGCTTTCGAAGGGGACACTGTGAACGCAAAAGATAACATAAGGTATTTGGGAGTGAGCCTCAACAACAGGTTCAAAATGCACCCACATGCAAGAAAAGCAATAAACAAAGCCAAAGGAGCTGCTGCATTAATCTCACCCCTCCTATCCTCCAAATCCGTCTTCCCAAATGCGAAACTCCTCATGTATAAAACCCGAATTCGCCCCATCATCACAAACCGTCCCCCAATACCTACAGGGGCTAAACCAACTTGAATTTCCATCGGGAAAAAAATAATAACCAAACAAACAATAATTAAGTAAACGACTAAAGAAATAAAGAATAACTTCTGTATATCCTGAAGATCAGGTCGGTAGGAACTGTGCCCCTTCTGAAACGCGAATTTGGATGTAACGCTTGAAGAGAACACACGACCATCCAAAACTACAAAGAAGAGTTACAATGTAATTGGGCTAAGAATAGAATAAGTAAGGTTAGTTTAGTTTAGGTTTTAATCTGTAAATAAGCAACTAAAAGACAATAACCGTAAGAGCAAACTGTAAAGAAAAATTACATTAGCACTTCAAAAACTGTTAAGTATAGACTCAGGTCGTATAAAGAAGCTAAGGACATTTGACCAAAGTGTTACTGTCAAATGAATCGTAACATTAAAAGTAGGCTAAGTAACATATGTCAAAAGAAAAGTCTCAATAAAAAACTACTACTACCACTAATGCTGTTTTTTGATTGAATTTGGCTAGAATTAGGCAATAGCATATTAAGTGTAAGATAGAAGTTCATAATTGTGTTAGTATTTTAATCAATTTTTGATTAGCGTTGGTTGATTTTTTCTCCTTTTTCAGATTGTATCATAAAATATGCAATAGTTTTGATTAAATTGAATTTGATATCGTTTTTGATTAAATGTTTTAACTTAATAATGTATAAATTTAGAAAGTCGTTTAGGCCATTAAGTTTTAGTGTTTGTATTGTTTGGATTTTGCTTTATATTCTTTGAAAAGTTATGACGACTAGTATTGAGTAAAGCCCCTTTGGCTTTGGATCATTACTATGGAGAAAGCTAAGTTTATCTTAAAATATGAAAAATCCAAGAAATGTGAGCAATTTTGCAATACTCTGCACCAGAACTGATCGACTCATGAGCGATGCAACGAATGCTACTTTGCGTATATATGAGAATCTTGCAGAGACATTGAAAAGGCGAACTCATTATTGGTTTTTAAGAAAAGAGTTAAGGAACATCCAAGCAATCCAAATTAATGATAAGTTCTGAGGATTAACAATGCAGTATCTTAGGGCATTTGGACCCTACCATCGAGATACTTAAAAGATAGATAGTTTTTATAAACTTAAGTTTTTTTTATCGCGTTGTATTATATTTTCTTTTAACTCTGTAAATTGTTCACGAATTGAACTAGACTAGCAAGAAAGGAGTAGTTCACAGCATTTTATGTGCCCCCTTATACCGATATTTTAACATTACCTGGGTGGCACACGTAGGAACCTACAACGTGTGAAGTGCAGATTGCACGAGCGTTGTGCGACGATGAACGAGTGATGGAGAAAGTGAAGGGAATGGAGTTATTGAAAAAAAACATCCTTATAAGAGGGCATAGAAACTGCTGTGGCGTACTTCTTTCTTGCTATTCTAGTTCAACTCGTGAACAGCTCTCAGAAATAAACATGTTGAAGTAGCAGGAGAGTACTCGTGGCAGAAGGGTATTGTAAAACAATTAGTAAATCAAACAATATATTCTGCATATCAAACATTGACTAATATACAGATTCCATAAATTGAGTTGGAAGAATTATTATGATTATTATATTTTTATATTCCCCACCATTTCAAGTGATTTGAACCCGTCGTTTAGTTAGCCATGATAACACATTAATATTACAAAGCATTTCTAAAGTTTTTATCCAAAATTCCTACATATTTATAGTGGCTAGGTCCGTTGCAAACGTGCGTTGTCCGTTGTTGTAATTGTAAAATATTCAATGGGCTATAACTTAGCTGTTTATTGTCCGATTATTGTGAAATTTTCAGAACACATGAAGTCAAAGTCAAAAGCGCTTTATTCAATACTAAATTTTAAAAGAATATAAAGCAAATACCAAACAATAACAAACAAAAACTTAATGGTCCAAATGGCTCTTAAATTTATACGTTATCATTAATCACATTTAAAAAAACTATAGCAAATTCAAATCAATGAAGATTATTACATACTATTTCATTCAATTGGAAAAAGGAGAAAAAACCAACCAAAACTATCCTACAATTATTTATAATCTTAACACAACAGCGAACTTTGATCATACCCCATATATGTTGTAACTTAATTCTAATAAAATGCAATCAAAAACTTTATCTTATACTAAAAAATTCTATAGATGTTCCTAACCTAAGTGTTTAATCTTATCTCTAACCTAATATAATGAACATAACATATACCTAACCCTTACCTAATTTTTAACACAAATAAACAACAATACTAAATGTAGCAATAATGAGCTGAAACTCAAAAACGAAAAATACCAAAACTGAAAATAAACACGAATAATTTAGACATTGTCATTCAGCCACGGACACTTAGATTGCCCCATCTCAGCTCGATCAGCTCCAACGAATCTAGCAGATGAGTATCTATCTTCATTGCAATCGTTGATCTCGTGAACTCAAATTCGGAGGATATTTTATCTTCTTATCGGTGGCCCGTCGATATATGTGATATATGACTGGGACGCCGTCAGAACCAAAAACGTATCGATTCATGTCCAAATACACGAATGCTTCTGGAGGAATGAAGCCAGTAGCGAGGCAAGTCGCAATATACCCGTCTGTAGGGTGGAACGGGTGTGAAATCCATGGGTTTTCACTCACAGTCACAGATCTTGCGATATGATTCCGAAGAAATTTCAATATGAAGATATCGACTCTCGTCACTTCAGCAGTTTGATAAATTGTTCTATTCGATATATAATGTTTCCAATCCGTCTTAGGCTTCCTGTACAGACCAGTACATGCACGAAGACATTTCCTTTCGAAAACTCTTAATTTTTCCATAGTACTAGCACTCTGGTTGTACCAGATCTGACATCCGTATGTCAAAACTGGTCGAACCAGAGTCTTGTAACAGATAATTTTGACCTTTTGATCAATGTATTTGGAATGAAAGAGCTTTCGTAGGGCCACGACTACTTTTTGTGCTTTACTGAGCATGATTTTCACATGTTCAGTATAGTACAGATACTGATCGAGATAAACACCGAGGTATCGAACATAGGATTTATGTGGAACTCGTTCTGAACTACCCTCGCTAGCCATGATGTGGAAATCTTTCCAATTACGTTTCAGATCTTGACTGACCGCCTGCAGCGTTGTCCGAAACAAGATTGTTTCACACTTCTGCACATTGATTTTCATTCGCCAATTGTCAGTGTACAGCTGCACATCATTGAACATTTTTTGGAGATTGCTATGAACTATTGTAGCTTTTCCGTCTGCCGTATAGATTATCAGATCATCAGCAAACGCCACCAATGATCGCGTTGGCGAGACGTTAAAATCAAAGCCTTTCAATAGCTTGCGAATGAAGATTGAGAAGACCAGAGGTGCAATAACTGTTCCCTGCTGTAGACCATTCAAGACATTGAACTCGCACATTGTTGTCAGATGTCAGATGTCTGAGGTTACTTTTGTTATTGCTTGTGTAGTCGAACGCCTGGCACGAAAACCAAATTGGCAATTCGGCATCAACTCATATTCCTCACTGTGGGCGTTTAATGCTCTGCTGAGTATCACTTCTAAATGATGTTAGGCAGCAAGCTGATTGGGCGATTGCTTTTACGGCACAAAAATTCTTTTCCTTTCTTCAAGATCGGAAATAACAGCCTTTTTCCACTAATTTGGAAAATATGAATCGCTCAACATGTTGTTGAACAATATGCAATAATCTCTAATAGCAACCTAAGGCAAATCTCAAAGAACTTCATATCATAATTTCTTGTTGTTTATCTTGCAAAATATGAAACATGTCTTCATAGCTGACAAAATAATCCTGTTTCCATTTCTATCCGGAGTCGTACTATCAATTTCGATACCAGCCCTATCGAGAAGATTTATCTCATCACTAGTGACTTCAAGATTCGATACCTTCACTCGAGACGCCGTCTTGGTCCTGTGGGCTAATACCCCTCAATTTTTCCGCCCATTGATTGCTGACCTCACTCCTGAAGTATGACCGAATTAAGTTCCGGACATTTTCAGGTGTAATTTCAACAACGCCAACGAGGGATGGTTGTAGTCTAAAAATCGTCGATAAATATTGTTGACGCGTGTGAGAAGAATGCTTTTCAATCTTTTTAACCTTGCAATGGTTGGTGTTTCATATCCTTCCATATTGTTTCGAAGTTTAATTTTGGGAACTACTTTCTCAATCGTGTCCAACGTCAGCTTCTCTAACTTCGACAAATAGAAACCTATTACATCGTTAGTTAGATTCCTGTCATGAGGAACCATTGAGCAAGCGTTGCCACCATGAGAAAGGGACATTGCTTCTGGTACTTCCGATTAAACTTCTTTTGAAACTTTCCCCAGTCTGTTTTTTTGAAATTCAACCGCTGATTTTCATGTTGAACTGGAATGAGGAAGAAATCATCCCTGTGATGATTGATTTTCATTACGATTGCATTATGGTCGCTTTCGTAAGGAAGTACCTGCAGTTTCCGTTGAGAACTATTAAAGCTGAATTTAAGTCTTGCGTCAGCAAATCAGAGGTCCAAATATGAATTTGTACTAGGGTATATTGAGAACTCCGACCCATATAGATTGCACCTGTATTCAATTTGGTTCTCTGTTATCCACGATTTCAGAAATACACCTCTTGGATTACTAGTGGCGTTCAGCCATGATGTATGCTTGGCGTTCAGGTCACCAGCAAGAACATAATAGTTATGCAGCCTGTTCAGTTCGAGTATTTCAAACGAGAAATTGAGCTCCTCCTCGAGCTTGAGAACAGTTCCACCAGTTGCATAGGCAGAGATAACGAAGAGGTTATCCCCACTTGGCAGTGAGATTTTGATAACGGGCACCAAGAGATTCAAAGCTTTTGAATTCGACTTTTTCAGTATTTTGGAAACAATTGGGTCTTCGAACCAATATCGCGGTGCCACCTCCCCCATCACCTATTACCCTATCGTTTCTTACGAATTCAAAATCCTTGAATGTCATGGAGTGCCATGAACTGAGGTGGCTTTAGGTGGGAAGCATGATGTCAGGCTCCTGCCTAACAATGGATTCAAGGAGATAATCACGCCGATGTAAAGTAACAATGGAGTTGATGTTGATCGAGATGAGACGAATCGTATCCATGGGAATGTGACTGGATGACAAATTATTTTGAGGCATCTGAAACCCCTAAACGATGAAAAACATCAGTCAAAAGCAAGTTTTGATTTTATTGGGGAAGAAGTAATTGTCGAAGGGATCGACCAACCATACCAATAAATCAAGAAAAGGCAACAAAGCCAAAGACAACTCGGGACTGCTGTATGGAGGAGCCCGATGGCTTCCCTCCATTGGGGGGCCTCGGGGAGAGTGACGGTGTGAAATTGGCGATAGATAAAACTTTAAAAAGGCGAATCATCAGCGAAAAATCCGACAAATCGCAACGAAAGCTGCAAATAATGGAGCCCAGCGCTGAGATAGAACAAATCAGACGTGAAAATGACGAACTTAAGCAGAGAATATATTCAATGGAAGAAACAATGAAGGGATTAATAAGTACGTTAGAAAGAAAAGAGAAGAAGCAAGAGGAGACAAAAAAAAAAAAACAAACATTTTGAAGAAAAGCTATGATAAAACCGAAGACATTCTAAGTGCAGATGGCACAAATGAAAGCCGAAATTATTATGCGGCCCTTAAGGACCTAGGCGAATCCATGGAATTGGAAGCAGAGACATCACAGACGAACATAAGAAACGAAACAGAACCATCCACATCAGAATGTATACGATCAAATAATAATAATATAAATTTCATAAAAAATTTAAAACAAAAAAATCTTGGAAAAAAACCAACTAGTGGTTCTGCTGGCCCTCAGGGCCAAATTAATGTTAGTAAGAAGAAGGACAAAGTCCCACCAATAAACGTTTTTGGACAACGTGGTAGCGACATGGTTCAGCTATTGGCGGCCGAACGAAAAATTGAAAATTTCGAGATCAAGAGAGTAAACTCAGAAAAAATCACCATCAACACGCAATCACTGGTTGATTTTCAAGCAACTAAAGACGCGTTAAAATCTGTAGAGGTTCCCCACTTCACATACACCCCAAAAAGCGAAAAATTCAGACCTTTCTGTTGAAGGGCCTGGATTGTGGAGAAAATTTCGTTGATCTTCTTGCAATGCTGAAGGAAACTGCACCAAATGTAGAGTTCGTTTCGGTGAAAAATTTCGTAACAACCATTGAAAAAGAGTTACCTTTTTATTTGGTACAAATCATAAATACTAGCAGCCCAAGTACCCTTCAATAGATAAGGTACTTGAATTATAGGGTTGTGAGGTGGGAGCGATTACAGAAACAAGAGGTCAACCAGTGTTACCGGTGTCAATGATTTGGCCATTCGGCCGCCAATTGCGCCATGCACTACAGATGTGTGAAGTGCAAAGCAGTGCATGCTCCTGGTGAGTGCAAATTGGCTCAGACGGAGCCCAAAGAATAATTATATTGCGTCAACTGCCGCAAGTTTGGTCATCCAGCATCATATCGAGGATGCCCCCGACATCAAGATGCAAAAAACAAAATTATACCGCAGCAAAATCAAGTAAAATGCCACAGTATAGCTCCAAATCCCTTCAAGCCCGGGGCATCATTTGCACTCACCTCGAGAGGACCAGTAGAGCCTAGTATTAATAGTGTAAGTAGCAATAATGAGCTGCTTATTAAAATTACTCAACAGCTTGATTCATTGTCTGGCAGAATGGACAAGCAGGACGCGAGGATTAATCTTATTTCTCAGCGTCTTAATTTAAATTTCTCGAAATAATTTGTCAATCAGCCACATTCCCGTGGATGGACTTCGTCTCATCTCGATCAACGTCAACTCGATTGTTGCTATACATTGACGTGACTATCTGCTAGATTTCCTTGTCAAGCAAAAGCCTGACATCCTACTTCTCACTGAAACCCACCTCAATTCATGGTACTCCATGACATTCGAGGATTTTGAATTCGTAAGAAACGATACGGTAATAGGTGATGGGGGAGGTGGCACAGTTATATTGGTTAGGAGACCCTATTGTTTCCAAACTATTGATAAAGTCGAATTCAAAAGCTTTGAATGTCTTGAAGTGTCCGTTATCAAAATCTCACTGCAAGGCGGGGATAGCCTCTTTGTTATCTCTGCCTATGCAGCTAGTGGAAACGTGCTCAAGTTCAAGGAGAAACTCGATTCCTTGTTTCAAATACTCGAATTGAACAGGCTGCATAATTATTATGTTCTTGCTGGAGATCTTAATGCCCAGCATACTTCATGGCTCAACGCCACCAATAATCCAAGAGGAGTACTCTTAAAATCGTGGATAACAGAGAACCAGATTGAATACAGGTGCAATCTATATGGGTCGGGGTTCCCAACATACCCTAGGACAAATTCATATTTGGATCTTTGCATTGCTGACCAAAGACTTAAATTCAACTTTAATAATCCTCAACGGAAACTGCAGGTGCTTCCTTATGATAGCGATCAATACGCAATCGTAATGGAAATCAATCATCAAAGAGATGATGCCTTTCTCATTCCAGTTCAACATGAAAACCATCGGTTGAATTTAAAAAATACCAACTGGGAAAGGCTTCAAAGAATGTTTGATCAGGAGTACCAGAAGGAATGTCCACCTTCTGATAATGGCAACTCTTGCTCAATGGTTCCTCATGACAGGAATCTAACTAACGATGAAATAGATATCTATTTGTCGAAGTTAGAGAAACTGATATTAGAAACGATGGAGAAAGTAGTTCCTAAGATCAAACATCGAAACAATATGGAAGGATATGAAACACCAACCATCGCAAGGTTGAAAAGATTGAAAAGCCTTCTTCTCACGCGGGTCAACAATATTTATCGGCGATTTTTGGACTACAACCATCCCACATTGGCTCTGTGGAAATTACACCTGAAGAATGTTCGGAATTTAATCCGTTCACACTTCAGGAGTGAGGTCAGCAACCAATGGGCGGAGAAACTGAGGGGTATTAGCTCACAGGACCCAGGTGGCGTTTTCACGAAAGTGAATGCTATATTTCGCATCGAATCTTAAAGTTGCTAGTGATCAGATAAATCTTCTCGATAGGGCTGGTATCGAAATCAACAGTACGACTCTGGATACAAATAGAAACAGGACCATATGTGATGGATTACAGAAACTTGCTCTGATTGGAACTCATTTTGAATCAGTCCATCTGTAAAACCCTGAGAGAGGGAATCAAGTCCTTTCAGAAGTCGTTGAAGCAAAAGTTACCGACTTCAAATCAAGCCTGAACGGCGAATCTGTTCTTCATTTCAATGAAACATTGACGTCCGACCTCATACCGAGCTCGAATCTTGTTGATTATTTTGTTAGCTATGATCGCTTGTGGGTCATATTTCGCAGGATAAACAACAAGAAATCTTGTGGTATAGATGGTGTTCCGAACATAGTTCTTCGACATTTGCCGGAGGTTGCTATTAGAGATTATTGTATATTGTTCAACAATATGTTGAACAATTCATATTTTCCAAATCAGTGGAAGAAGGCCAAGGTATTTCCGATCTTGAAGAAAGGAAAAGAATCTTCGTGCCCTAAAAGCTATCGCCCGATCAGCTTGTTGCCTAACATCAGCAAAATTTTTGAAGTGATACTGAACGATGCATTAAACGCCCACGTTGGAAAGTATGAGTTGATGCCGAATTGCCAATTTGGTTTCCGTGCCAGGCATTTGACTACACATGCGATAACGAAAGTAACCTCAGACATCTGTTGGAAAATAAATATAAGAGAATGTGTTGGAGCGTGTCTCATTGACATGGAGAAAGCCTTCGATACGGTTTGGTTACATGGACTGATTTTTAAACTCCTTCAGGACATGTACCCCAGACACCTTGTCGCAATGATGTGTAATATGTTGTACGGGTTATCATTTGTTGTAACTGATGGAAATTTGACAACAATGCGCGAATTCAAGGTCTTGAATGGTCTACAGCAGGGAACAGTTACTGCGCCTCTGCTTTTCTCGATTTACATTCGCAAGCTATTGAAAGGCTTTGATTTTAACATATCGCCAACGCGATCATTGGTAGCGTTTGCTGATGATCTTATCATTTATACGGCAGATTGGAAAGCCACAGTAGTTCAGAGCAATTTGCAAAAAATGTTTAATGACGTGCAGTTCTACACCGACAATTGGCGAATGAAAATCAATGCGCAAAACTGCGAAATAATTTTATTTAGGACAACATTGCAGTTGGTCAGCCAAGACCTGAAACGTAATTGGAAAAATTTCCTCATTATGGCTGGTGAGGGTAGTACAGAACAGATTCCACATAAATCCTGCGTTCGATGGCTCAGTGTTTATCTCGATCAGTGTCTGTATTATAACGAACATGTTAAAATCATGCTCAGTAAGGCACAAAAGGTAGTCATCTCCCTTAGAAAACTCTTTCATTCCAGATACATTGACCGAAAGGTCAAAATTATCTGTTACAAGACCCTAGTTAGACCAGTTTTGACATACGGATGCCAAATCTGGTACAACTTGAGTGCTAGTACAATGGAAAGTTGAGTTTTCGATAGGAAATGTCTTCGTGCATGTACTGGTCTGTACAGAAAACCTGCGACGGATTGGAAACATTATATATCTAACAGAAGAATTTATCAAACTGATAAAGTGACAAGAGTCGATATCTTCATTTTGAAACTCATTCGAAATCATATCGCAAGATCTGTGACTGTGAGTGAAAACCCCTGGATTTCACGGCCATTTCACCCTACAGACGGGTACATTGAGACTTGTCTTGATACTGGCTTTGTTCCTCCAGAAGCATTCGTGTATTTGGACATGAATTGGTATGCTTTTGATTCTGACGGTGTCCCGATTGTATATCATATATATAGACGGGCCACCGATAAGAAGATAGAATATCCTCCGAATTCGAGCTCGCGAGACCACGAACTACAATGGCGATACTCATTTGCGAGATTTGTTGAGGTTGATCGAACTGGGAGGGAGCTGGCACGGTATTGGTGGCTGAATGACAATGACTAAATTATTTGTGTTCGCGTGTCTCGTTTGTGTTTGTTTTCTTTTTATTTTCAGCTCATTATTGCTACATTTAATTGTTATTTGTTTGTGTTATTTAAAATCAGCTTGCAGGATTTAGAATAGGTATATTGTGATGTTCGTTATATTAGGCTAAGAGATAAGGTTTACTTTGCAGGTTAGGAGTATTGTAAAAGTATTGTAGTAGGATAGGTTAGAGTTTTTTGAGTTAATTTTATTAGACGTAAGTAACAACATATTAGATATAAGTCAAAAGATTTCTGTTTTGTGTTCTTTGTATAATATTTAATTTTTGAATAGCGTTGGTTGGTTTTTTTGCCCCTTTTTCCAATTGATTAATCATATTTAATAATATTCATTTGATTAATTTCACATAATGTTTTAATAAATCATTTTAGTATCGATATTGTTTAAATTTAGATCGCCAAGTGGGCCATTAAGTTTTTCTAATTGTATAATGTTTTTGAAACTTTGCTTTATGTTTTTATGAAAGATGTTATGGATTTACTTTATAAAGCACCTTGAATTGAATTGAATTGAACGATGAAAAACAAGATTATTTTTTGTATCTTGTTTATCGATCCTTTCCGATAGAGAATTTAATTGCTGTAAAATTTTGAGAAGCAGCTCATTATTGCTACTTACATTATTTACACTATTTGCCGCATTTTCTGCTGGTCCTCTAGCGGCTTGTGCAAATGATACTCCGGGGTTGACGAAGTTCGGAGCTAAGACACTGTGGTGTAGTTGTGTTTGCTTTGGGATAGATTTTAGTCTCGCATTTTGATATCGGGAGCATCCTCGATATGATGCCGGGTGACCAAAAACACCGCAGTAAACACAATCTAATTTCTCTTTAGGCTCCGTCTGAGCCAATTTGCACAGAAGCAGCTCACTATTTCTACTTACATTATTTACACTATTTGCCGCATTTTCTGCTGGTCCTCTAGCGGCTTGTGCAAATGATACTCCGGGCTTGACGAAGTTCGGAGCTAGGACACTGCGGTATAGTTGTGTTTGCTCTGGGATAGATTTTAGTCTCGCATTTTGATATCGGGAGCATCCTCGATATGATGCCGGGTGACCAAAAACACCGCAGTTCACACAATACAATTTCTCTTTTGGCTCCGTCTGTGCCAATTTGCACTCACCGGGAGCATGCACTTCCTTGCATTTGACGCATCGGTAATGCATGGCGCAGTTAGCAGCTGAATGCCCAAATCGTTGGCAGCGATAGCACTGGTTGATTTCTCGTTTCTGGAGGCATTCCCACCTCACTACTCGGAAATTTAAATATCTGATTTGTTGACGAGCGCTTGGACTGTTCTTATTTGATATTTGTACTAAATAAAGTGGTAAATTTTTTTTTCTACCGTCGATCGTCTTGTCGCGAATATTTTAACGAGGATTGATTCGATTTGTGGTGCTGTTTCCTTGAGAACCTGAAGAAGATCGACGGTATCTTCTCCGCAGTCCAAGCCCTTCAACAAGAACGTCTGGTTCTTCTCGCTTTAGAGGGTATAAGTGAAGTGCGGAACCTCCCCAGAATTTAAAGCATTTTTCGCTGATTTGAAATCAACCAGTGATTTCGTTCTGATAGATAACTTCTCGGAATTGATACGTTTAATTTCAAAATTTGTTAATTTGTTTTCGGCTGCCAACAGCCGAACCATGTCCTTTCCGCTTTGACCGAAGACATTAATTGGCGGAACTTTCTCTGTATTCTTTATATTTTTAGGGGGACCAGCAGAACTACGGTCTGGTTTCTTCTCCTGGTTTTTATTTTCCTTATTTTTATTTTTTAAATAAATTATAAAATTATCATTATCTCTATTACCTCCATTATTTTCATCAACCTCATTATCCTGTTGGAGTCCGTCGAGCGCGGCAAAGTAATTCTGGCTGTCGTTAGTGTTTCCAGCACTTAATACTTCTTCTGTGATGATTGGATTTGCAGCTTTCTTCTGCTTTACCTGCGTTTCGATTTTTCGTACCGGTTCATTATCTTGCACTTTTTTTGCTGCCTCGAACATATGTTCGTACGTTTTGATTCTTCGATTTCAGTTCGAAGTCGACACACCTCCTGCCTATCCTCGACCACTTGTGTCATACGGTCGCCGTCTGCGTTGTTCTGGGTGCTCGTGTGTCTTCGCTTGTTGACACGCCGCCAATTTCACATTGTCACTCTCCCCGGGGCCCCCCAACGGAGGGAAGCCGTCGAGCTCCTCCATACAGCAGTCCCGAGTTGTCTTTGGTTTGTTGCCTTTTCTTGATTTATTGATTTGGTTGGTCGATGCCTTCGACAATAAATTCTTCCCCAATAAAACCAAAACTTGCTTTTACTGGCTCGTAAAAAACTATTTCAATTTTTTTAAAACTGACTTTTGTGAAAAATTAATTAATTTTTAAAATTAATGACAGGAGCAATTAAAAACACGTCTACACGCAACGAGTGCTAGACGTGAAATTATTAAAAGCACGTCTACATGCAACGAGTGCTAGACGTAGAATTTTTCAAAACACATACAATCGCTTTCAGAAAACATAAATTGTAGTTTTTGGGAAATTTAAGGGTCCCATTTTGATTTCGTAGGCAAAAACGTAAAATTTATGAAATGTACTATCATTAACAAAGTTGATCGGGTTTGACTTCTAAGGTATTTGTTGCCCTTGTACTCCTAAAGGCAAACCTCTGTGATTTTTTTCAGATTTTTCGAGTCAAAGGACGGGGGGGGGACTCAAAATTTTCGTACATTTTCCTTTCCTCTGCACCCCTCAAAGCAAAATTTGTCACTTTAAGACCTGTTTTGAAAAGTTCTCATTAAGATCTTTCATTTCATACCCATATTGCCTACATGCGATGAAACTTTTTTTGGGGGGGCACTCCCCTATGTGGGGAGACCCCCCCTTGAACACCATATAAATTTTTTTTTGTGTTGAAACTTTGAAGAGGGCATCACTTTACACCTACTTACAAAATCTTATGTTTCTAGCTTATGTAGTTTGCGAGAAAAAGTGGTGTGACACACGGACGGACAGACGGACAGACAGGACGCGATTTTAGTAGGGTATCGTAAAATGATTTTAGAATACCCTAAAAATATAAAGTATAATACGACGCAGTAAAAAATACAGAGTTTATAAAAAAATAGCTGTCAAAGTTATTTGGTTAGGAATTTATCAAATACAGCACTCACCTCATAAGATTGCAACTTGTATAACACTACAGCTCGATTTGCATGAGCACGTGCAAGACATGATGAATTCATGGGTGCCTTATATATTGCTTTGGTATATAAATACGCTGCTTTTATCAAGTTGTTGTCCTGTTTATACAAAATATTGGCCTTGTTCCGCAATTTGTTTGATTCAGCAACATCGCAAATAATGAGTGGCTTAAGCTGCTCATAATAATTTTTTACAGTGTCTCTATGAAGCATATTTGATTGATAATTAAAATTATTTTTATTTAAAATTAATCAAATATATATGTACCTTGCTGCTTCAGACTCATAGATTTGACGAGCTAAATCGATTTCGCTAGCTGGTCGCTTAGTTAACACTGGCTTATAATTACCAGTGTTGACGACCCAGTTTGTGAACCTCGACATTGTGTCATCCTCCATGCTGATTTTTTTAAAGAATCGAAAATGAAATCAGATTTAAAAATTTAGAGCGATTTAGTTCGTAAAAGGAAGTACATTTTAATTGGGGTTGTTAAAAATTTTGAATTAATACTAAAATTTTTGGTAAATTTTTCTTTGACAAACTTAAATTCTAATTAAAATACGATTTTGATTATAACTGTCATGCTGGCTTTAAAAACGGATACTAGACATAATACAATGCCTATTAAGCTCTATGGATAATTTATTTAGTAGGTAGCATTCATTATAATTCCATATTTTATTGCCAATTTTTTTTAAAACCTCCATTCCCTACCACTCTCTCCATCACTCTTTCTACGTCGCACAACGCTCGTGTAATCTGTATTCACATCTCGTTGCTTGCTCGAAAATAAAATTCATTGCTTATTTATCACGCAACCGAAATTTTTATTGCTCATCAACTCCCTTTTGCACATTTCCGTTAAAAAATTTATCTACAGATTTTAATTTGAAATATAACATTATCCGGACTAGCAACATTGATGACTTTTCCGGGGCATTCAATTCCATATAAAAACTCATCAGTAAAATAGCATTTAATTCCCCTGAGTAGTTTCGAAACAAAATGTAAGACAAATATTTGTGTGTCCCCCCCCCCTCCTCCTTCGTAGTTGGACTCCTTTGAGCCGAAAATCTGAAAAAAATCATGTAGGTAAGTCTTAATGAGTACAAGGGCAACAAATACCGCAGAAATCAAAATTCACTCAACTCTGTTAATAATAGTATGATTTGTAAATTTTACTTTTTCTCCCGAGAATCAAAACGGTTCCACTGAACTTTTTAAAATTTTACAATTATGTAGGTTGACATAAGACCCTTATGCCTACGGCATTCCATGAAAATTAAACCATAATCAAGCGAGCTATCGCCATTTCAATTGTATGGAAATATAACAATTTCAAATCGACCAAGGTACTCTTATTTTCTTCGGGTTTTCATGAAAATGTAAGTTATAGTGTTTAATTTGAACATGTTCAATTGGCTGACCATTCAGAAAAATGATTTAACCTGGATCAAAACGGTGGCTAAAATGTACTTACCAAAGAAACTCTGCATATTTGAGATGAATGAATGGATTCATATTACTAGAAAACTAGTTTTGAGCCCTAAGATGGTTATAAAACCCTTTTGGTAAGATCACCAACCATTCATTAATAAATTCAATCAAGCATTAATAGGATGTACCTTAAATGTTGAGGTTGGGGAAAAATAACACTAATTTATCCAATCTTCTCATTTAAACCAGTAACCATTTTTTTCACGATTACTGATGTTCTCAAATTTATTCATGATACCAATCATTCCTGAAACTTCCCTGGATATCTTAGTAAAGCTGTAGTGTCTGAGTAGGGAAAAAGCGCATAATGTTCCATAGCCATATGGTTCCATGGTAATACGGCGCATATTGTATATGGTAATACGGCGCAGCACAGGAAAATTCAAAATCCTATAACTTCGTTAATACCATACGATCTTTTTGAAAATGTTCGGGCCGATCAATCAAGTAAACGCCATTTGTGTATGCAATTTTGTTGAACTTAAGGCAATGGTTGCGATTTGCTTCAGGAAAATGTAAAATTGATAAATCATAATAGGGTACCGGTTTTCTTTCGAAAATTATTGTGAAAAATTGCATTTAGACGATCGGAAACGGTTTGCTGAGCGACGCCAATTGATTTTGCAAGTTTGGGATGGATCTTGGTTGAGCAATGTCTCCAATCCGTGATTTTCAAACTTTTTTGGCTGTCCGGGCCGTTCATCGTCCTCCAAGTCAAAATTGCCACTTTTAAACCGTGCGAACCACTTCTGCCACGTACGCTCACCTGGAGCATGCACACCATACACTTCCACCAAAATACGATGACTTTCGGCAGCCTTTTTTTTCAATGAAGAAGTACTCCCCGCAAAAACACTTTATTCGACACAAAATTCGACATTTTCAGAGTAAAACAAGTATTGTTGTTTACGCTTCAGCTAAATGACACATACTGATTCTGAAACTATAGGACAGTAGCTTTCTAACACATATTTGGAAAGGTGAATCACTGGAATAAAAATCAAGTTACGCCATCTGTTAGAAAACCGCATGAATTAACCGGTACCCCTATTACTATTACAAGTTGAGTGAATTTCTACTTCCTACGTATTTCTTGTTGTTGCACTCATAAAGGCCTGCATAAAGGCGGGGAGAAGGGTGGTCAATATTCAGAATAACATTAATATTTTGACATCCGTTTTTAAAATTGCCGCCACTTTCATCACGACTATATCAGATTTGCCAAAAAGCAAGGCCATTAAACAGTGTAAAAATATGTAGGTAGGAGGTAGGTATGGTGTGTGTGTGCATTGCATTTCATTCTACGACAACCGTTCACGAGCATTCACGTTAGTTTTGTATAATTTGTATGCGGCATACCTAAAGTAGAAGTTATTGCTACGAACATACAATTTAATTGGTGTTGTGGACAATGCCATCTGTAAGTGTTCATAAGAAACACCTACAACTGAATAAATCGACTACAATCCTTGTAAAACCTAGTATTGCTACTTGACGCTAGATGGCGCTTGTTCAATGGGCTCTCTGGAGTTCGGTACCAGTTATAGACCAGGTAAATGTTACCGTACATTCTAGTGTGATGTTCGTTTGGGTATATAAAGACGTGAGCCGCTGCGAGCGAGTCACTTTTTAATTGGAAGCGATCAACGAAACAAGCAAATTGGAAAGCAATTATAAGACTACCGGCTTGCCTGTGTTAGTCAATATTGATTTATATTTATTAAATAATAAGAATTCATCATCTCAGCGTTGAGTTGTGAAGTTTCTGAGTGTGTCTCCATTCATCATCTTATGAAAATGGGCATCAGAAAGTTTTTTGGTAAGTTATGTACTGCTTTAATCTTGGACTTAGAGATAGTATTTTTATTTTCTTTCTCTTAGCTAATAGCTTTGGTAACAGATATGCTAGCTAGAAAGAGACGTATAATAGGTAATCGTCAAGAATAGAATTTTTAATTTTATCTGGCATATTTTTGATGTGGAAAGAAAGGATCGATTATGTGGAAGGGAAATGTTAAGAAAAACTATTATGTTATTAAAAACAAGTTTGTTGATTCAACCTCTATGAATTTATCGTTAACGAAACAGTGGTTTCGTTTTCAGTAATTAATTATGAAAACAAAACATAAATTATATTTGTGGTTTAATTAAATACAAATTAAAACAGGTCCTTAATATAAATAATGTTAAAAAAGCTCCCTGAGATAATGTTTATAAGTAATAAGTGTTTTGTTTTGCAGGAAGTTTGAAACGAAAAAAAAAACTGATGGATCAAGTAGCGACAGCTATGAACAGGACAAAGTAACGACAATGTCGCATGTGTCTTCATCGGTCACCACAACCGTAACAGTTTATATTCAGCCGCAGGAACTACCTAGACCAAGTTCCTCTAGATATCTGGCTCTGGCGCTGAACCCTGATTTATTGTTGGATGAGGATGATTGCAATGAAAATTATATCGGGCGATGTGCTGGACGGGCATACATGATATTAACCGAAAAGAAGAAAGAATTGATTGAAAACTGCTGGTCCCCTTCCGCGACCTATAACTTTGCGAAAGATGCAAAACTTTATAAGAGAAAATTTAATTATTTTTGATTGGAAACACACTCTCCATGGTTGGTATATTCCAGGCGCCAAAAAGGAGCATTTTGTAAATATTGTACATTGTTCCCACCAAATCCAAATTCATTTAGAGGCATATTGGGATCATTTACTATAAGGCCCTTTTGTAAGTTCAAAGATATTCACGAGCAGTGCAAAAAGCACGTTGAACCCACTTCCATAAGGAGGCATTGAAAGTTGATAAATCTTTTCTCGAAGGTGTGCCTGTCGATGTGCAACTGAACAAATATTTTCAGGGAATTATTGAAGAAAATCGCGAAATTATAAAATCTATAATTTCCTGCATTACGTTTTGTGGGTCACACGACTTAGCACTGAGAGGTAAACATTATGGTGAAGGTATTCTCGAGGATTTATACAAGCTGCGAATTGACGCGGGAGATTTGATTTTAAAGAAACAAATTGAGCAAGGGACAAAGAATGCTAACTACCGTTCGCTAGATATTCAAAATGAAATTATTGGTATTTGTGGAAGCGTATGAAAAAAGTAAAAAAAGCAACAGCATATAGTGTGCTAGCAGACGAAACAGCTGATATTTCTAGCACTGAACAACTATCGATTGGGATGCGATATTTTAATGAAGAATCACAGGAAATCCAAAAAATGTTTGTCGGATTCATTGAACTAAAAGATTTGAATGCGAAATCGATTGCATATAGCATAAATGAGTTTTGACAAAAGAAGATCTGAATATAAATAAATGGGTTGGTTTTGGGTTTCATGGTTGTTCAACGATGTCAGGAAAAGACGGAGGGGTACAAGCTATCTTACGCAAAAAGTACACCAAAGCCCTTTTCTTTCATTGCTCGTCTCACAAACAAAATCTAGTTATCAATTATCTAAATTCACTTCCTGAAATTAGAAATGCCATGGGAACCACCAAAGATACTATGAACTTTGAGGAGGAAGTTGATACCTAATATTTCCAGACTTTGCGATACAAGATGGAGTGAGAAACACAAAACCATCAGCGTTATTAAAGAAAATCTTCCAGTAATTCTGGAAGCGTTACAAACATTATCTCAGGTGGGAAATAGTGCAACTCGGAAAAGTGCCTTTCAACTGCATGCGGCTACTTCTAAATACTCGGCTTTGGTGGAACCCGTTGAAAACGTACTCCAATCTGTAGCTTTGGACGTGGTCAAAGCCTCGGAACACGTTAAAAGGATTTTTTTTTAATTAAAAACCCCCAGGAAATTACGGAAAAAAATACATACGAAATTATAAAGGAAGCTACTGCTGTTGCGGAGAAAGTCGGACTGGAGAAGGACATTACATAAATGCCGCGTATTATGGGGAAACAACGTCATAGAAGCAATCATCCAGCAGAAAGCCCTTCAGAGTACTGGAAGAGCTCTTTCGTAATACCATACTTGGATTCAATTATCACCTCCCTTGAAGTACATTTTGCTGAAGAAAACACGCCACCATTCGCATTATCTAAGTTAGACCCGGCGCAGATGCAAAAGATGACAACTGAAAATGTGGAACAAACTTGTGACTCGATTGCCCAGTTTTATGATTTACCGAACATAAAGAATGAAATCGAACTTTGGCAGCAATTGTGGCACGATAGGCTTAATCTAACAAATCTTACAGTTGTTGATGTCCTAAAAGAATCAAATTCCTTCTTTTCCTAAACGGACAAAGCATTGAAAATTTTGATCGCTTTACCATGCACGACCTGTACAGTAGAGCGATCCTTTAGCAGCCTCAGAAGACTAAAAATATGGCTAAGAAGCACCATGGCAGAAGATCGCCTTAATGGTCTGGCCATGATGAGTGTACACAGAGCTACGAGTATAATAAATAAAAACCTAAATAATTTCAATGATAAAGTGGTTGAACGTTTTGCCAAAAATTCCCGCAGGTTATGTTTTAATTAAATATTATTTTTGTTAAAATAAATAATTATAACTGTGCTTAAAAGTTTAATCTAGTTATTGTGCTGTCAAGGGCTTGTGAAGTTTTATGCATTGATATTAGAACCATCGAGGCAAAGACTTCCAAAGTGTAATGCTTCATGCTTTCGACTGTACTAGGCGCTCATATTTTTATTCTCCATAATAGTCAGAAGCTGGCGACGCCCTCAAGTGATGGTAATCAAATAACTTGTCACGGATATCTTTTACACTCTTCCATGCGGTAAATAAGATACCGCCTGAGGCAAGGTTATAAATGTTAAAATAAAAATGTTGAAGTAAAAATAAACAAAATAAAAGAATCAAATGATTACATTAAACAAAAAGATAGTTAAATAAATTGAGTAATTAATTGGGGTATTATGTTAGGTTAAGAGTAGAATCTGAATGGACGGAGTCCATTGATAATTGATAATACACATATAAATTAGTAAGTAATGTTTGAATGTGTTAACATTGCTGTAAAGCATGGGTACCTGTCGGAAATTATTGAACCAAAGACATATTGGAGTAAAAGTGCAGGAAAATGTGCCGTGAAAAATCGCCCCGTAGTTGCCAAGGATAAAATTCAAAGAATGATGGTAATTATGAACCTTCCACCGTACAAATTTTTATGGAGATGTTTAATTACAAATGTACGGTACCTATACCCCAACTGAGATCGCAGCCTCTTTTAAAATCGGCTACAAGAAAGAAACAATACCTTCATTATCCTGAACTCCTCCACTTGATACACCTTCAGCTTCTAATCAGCAAAGTGACGACGAGGTATTCCTAACCGCGAAAAAGGAAGCTGCAATACTTACAGTGAGCTTTGAATACCAAAATAAAAACCAATTCTCACAACAAGAAGGCGTCCAGTCCCTCGATAATGCTGATAATCGGAAAAGCTACGAGCAAGAAAGTGAAGAGTACTGGGAAGAGCCACAGGAACAAGCTAGACACTATTGCCAAGCAGGTTCAAATAATTTCTCAAAACCTCCTAAACGTCTCGAACAGCATTAAGAGTAGAAATAATTGAAAGCAAACCAACAAGCTTTGAAACTACCAAAAAGGAGTGTGAAGATTTGATTTCATTTGACACTGAACATATCACTCCTGAAGCAAATGAGACTAAAGACACCACTGATATTGTATTGGGTGACAAATTGGAGAGACATGTGATCGATTGTGGTCATGAAAATAAATCGTTTGCTATTCTTCGACAAATCTATCTAAATAAGGAAGTAGACGGATTATGGGATCTCTTTGAGAAATGTCACGGTAATGTTGCTTGGGCTGCAAATATTCTTTTAAAAGACGACTTCAGTGTTGAACAACAAACCATACTAAAGGATGATATTATGCGAATTTATCAGAAAGTACTATTGGATCTGATGGATAAAAAAATGAGGGATAAGTCACAATGTAAAATCTTTGCATTGGTCGAGACAGATAAACTGTTATCACAAGGTTTTTAAGGCATGCTGGATCATGTTATAATGAATCTGCCAAAAGACCCACAGATTCTTCTATTCCCAGCTACATTCCCGCTCAGTGTGAATAATTTCATTGATAAACATTTACGTGAACCATAGGAAATAAATTTGATGGAGGAATTAACACTGAAAGGTGTTACACAATATGATGCATTTGTACAAGAACGACAAAAAGTGCATTGTCTTAATATGTTTTTCTCTAAGTTGCAAATAAATCAATCGAAGATGGTGGAACTTGGTTATTGTTGTTACTTTATCTGTTATTAATTTCGATTTACCACGTATGGCTGAGACTTACTTGCATTGTATTGGCCATTCGGGGCGTTTCGGACCTTTGAGTATTACCGTCAATCTAATCAAACACGAGGATCAGCTGGATCGCATTAAAATAGAATTAGCCACCGATATTGAACCAATTTCCAAGACTAAACCAATTCCAAGTTTTCAAAGTGGTAACGGAAACGACATTAGCAATTGAGCAATCAACAAAGAAGGTACGATTTGAAAACAAAAAAACTTTTAAAATATTACAATAAATTTGTTACGGGGCGCTACCACAAGAACTATTCTATACCGAAAGTGACTGTTTATTTTGGTGCGCGAATTGACGTTTCCAGATGACAACTTATCGGACAACCAACAACGGTGAAACCAAAAGGAGCAAATGTGGAACGTAGATGCGCACCTGATGAACATCAGTTGGAGGATCACTGATTAAAACCAGAACCGAAATTGAACGTTGAATCACCCCGAAGACAAATTAACGGCACGCCGGTTGAAACCGAGCTGATGAGAAACCTGGAGACACAAAACAGGCCTGTTTTTGGTGGACAAGGATTAACGACTGAGGATCGAGTGCAACGAGCAACAACGATTTTTATCCAAGAGTTCAACGAAGGAAGAAATTACATCAACAAAAGGGACGCACTTTACAACAGCCACAGCGAACTAATTAACATCAGCGGCAGGGAAGATTGGTGGTAGAAGCTCATCAAGCACGCTGGAAGGAGAACTCCGTGACGCGAGTTATTTCGGGGGCCCCCAAATAGGAGAAGTAGACGTAAGTTAAGGATTTGTAATTATATCGAGCTTTTGGTAGATAACTAGAATTCATATCTTATTTTAACAAAGAAAACGTAATGCAAGGTTTTGTAACTATACCGAGCTATTGGTGGTTGACTTAAATTCATATCTTAATTTATGATTGGTGTTCTTTATTTGAAAACGTGGATTTTACTTAAAAAATATTTATTCAGGAGTGGATTGTACACCTAGCTTGGGTGTGTTTCAGGTTTCAGCTCAGGTTTCCAGCGCGAGTTACGTCGGGTAAATTCATATCGGCTAAAGAGTGCAAAGTGCTCGCCCCGACTTTGACTAATTCTTACTTGCTAGATAAAAATATTAGAACTTGTTTCCAGCTATGTGAGGGGTGTTCGGCGGTCGTGTTTCTCGTTTAGCGGCTACTTGGAACAAAGGGACAAGCAAGTGGTGCCTCCTACGATCGTCTTCGACGGGCTAGTCAGGTCCAAACTCCCAAACCGGTAGAAACTTCACGTGGAGGGTAAAAAACTATCGCCCAATCACGCTGTGGACGGGATTTAGTAAGATATTTGAAAAAATACAAAACGATCGATTGTCATTATTTTTAGTTAAAAACTCTATCGTCAGCCAACATCAGTTTGTTTTTCAATAGAACAAGAGTGCTTTGGATGACCTGCATTCCGCCACACGTTTAATCAATCTTGGACTTGACAGAGGTGATTATGTCATCGCAATTTTTGTGGATTTGAAAAAAGCATTTGACACTGTCCATCATTACCTCTTGCTTCGTAAACTTGAATCATATGGTAATCAGGGAAGTCCTAAGCAGTTGTCTGAGATTTACTTGGAGGGAAGATCGCAGAGACCTTTAACCAACAATGTCCTGGGCGATCAAGCACCTACGAAAGCAGGAGTTTCCCAAGGCTCAATACTTGGCCCAACTTTGTTCCTTCTATTGATAAATAATCTAAATACATGTGGGCTGACGGAGTATTATACATTATATGCTGATGACACAGCTCTACTTTATTCAGGACGAGACAAAACTGCCATTGAGAACACTATCAACGAGGATCAAGGAAAACTCCATCAGTGGTTATTAGAAAACAAACTAGTATTGACCACTACAAAGACAAAATATATTATTTTTAAGCAAACGAACAAAGAAGACATAGATGTCAAACTAAATATTTACGGCGAAAAATTG
This sequence comes from Odontomyia ornata, assembly GCA_963969285.1. Lineage (NCBI taxonomy): Eukaryota > Metazoa > Arthropoda > Insecta > Diptera > Stratiomyidae > Odontomyia > Odontomyia ornata. The sequence continues at coordinate 382,071,530 of OZ017738.1, forward strand.
CAAAGAGTGCTAGAAATGAAATATCTTGGTCTTATCATAGACCATCGTATGATTTGGTTGCCACACATAAATAGCTTAAGGAGGCAATCAGCCCCAATAATAGGCTTGTTAAGAAGATATAAGGTTTTTCCAATGCTCATCAAGAAACTTGTTCTAAATGCATTTGTCCTGACGAAATAACATTATAGAGAACTTATTTGGAGCCAATCAGCAAAGCACCACATAAATAGTATATTAAGGCTGCCGAACAAAGCGTATAAAACATTCTGAAGCTGCCAATGCTTACTCAAACTAGTTTGGTTAGCAAAATCATTAACCTTTAGTTAAATCTTTATAATGGAGAAACCTAAGTTTAAAAGCCTGAAACGTGGTTATCAGCCCAGACATCGGCAGCATAATCGCTGATAAAGCCAAGATTAAGGAAAGATGGGCATCATATTTTAAGAAACTCCTTAAACTTCCGCACAGCTCCAGAGCATCGAAGCCTATAGATATCCATTGGCCCCACCAACTCTGGATGAAGTTTGTTCCACCATCAAAGCCTAAAAGAATAATAAAACGCCAGGCATCGTTGAGATTCCAGTGGAGCTCATCAAATATGGTGGCAGTGGTGTTCATCAAACTATTTGCAAAGTCATCCAGCACATTTGGTAACAAGAACATATCCCGAAAGAGTTGAGCCAATCAATTATATTCCCTATCCACAAAAAAGGTGACAAGCTACAGTGCGAAAATTATAGAGGTAGACCACTGCTTTGTATGGCGTACAAAATATTTTCTAAAATCTTCAAAAATAAAATCGGATCACACGTCAACAGTATTATTGGGGAGTATGAAGGTGGTTTTAGGGCAGGTAGATCAACAACAGACTAATTGTTCACAGTCAAGCAGGTACTTGAAAACTGCTGGGAGTTCAACATAGATGTACACCAAATTTTCGTTAACTTCAAGCAAGTATACGACAGTATTGATCGTAACGTACTGTACCAAATAATGCTCTGCTTTGGCATTCCACCCAAATGAGTCCGTCTTAGCAAAATGATAATGACGTCAACGACCTTTCAAGTCCGCATCAATAACCAAGTCACCGATGCCTTTGACACAAATATCGGACTAAAGCAGGGAGATCGGCTGGACCCATTGCTATTCAATTTGGCTCTGGAGTACGTCATACGGAAGCTACCTGTCAATACACGAGATATATTACTATACAAGCCGAGCCAAATAGTGGCCTATGCAGATGAAATCAATATTCTGTCTCGGTTTTTAACAACTGCCAAAGAACTCTTCCTGAAACTCGACAGCGAAGCAAAACTAGTAGGGCTACAAATCAATGCAAATAAAACAAAGTTCATGACGCAGTCGAGAAAATATACATCAAACACACAAAGTATCACACTTGGCAAATACAGTATCGAGAATGCTAGCGAATTTGTGTATTTAGGCGCCAGAATAACGAAAACGGACAATGTAACAGACGAAATACGCCGAAGAATACAGCTCGCAAATAAAGTATTTTATTCAGTATTGACGATCTTGAAGACCAGTTGCATACATAGGAAAACATTCTCCAAGTATACAAATCTGTGATAAGACCTTTGTTATGCTTTGGATATGAAACGTGGACCCTAACCCAAGCATCCGGAAATATATTGAACGCCTTTGAGCCTGAGGCGAATAATCGGACTGCGGAAGCTGCAATGAGCTGGACACATGAATCGTATGAATGAACAACGGATACCCAAAAAGGTATTCGTTGGGAGAACTGAAGGCCGGATGCCAGTGGGGAAACCGAGGAAACGCTGGTCTGACTCGGTCGACGACGACAGTTCATCGCTGCTCGGATTTCGAAATTGGAAGACGCGGTAAATATACCGAGACAGATGGAGGCGCTGTTTGCAGGAAGTGAAGGCCTGAGAGTGGCTGTAGTCCTAAGAAGAAGGAGAAGAAGTTTATCTACGAAAATTTAAAAACTAATGGATCAGAACGAATACCATTAATTACTCGCAAGTTATCACAGATCAACTCATATTATGCGAGGAATGCAGTTTAATTCGGAATACCTTTTGCCAGAATGGATCGTCTAAAGAACGATACAACGAATGATGCTCTGCGTATATATAAAAATCTACTAGAAATGGTTAAGAAAGCAAACCCACTTTTGATATTTAAGAAAAGACTAAGGGAGAATTTAATGAGCACTGATTGAAGCGTGGATCTGTAGTTCTACTTTTACAAGCCCAGTATCTTAGGGCACTTTTGAACCTACCGGCGAGATACTGAAGAGACAGTTACTCAGAGTTTTATTTGAATGCGTCGTGTTATATTGAATTTTTTTTTTATCTCTGAGAGCTGATCATGATTTTGAACTAGATGTTCATGAAAAGGATTAGTTCACATTATTTTGTGTGCCCCCTTATATCGATGTATTAAACATTGTCTGGGTGGCACAAATGATGAAGCGACGTCATGTGAATGCAGTTCACACAAGCGTTGTGCGACGAAGAAAGACTGATGGAGAGATTAGAGATAAGGTTTCAAGTTTATGCTAGGAATATTGTGATAGCATTTCATTAATATAAGATGAAGTTTTTGATTGAATTTTATTAGAATTAGGTTTTAACATATTAGTTTTAGGATAAAAGTTCACTGTTCTATTGTGTAAATATTATAATTAAGCTGTGAATAGTGTTGATTGGTTTCTTTCTGTTTTTTTCCAATTGAATCACATAATATGTAACAGTTTTCACTAAATTGAATTTGATAGTGTTTTTGATGAACTGTTTTCCCATCGCGAGATTCCTGTGACCCTTTAATACCCTACATTCACCTACCATGTATAGTCAATATTACGAAACTTAATGAATCATCAAATACTTAATAATTACTTAACTATTTGAATTTTCGATGAATCTGCAGAAATCAATCATCGCTAAAACTATGAAACCCTAATTGTTTCCAAGAAATCTATCTATTTAAATTCTCGGTAATTGATATCAATTAACTTTCCTACTAATCGTTTTTAGAAATATAAACAATGCCAACTACAGGAAACATCAAATCGAAATCAAACGATATCAAAGATGAAAGGTTGTATTTTTGCGATTATTGTAAATCAAACCAACATTAAACTCCAAATTGCGGTGTCAATAAAGACAATCCCAAATCTCCAATTTCCAACGTAGATCATTAAATCAAATTCGCATGGCAAATTAAAACACGATAAATTTCCAAAAGTCTACAATAATTAAAATTCATGACAAATATTTAAACATACAAATTCGCTCGGGGAAATAATATACTTCAGATGAAATTCGATCTAAATAAAGAAATGATCTTCATAGAGAAAGGGAGCTTGCATATCCATAGTTAAAACAAACAAAATTATTGTATGAAAGAGATTTGCTACGTAATTCTATTCGATTCATTATTTTGTAAAGGTTCTAATGCTGTATCATTTCGATTGACGAAAAAATATGAAAGTATTATTGTGAAAAAGTTTTATTAAATAATGCAAAGTTCATTCTGGATTATAGTATGTGTAAAGCTAAAATCTTGAAAGGTGTAATTAAGAGAGAGATTATGAAGTTCTGTGGAACAGTCTGAATAAAAGAAAAGTATAACAAAAGACGTGTTTTGTGTGATAATTCAAAGAGCCTCATAACCAAGGACTTATTAAATTGGTGTCAGAAGTGGGATAATCGCAGGATATCAGCAACAATCGAAAAGCAGCAATAATCCAAAACCAAAAAAAATTGAATCACCAAGAATCAAAGTCAACAACAATCGAAAAGCAGTAATCAACAGGAATCGAAATCAGCAACACTCAAATCAACAAGAGCCAAGGTCAGTAACCAACGAAAATCAGCGATAGTCAAGAACAGTAATAAGTAACAATCAATAAAGGAGCTCTGCTAGCGGTCGTCTAATTCATCAATCAATCCAATAAAAAAAATTACGCAACCGAACTAGTGCCACTATCATCAAGTCACGAAAACAGGAGGAGTTCACGTGAGTCAAGGAAACTTAGCAGGAAATTTTTTATATTTTGAACTCAAAATTTGAAACAAAATTAATTTTTTTTTTTGAAACAAAATATTTAAATACCTGAAACAACTCAAAAATATATTCTTTTTGTATAATTAAGTTAATTGTGAAAAATTATGTAAAATGGTTGATGCAGTTTCCTCCCGATCTAGTGAAGACGGTTCTCACGAAAATATAATGTCCGAAATGATCCGCGCAGAAAAAAATAATTTAAGGATTCTCCTTAAATTTTTAAAACCCTTTGATGGTAGTAGGGATAAACTAAGTTCATATATTAGGGCTTGCAGCCGTGCGTTCAGGATTGCATACCCTGACCCAGCACTCGTCCTCCTTGATTATACTATTACCCAACTCGAGGGTAAAGCAGAACTTGCGGTGTCAAATCATGCGTTTGAAAATTGGCAAGAGTTGCGTGATTTTCTTAAATTGTTATACGGTGATAAGAAGCGTTATGATCATCTGTTAATAGAATTGCAACAATGTAAGCAAACAAGTAAACAAACTTTCTCTCAGTTTATTGTTCGTCCCGAAACGGCGGCAAAAAATTTATTCTTTTGTGTTAAGCAATCTGCTGAAGACGAGGCAGAAATGAAAGGTCGCATTGCCGCTAGGGACGACATTATACTCCATGCCTTCATTTTTAATATTGACGGGTCCATTAGCAGCATAATCCACGCAAGGAATATTTTTTTTCCGGTAGGGAGGTCAATACGCATTAACGCGCAAAGTGTAGGACTCCCATGCTCGCAAGAAGGTGACTGGACTACCCACTAAACACCTCTCCTGTCAACTTGAGAATTCAGACTGGAAGCGTTTGGCACATCACTTTTGGCCAGGTCTCGATTTGTTACGCCGTGACGCCCCTTCAAGCTGGGGGATCGCTCTTCTAGCGGGAGGGGAAGAGGAAGTGCCAGACAAGTGACCCCCCAGCCCCAACACCCCCGGCTGCTGTGAGTCCCTTTTATCATTTAGGACTGCCCGAACATAATGTGCCACCTGGTTCCATTTGTCAACTGATTCGAGCATCACCACGACTATATTATCCGGCTGAGCTCTCCCATCGCCCTGTAGAGGGCCCTTTGCAACCTGTCCCATTTTATGCACGCCAAAAATGTGTGGCAGGCATTGTCTTCCTCTCCTGGGCAACCCGGACAATTGGGGGACCGTGACTTACCAATCTTGTGCAGGTAAGACTGAAAACACCCATGTCCGCTCAAAAGCTGGGTCAGATAGAAGTCAATCTCACCATGCCTTCGATTTAGCCACGGTCTCACATCCGGGATGAGGCACGCAGTTCACCTTCCTTTCGTGCAATTCACCGAAGACTGCTGCCAATCGGTGAGTGAGCGCTATCTCTATTCGTGGATAACCACCTCCCTTGCATCCTCGTTTCGGCACAGATAAATAGAGCGGCGCTCTCTAGCAAGGAGGCCAACGCTTGCAATGACTTTCACCACCAAATCAGAGACTGTCGGATGCGAAGATGCAATCCTCAGTGCTCCTCTTCTCTGTACCTGTACCAGGCGTTTTCGGTAAACCTCCTTACTGAGAGCGTCACCCCATACCTCTTTTCCGTACAGTAGCACTGACCCTACAGCACTCATCAAGAGGTGTCTTCTTGGTGGGCTGTGTCCCTCTACGTCGGCCATAAGTCGACTCAGAGCCAATACAAGGAATATTTAAACCTTAGCAGAAGTCATGCAACTGGCAATTGAGGGTGAAAAATTGTCTAACTTAATAAAAAGTAAACCCATAAATACATCTCCTGTAAACAAAGTGTCGAAATTTGTAACATATGCACGCTCAAGCATCATAATATGTCTGATTGTTATCGTGGAAATAAACTAAATAATTCCCATCGCATATATGTACGTGGCTACGGAAAAATTCTGCAACTATTGCAAGAAAAATGGTCGCGTAATTCAAAAATGTAGGAAAAGGGAACTCAATAATAAGGAAAGAAACTTACAGGTAAATCAAGTGAATAATGGTAAATCAAACCAGCCAAAAAATAGAGTAGCACATGTTCGGACAATCTCAGGAATAACGGCGGAGGAATAAATATCGCTAGCCTATTCTACCACGGCAATATATTAAATCCTTACTTAACCGTAGCTAGTCCAAACTCAAAATCATATTCCTTCAAATACCTGGTGGATACTAGGGCTTCTGTATCAATAGTTAAAGGTGCATCGTTGGCAGGCGGAACACTTGTGAATGTGGAGAATAAAGTGGATTTACAGGGTATAAATGGAATCACATCAGCTGTAGGTTCCTCCCAAATAAAGCTGAATTTTCCACGACAAGACAAATCACGAATTTCTCGACATTGTTGAGGATTCCCATATACCATGTGATGGGTTGCTGGGGTGCAATTTTCTTTGCAAATTTAATTGCATTCTGGACTTCTCAAGAAACGATATAGCTCTTAGCAATGGGCTGTTATATTTTTTTATCGATGGAAAATGTGGAAGTCAAGTTGAAGGAGACTATGAGTCTTTAGCAGATTCTAATTTAGGTCCCCCTCAATTTTCAGAATCCAACACTCCAGTGAACATATCTACAGCAGTCTTTTTTGGGCCCTCCTCGATTTTCAGAATCTAAAACCCCACCAAATCAATCAAACAATCCACTAAATAAAAACTCACCATCGAACTCAAAGATGCGACATGAACATCTATCAACTATAACAATAAAATCTCGATCTATAAACTTCTGTCAAGTAAACATAAGAAATCCCGAAAATAAAGGAAGGAATGGTCAGCCGGAAAGAATTGCTTATTGGTATTTTCTTGGGTGAGGCCGTTACTTCTGTCGACGAAAACGGTTAAGCTCGTGTCTCCAAAAGTCGAAGTCAAAGTCAAAAGCGCTTTATTGAATACTAAACGTCAGGAATTTTAAGAGAATACAAAGCAAATTCCAAACAATAAAAATAAAAGAGTTAATTGCCCAAATGGCTCTCAAAATTTAAACGTTATTAGTTAAACAGAATTTATCAAAAAACTACAGCAAATTCAAACTACTTAAGATTCTTAGATATTTTATGATTTGATTGGAAAAAGGAGAAAAAACCAACCTACACTATTCAAAAATTCTTTGTAATTCAAACACAACAGTGAACTTTGATCCTACACATAATATGTCAAAATCAATCAAAAAACTTCATCTTATACTTAAAAACTTCTATCACAATATTCCTAACCTACGCGTTTATCCTTATCTCTAAACATAATAAAATAAACATAACATATACCTAAACTATCCCTAATTTTTAATACAAATAAACAACAGCACTAAATGCAGCAATAATAAGCTGAAATTCAAAAACAACGTAACGAGAATCACAAAAACTGAAATTCAGTGATTCAGCCATCAATACCTAGATTGCTCCGTCTCAACTCGATCAGCTTCAACGAATCTAGCAAATGAGTATCTCCATTGGAATTGTTGGTCTCGTGAACTTAAATTCGGAGGATATTTTAAATTCTTATCGGTGGCTCGTCTATATTGTGACATATGACTGGTACACCGTCAGAATCAAAAACATATTGATTCATGTCCAAATACACGACTGCTTCTAGAGGAATGAAGCCAGTAGCGAGGCAAGTCGCAATATGCCCATCTATAGGGTGGAACGGCTGTGAAATCCAAGGGCTTTCACTCACAGTTACAGACCTTGCGATATGATTCCGAAGAAGTTTTAATATGAAGATATCGACTCTAGTCACTTCAGCAGTTTGATAAATTTTCTATTCGATATATAATGTTTCCAATCTGTCTCAGGCTTTCTGTACAAACCTGTACATGCACGAAGACATTTCTTTTCGAAAACTCTTGATTTGTCCATAGTCCTAGCACTCTGGTTGTACCAGATCTGACATCCAGATGTCTAAACTGGATAAGTTTGACCTTTTGATTTATGTTTTTGGAATGAAAGAGTCTTCGTAGGGCCATGATGACTTTCAGGGCCTTACTGAGCATGATTTTCACATGTTCAGTATAGTACAGATACTGATCAAGATGAACACCGAGGAATGTGGAACCTCTTCTGAACTACCCTCGCCAGCCATGATGTGGAAATCTTTCCAATTACGTTTCTTGTCTTGACTGACCGAAACAGAATTGTTTCGCGTTTCTGCGCATTAATTTTCATTCGCCAATTGTCAGTGTACAGCTTCACATCATTGAACATTTTTTGGAGATTGCTCTGAACTATTGTAGCTTTTCGGTCTGCCGTGTAGATGATCAGATCATCAGCAAACGCTACCAATGATTGCTTTGGCGAGACGTTAAAATCAAAGCCGTTCAATAGCGTGCGAATGAAGATTGAGCAGAGCAAAGGTGTAGTAACTGTCTCCTGCTGTAGACCATTCAAGACCTTGAATTCGCGCATTGTTGTCAGATTTCCGTCAGTTACAACAAACGATTTCCCGTATAACATATTGCACATCATGGCAACAAGGTGTTTGGGGAACTTATCCTGAAGGAGTTTAAAAACTATTCCATCTAACCACACCGTATCGAAGGCTTTCTCCATATCAATGAGACATGCTCCAACACATTGTCTATCATTTAATTTCCAACTGATGTCTCAGGTTACTTTCATTATTGCATGTGTGGTCAAATGCCTGGCACGACAGCGAAATTGGCAATTCGGCATCAACTCATATTTTTCAATGTTGGCGCTTAATTTTTTGTTGAGTATCACTTCAAACACTTTGCTGAAGCTAGGTAGCAAGGTGATTGTGCGATAGCTTATACGGCACGAAGATACTCTTCCTTTCTTTAAGATCGGAAATACCTTAGCCTTTTTCCACTCATTTGGGAAATAGGAATCGCTCAACATGTTGTTGAATAATATGCTATAATTATTAATTGTGACCTCAGGCAAATGACGGAGAACTATATTTGGAATACCATCAGTACCACATGATTTCTTGTTGTTTATCCTGCGAAATATGAAACAGAAGTCTTCATAACTGACAAAATAATCAATAAGATTCAAGCTCGGTATGGGATCAGATGTTAATGTTTCATTGAAATGAAGAATTGATTGGCCGTTCAGGCTTGATTTGAAGTCGGAAACTTTTGCTTCAACGATCTCTGAAAATATTTCATTCCCTCTCCCAGGGTTTGGTAGATGAACCAATTCAAAATGTGTTCCAATCAGGGCAAGTATATGCAATCCTTCACAAATAATCATATTTCCATTTCTATCCGGAGTCGTACTATCAATTTCGATACCAGTCCTTTCAAGAAGATTTATCTCATCACTAGTGACTTCAAGGCTCGACACCTTCATTCGAGACTTCTTACGGGATATGCTATTCACTTTCATTAAAACGCCATCTGGGCCCTGTGGAGTAATACCCCTCAATTTTTCCACCCATTGATTGCTGACCTCACTCCTGAAGTATGAACGGATTAAGTTCCGGACATTCTTCAGGTGTAATTTCAACAAAGCCAACGAGGGGTGGTTGTTGTCCAAAAATCGTCGATAAATATTGTTGACGCGTGTGAGAAGAAGGCTTTCAACCTTTCAACCGTGCGATGGCTGTTGTTTCATATCCTACCATATTGTTTCGATGTTTAATCTTGGGAACTACTTTCTCAGTCATTCCCAAAGTCAGCTTCTCTAACTTCGACAAATAGAGATCTATTGCGTCGTTAGGTAGATTCCTGTCATTAGGAACCATTGAGCAAGAGTTGCCATCATCAGAAGGGGGACATTGCTTCTGGTACTCCCGATTAAATTCCAGTCTATTTTACTGCAATTCAGCCAATGATTTTCATGTTGAACTGGAATGAGGAAGAGATCATCCCTTTGATGATTGATTTCCATCACGATTGCATTATGGCCGCGACCATAAGGAAGCACCTGCAGTTTCCGTTGAGGACTATTAAAGCTGAATTCAAGTCTTGCGTTAGCAATGCAGAGGTCCAAATATGAATTTGACCTATGGTATGTAGGGAGCTCCGACCCATATATTTTGCACCTGTAATCGATTTGGCTCTCTGTTATCCACGACTTCAGTAATACACCCCTTGAATTTTTGGTGACGTTCAGCCATGATGTATGCTTGGCGTTCAGGTCACCAGCGAGAATATAATAGCTATGTAGCCTGTTCAATTCGAGTATTTCAAACGAGGAATTATGCTCCTCATAGAAAATGAGAACATTTCGACCAGTTGCATAGGCAGAGATAACCAAGAGGTTATCCCCACCTGGCAGTGAGATTTTGATAACGGGCACCAAGAGATTCAAAGCTTCTGAATTCAGCTTTTTCAATATTTGGGAACAATAAGGTCTTCGAACCAATATCCCGATGCCACCTCCCCCATCACCTATTACCCTATTGTTTCTTACGAATTCAAAATCCTTGAATGTCATGGATTGCCATGAACTGAGGTGGGTTTTGGTGAGAAGCATGATGTCAGGCTTTTGCTTAACAATGCATTCAAGGAGATAATCATACTGATGTATAGTAACAATGGAGTTGACGTTGATCGAGATGAGACGAATCCTTTCCATGAGAATGTGACTGGATGATAAATTATGTTGAGGCATTTGAAGCCCTTAAACGGTGAAAAACAAGATTAATTTTTGTATCTTGTTTATCAATTATTTCTGACAACAGGTTTAATTGCTGGTAAATCTTGAGAAGCGGCTCATTATTGTCACTACATTATTTATCTTATTTACCGCATTTTTTATTTATTACCGCGTTTTCTGCTGGTCTCCTAGCAGCTTGTGCAAATGATACTCCGGGCTTGACGAAGTTCGGAGTTAAGACACTGCGGTGTAGTTGTGTTTGCTTCGGTACAAATTTAACTCTCGTATTGTGATATTGGGAGCATCCTCGATATGATGCCGTGTGACCAAAAACACTGCAGTTAACACAGCATGATTGCTCTCTTGTCTCAGTCTGAGCCAATTCGCATTCACCGGGAGCATGCACGTCCTTGCATTTGACGCATGGTAATGCATGATGCAGTTGGCAGCCTTTGGCCAAAAATTTGAACTAAGTAGGCTAGAAAGTTCAGCCGGAACTGTCGGGTTGAAAGAACTTATAATCTGGTCAGGAAGGTGGTCTTTTGTTAACTTTACGCACCTGAAAATACTAGGCGTGTAACCAAGCTTCGATGTTACGTAGTTGGTAAGTGTATCCTTGGTTGTGTTGTAAGCGAGCCTTGATATGAATAACTGGAAAGGGGACGTGCAACAACTGGAGAGGTGACATCTGCACTAAATAAAGTGGTCAAATAATTTTTGTACCGTCGACCTTCTTTTCGCGAACATTTTAACGGAGATAAATTCAATTTCTGGTGCTGCTTCCTTGAGCACTTGAAAAATATCTTCTCCGCAGTTCAAGCCCTTAAACAAGAAGGTCTGATTCTTCTCATTTTTCGCGGTATATATGGAGTGTTGATCAGTATCTGTATGATGCTGAACATGTGAAAATCATGCTCAGTAAGGCACTGAAAGTAGTCATGGCCCTACGAAAACTCTTTCATTGCAAATAAATTGATCAAATGGTCAAAATTATCTGTTACCAGACCCTGGTTAGACCAGTTTTGACATATGGATGTCAGATCTGGTACAACCAGAGTGCTAGTACTATGGAAAAATTGAGTTATCAAGGGAAATGTCTTCGTGCATGTACTGGTTTGTACAGAAAGCCTGAGATGGATTGGAAACATTATATATGGAATAGAAGAATTTATCAAACTGCTGAAGTGACTAGGGTCGATGTCTTCATATTGAAACTTCTTCGGAATCATATCGCAAGATCTGTGACTGTGAGTGAAAACCCTTGAATTTCACAGCCATTTAGCCCTACAGACAGGTATATTGCGACTTGTCTCGCTACTGGCTTCGTACCTCCAGAAGCATTCGTGTATTTGGACATGAATCGATATGTTTTTGATTCTGATGGCGTTTCAGTCATATATCATATATATCGACGGGCCACCGATAAGAAGATAAAATATCCTCCGACTTTGAGTTCACGAGACCAACAGTTCCAATGGAGATACTCATTTACTAGATTCGTTGAAGCTGATCGAATTGAGACGACGCAATCCAGGTATTGGTGGCTGAATGACAATGTCTAAATTATTCGTGTTTATTTTCAGTTTTGGTATTTTTCATTTAGTTTTTTGAATTTCAGCTCATTATTGCTACATTTAGTGTTGTTGTTCATTTTTGTTAAAAATTAGGTTTAAAATTAGGTATAGCTTAGGTATATGCTATGTTTATTATATTAGGTTAGAGATAAGGTTGAACGCTTAGGTAAAGAACATTGTAATAGAATTTTTTAGTATAAGATGAAGTTTTTTGATTGCATTTTATTAGAATTAAATTTAAACATATTAGGTATATGATCAAAGTTCACTGTTGTGTTTAAATTATAAATAATTTTAGGATAGTGTTGGCTAGTTTTTTCTCCTTTTTCCAATTCTAAAAATATGTAATAATCTTAATTAATTGAATTTGCTATAGTTTGTTTTGATGAAATGTGTTAATGATAACGTATAAATTTAGAGAGCCATTTGAGCCATAAAGTTTTTGTATGTTTATTATTTGAAATTTGCTCTTTGTTTTTTGATAATTTTTACCTTTTAGTATTAAATAAAGCGCTTTTGACTTGACTTGAACCTTCCCAGAATTTAAAGCATTTTTCACTGATTTGAAATCAACCAGTGATTTAGTTCCGATAGTCAACTTTTCGGAATTGATTCTTTTAATTTCGAAATTTATTAATTTGTTTTCGGTTGCCAATAGCCGAACCATGTCCTTTCCACTTTGACCGAACACATTAATTGGCGGAACTTTCTCTGTATTCTTGGCAACTTTTTGAGGAGGACCGGCAGAACTACGGGCTGGGTTCTTCTCCTTGTTTTCAATTTTTAAATAAAGGATAAAATTATCATTATCTTGACATTACCTTCAATATTTTCATCAACCTTCATTTCTTGTTGGAGTCCGTCCAGCGCTGCAAAGTAGTTCTGCCTGTCGTTAGCACCTCCAGCACTTAGTACTTCTTCTGGGATGACTTGTTTAACAGCCTTCTTCTGCTTAGCTTCCGTATTTGTTTGTCGTACCGGTTCGGCATCTTGAGCTTTCTTCGCTCTCTCCAACATATCTTCGTCCATTTTCAATCTTATTTTCAATTCTTGAATTTCAGCTTGAAGTCGACTTTTGCTTATCTTCGACTACTTGAGTCTTACGCCCACCATCTGCAGAGTCCTCGGGACTCATGTGTCTTCGCTTGTTGATGCTTGCCGCCAGTTTCGCATTGTTATTATCCCCGGGGCCCCCCAACGGAGAGAAGCCATCGGGCTCCTCCTTGTACAAAACTGACTTTTGTGAAAAATTAATTAATTTTTAAAATTAAAGACAGGAGCGATTAAAAACACGTCAAAGTCAAAGTCAAAAGCGCTGTATTCAATACTAATCGGCATTAATTTTCAAAGAATATAAAGCAAATTCCAAACTATAAACATACAAAAACTTAATGGCCCAAATGGTTCTCTAAATCTATACGTTATCATTAGACATATTTCTTCAAAAAACTATAGCAAATTCAATTGATAAAATTATTACATATTTAGAAAAACAAGAGAAAAACCCAACCAACGCTATCCTAAAATTATTTATAATTTAAACACAACAGTGAACTTTGATCCTACACCTAATATGTTGTAACTTAATTCTAATGAAATACAATCAAAAACTTTATCTTATACTCAAAAATTCTATAACAATGTTCCTAACCTAAGCGTTTAATCTTATCTCTAGCCTAATGTAATAAACATAACAAATATCTAACCTATACCTAATTTTCAACACAAATAAACAACAACACTAAATGTAGCATTAAAAACACGTCTACACGCAACGAGTGCGAGACCGTTTGTTTCATGTTGATACTCTCCTATGAAATAATACTCCTGTAGGCTGGCGGTGGGTTCTATCATTGCATGTTTTCACAATGCACATGAACTAGAAAATTCCTTGCACTTATCTATTTTTCCGTCGAAATATAATGTTTTTCTGATAAATAGTGTCTTATAGTCTTGTTGATGAACAATGCACAAATCACGAATTTTCACTTATTCTAAAATGAAAATTACACACCGAACAAGTTTGTTTACAGTTTTTTACAGCCAAATTTGACAGTGAATGCAAAAAAATTATTTGATAATGTGAAGATTTCTTCTTATCCAAAGAGAGAAATAATGACAAGAAAAAGCAGTGTTCCACTAGCATCGGGCCGTTCCGATTAGCTACCTATTCTAAGGACAGAAGCGAATAGTGACTTTACCAAGAAAATCATCTTCAGCAACGAGGTGCACTTTTACCTCAGTGGACTCGTTAAGGAGCAGAATTGCTGTATTTGAGCAAATGAGAATCCACGAGTGATTGTTGAAAAGCCAATGCATCCACAAAGAGTGACTGTTTGGTGCGGTTTATTTGCTGGCGGCGTCATCGGGCCGTACTTCTTCAAAAATGAAGACGGCCAAGCAGTTACCGTCAATGGTGTTCGCTATTGCGAGATGATAACCGACTTCTTGTGGGCAGAAATTGAGGAATTGGATGGTGCCACATGCCACCCAGCCAACGAAATAACGGCACTTTTGGGCGAGAAATTCAACGGCCGTGTTATCTCACGTTGTGGTGATATTAATTTGACACCGTTGAACTTCTTTCTCTGGGGATATTTAAAAGAAAAAAAGTACGTCAGCAAGCCAAGAACAATTCAAGAGCTAATGGATGAGATAATTCAGCACATTAATGACATTGAACCTCAATTATGCCTCAGAGTCATTGAAATTATGGACCATCGGAGAGAAGTATTAGAGTAAATTTTGTTTTGCACATAATTGTCATAGCTCTTTCTATTATAATAAAAAATATTAACATAATTCCCTGAAAATTTTTTGTTTTATTTACGATTAACATCGTGCGTTTTGTTTGGACCACTCTTTATAGCTATCGGTATTTTGTTTACTAATTAAAAAGTAAATTACTTTAATATTAAGCTTTGCAGCACAGACTAGGTATGATAGGGAAAGGATATTAACAAGATAAAAACAAAAGTGTACAATGTTACTCTACAAGATTTTAGCTATGGGAAATTGAGAATAAGAGTTTTGAAGATAGTTTGCGTAATGTAGGCAATGATTTTCTTCATTTTAGATAGTCTCCCTTCGGTTGCATGCAGCAGTTAAGGTCGATTATTTTTTCAAAGTTTTTTTTTGTTTATTTTCCTTTCTCATTCAACTTTCAAGAAACTCAGTTGAGTAAAAGAACTGCTTTGTAAAGTTATAAGTGGCAAGAACTAAATTGTAAAGTACATATATTTTTCGAAATCATACTCAATTTTAGAGCGCAAACTAGCTCTTTCCTTTTCAGTAGTTAGCTTTTAAGAAGAAAATGAAAACTTTAATTCAGTGAATAGCTCGGTTCGGTACGCGGTCCATTGTTTTGGCTTGTCGATTTCGTTAGCGTAGGATATTTCTTTTTTGGCTTCAAGTAGTTTGTTTCAGGCAGCGCGTTGGTGTGTGTTCCGCAGCGTCTGGTTGATTTTTTTTGGATTTGATAGTTTTGAAAGGTCGGTTGGAAACAGAACGGTAGGGTAAAGCTTGATTGCGGAAAAAGATGTTTGACCCGTTTTTTAAGAGGCATTTGAATGGTGGCTGAAATAAAAAATGAACTTTAGAGCGTAGTCTTCTTGTCTGCGACCCACTACTGAAACTCCTCTCCAAGCTAGCTGGCCGACCAAAAGCCACCTTGGAGTAGGTTGGTAGGCCTGAAGAGGCCTACCAACGTCTTCGATGGTTGAGAGGACAGCTTAAATTACCTACGCAAAATTTTCGTCGATCGAAGCAATTGAAAAACATTACATAGATCATAGTGCATTTAAAATTGCCATGAAGGATATTGTTACATGTACAAAGAATTCTGCGAGCTACTGTCGCAATTGTTTTCACAACCACTAAGAACATCAACAAACGAATGTACTCGAGAACCCGCCAAGCATGATCACTATCTGAAAGTGAGTCACTGCCCATTCATTAAGCTGCTCGAATATTCCAGGCAATTCGCCAATGTACGAGAAATGGATTGAATGACTAGAGACCCTATATAAAGGTGAGCTGAATGAATGGGAGGAC